>CM060922.1:609526541-610126541 GCA_030737875.1 Allium sativum
GTCTGACATTGGATTTCGTTCCATGTGAATTAAATTGATTTTTATTAATGTATGTCTGATTGGTGGTGGAGAATTTATTCTCTACTTAACACCCTGGTATATATTAATAGTGATTGATCGCATGGCGTGAATTGTCAATGTGGCACACCAAGATGCAAATGATCAAGGCTTTTGTTGAAAAGCAGGGCCTTGTGGGATGATCAAAGCATAGCCTATTACGGCATAGCTTTGTGTATAGCGTGACTTCGCGAGCCTCACACCCCGGTATGAGTCAAAAACGGGATATGGACGGTAGGGAGTGCACACGATTCTTTCTAGCTAGTGGTAGTGTCAGTGCTTAAACTGGCTGGCATTTTACTTATGTGGATGATGGATTTTGAGGCGCCTCGGATTTTTATAGGCCGATAGTGGTCATATTATAGGTTCAAAGGAACCGGGAAACGTGTGTTCAAGCATAACCAATCCACTGCCGATAGGCGGGGACCGGCCCTACCGCTCCAAGGGTTGCCCATAGGTGTGATCCTGAGGCATTTGCTAGAGTGTCTCGAATCGAGGAGGAGCTTGCCCTTAGCCTCGACTCATGATGGAAATCCAATTTCCAATACGACCTTGCGGTTTTGATTGTAGAACTAGTATGGCGACATAGTAGGATGGGGTACTATGCCGTCTATGATTAATTCATTATGATTGAAATTGTTTTTGAAATATATATATATATACCCATAGATATACACACTAATACTAAATCTGTTTTATCGTATCAAGCATCTTTTGACCATTATAAGGTAAAACCCTATCCTCCGGTTTGCGTTGCATTGTGTGATGGGACTTGGGTCTTATAATGGTTTCATTTTTCTAAAAAGGCATTGCGTTATTTAACGATTTACTTTAGGCACTGGCAATCCAATGGTGTTAACCCGTTCCGCGTCAGCGGCGTGGTCCTGTGATTAGCCTTATTAGATAAGCTTAGTTAAGATTTCACAGTCCCATGACTGACCTGTAGTTTGTTTCACTGGCAAACTCGGGTGCCCATATTTTTCCACATGGGCAGTCGAGTAGCGTTTTGCAGATATATTTACAGGATCCTGGTTTACAGCTGAAGAGGTATTCGGAAAGCTCTGTATCTGCGTATTCCTTTCAGTTGTATATTTGTATTATTTTTCCGCTGCTATTTAAATGTAATTTAGAACTCTGATGTTGTATTTCCAATGTGTATTATTCTTCCATACTCTGTTACATTCTTGTACTCTGATGTAATTGTTGTAACAGCAATAAAATTTTCTTTAGTTTGTGTTCTGTTGTGTGTTGTTCTCAAAGCAATCCAGGCCTTCCTTTACTAGGAAGTTTGGGTCGTCACATTTGGTATCAGAGCTTTGGTTTACAGAGCTCGAGAACAAAACACATTAGAACCGAACGAAAGAATTCATCAGAGATTGGATTAGTAATATCCAATAAGAATAACTCGTTAGAGATGGGATCAGTAGTTTCCTAGAACGAGTGTGAAGAGTATAAAATGAAAATGAAAACAAATTTGGTTTTGAAAATTTTATCTAAAAATACGTATTTGAGTATATTATTATATTTTTACGTGGACAATCGAGTATATAAGGATTTTGAATATACGAGTAATTAACGGATATTCGAAGTTTTAATATACTGGATAGATATAGAATCACACTCTAGTTGCCCGGAGATAATTCTGATGATGGGGCCCCATCACCAGTATTTATGTTCGAGTTTCGAAAGTGGGATTTCTATATATTTCCATTGACTGGTATGAGAACCAAAACTTAGTTAGAACACATGGCTGTGATTTGCACTAAAAATATGATTTTTTACTATATATAAAAGTTATGTATATTTGGAAAATTAATCACCTAATTGATTGCTGGTTGTGATGTTTGATAATTAGTTTCACTAATTAAATATTAGAATAATAATTAATTGAACCAATAAATAAAAATTTATTTAAGTTAGTTAATTTAACAACTTTTAGCTACATTCCTTTTCGAGGACGAAATGATTTTAAGTGGGGGCGATTGTAACGACCCGGAATTTTGGGGCCAATTTAAAATTTTTAATTTAGAAATTTTAATGGATTGTATATATTTAAAATAATTTATTTCAACTAATAACGACTAAAAATTTATTTTAAAACGAATAAATTCAATTTAATTATAAAAGGAGTTTGAAAATTTGAATTTGAACTTTAACTGAATGTACAAAATTCATTTTAAATCAGAATTCAGCGAAACCAGAAATATTTAAATCTGTTTAATCATATCTTTCTAAAAAATCTGAAAATTTGAAATTTCACTTTATATTTTGAAAGTTATGTCCAGTTTAAAATTTTGAAAAGTCGCTGTAGAATTTATATATATTTTAATATAATATATTGGCCTTAAAAATAGCCATTTTGCAAACGACCTCTGTTTTCGACGAAACCACTTTTGTTGGAACCGGAATGTCAAATTATTGCTAAGTTTCAATTTTCATAATTTTTCGAATTAATATGTGAGCGTGGTAAAAGAAAATGTGTTTTGACTATTTGAGTCAAATTTAATCGACTTGAAAATGGCTATTTTTCAAACAGTCTCAGAATTCGATGAAATTAGTCTCGTTATAACCGTATCGTCAAAACATAGATAGAAATAATTTTTCTGTAATTCTCTGAGTTAGTATGTGGCCCTGGTAATTTAAAATATACGTTGAAATTTAATAATTAAATGATTTATAATTAAATTTAAAGAAAAACATATCATAAC
The DNA here is from genome assembly GCA_030737875.1 of Allium sativum. Classification (NCBI taxonomy): domain Eukaryota; kingdom Viridiplantae; phylum Streptophyta; class Magnoliopsida; order Asparagales; family Amaryllidaceae; genus Allium; species Allium sativum. The sequence goes on from CM060922.1 coordinate 609,529,307, forward strand.
GACCGAACTGGGTTACGAAACATATTCCATTGTATCCGGGACGGGGGTTATTAGCTAGGGGCGACATTCGTTGATTTTGATTTGGAGTTCAGGATATTAAACAGGTAATTTACGAATTAAAAGGATTAAATAAAAAGGAAAATACGGTATAAATACCATCCATTATAGTAAACCCTAGGACTAAACTTCAACAGTCGCCGCCCACCTTTTTTAATGACCTTCCTTCTCCGAATTTAAACCCTTAAATCCTCCTTATTCGTTCATAAATTAGAGAAGTTTATAATTATAAGATCAAAGTACGAAGAGAGGGCAACCAATCCATACGGTTATGATGGACTTTCAGGTGGTGCTGGGCTCGGATTTCGGGCGTGAACAGCCACCGTTCGTGGCGTGACTCCAGGCGCAGGGGGCCATCGGCCTTCGAGCCGTTGCTGGCGATGGACGGGGCAGAGTAGTTTTTCAAGGGGGCGATGTCTGATCGGCGGATGGGTGACTCTAGATTGGTGCGATTTGGATAATGGAAATCGAACTTGGGTTCGTTCATCACTGTAAGAGAATAACGAGATGTGGAAAAAGGAATTGGCAGCGCTTGGGTCAACGTAATCAAAGATGTAATAAATTATATTTAGTTATATTTAATTCTATAATAATATACTTAATATTCAAATAGTGATAACTTCTTCAAATCTTATCGAAATTCAGCGAAACGAAAAACGCTGGAATCGTGAAGCGCAGATGTACGCTATGAAGCTGACTAGAGTTGAAACCGAGCATGTTGAAAATTCAGCAAAATTCAGATCTGAATTAAAAGCAATGTGAGATTTCTATTTTAAATTAAAAATTAATTAATTATTTCGTTTTGAAATTTATATATTTAATCTATGTATAATTCGCATTGGTGTTGTTTGTATCTATTGAGATGTTGATTGTTTGGTGATTGCGATGAGCCTCTGATTTGAATTGTGTGTGTATTCATGTTTGTTATAATTAGATAATTAAAATTATCATAATTGTCATATCTAGATAGTTGAATCATAACTGTCATTTTTGACCAATTTGAATTAGAGTTATCATTTTGGCAAAAATATAATAATTGGACAAAATCCTCATTTTTGTCATTTCTTTTAGAACAAAAAGAACACCTTTATATGTCATTTTCTTTAAGAATAATAAGAACAAAATTTTTGATTAGAATTTGATTAGTGATAAAAGAACAACATTTTGATCACATTTTTGTGAAAGAATGATTTTAGAACAAAATTCACATTTTGTTTACATTAAAGGAAATTGACATTTTTGTTTACATTAAAGGAAATTGACATTTTTGTCACTATAAAATGTTAACGAAAAATAAAAAGGACATTTTGATTATAAAATGTTAATATGAGTTAAAATTACCTTTTTGTCAAAAGAATGATTTGTGAAATAAAATTACATTTTTGTCAAGAGAATGATTATTGAAATAAAAATAACAATTTTTGTTAAGACATGTTAATGACATGAAAATGTATATTTTTATACATTAAAAGTATGAATTGGAAAAAAAGTATATTTTAATACATTAAAAATAGTTTAACCAAAATATACATTTTGGTCATTAAGAAGGAAGATTACATTATTGATCATTGAAAAAAGGAGTTTAACAAAATTATCACATTTTATACATTAAAAAGAGAATGAATTAGAAAGGTTCATTTTTGTCATTATAAAAGAATGAATAGCTAAACATTCATTTGTTTCCATTAAAGTAGAAGTAGAAAAAAATACTTATTTTTGTCCAAATTAAAAGAATGAAACAAAATTCACATTTTTGTTTGCATTAAAAGTTTACAAACAAAATTCACCTTTTTGTTTGCATTAAAAGTTTACAAACTAATCACCTTTTTGTTTGCATTAAAAGTTTACAAACAAAATTCACCTTTTTGTTTGCATTAAAAGTTTACAAACAAAATTCACCTTTTTGTTTGCATTAAAAGTTTACAAACAAAATTCTCGTTTTGTTTGCATTAAAAGTTTACAAACAAAATTCTCATTTTTTGTTTGCATTAAAAGTTAATAAACAAAATCGTCATTTTTGTTTGCATTAAAAGTTAATAAACAAATTCATCATTTTTGTTTACATCAAAAGTTAACAAACCAATTTATCATTTTGTTTTATTGAAAGTTGTTAACAAAATTAGTCATTTGGTCGCATTGAAATTTATAAAATAAATTTGTCAATTTAGAGAAATGAATTAGAAAACATTCATTTTGTCACTTTGAAAAAGGAATGAAGTAAATTCATTCATTTTGTCACTTTAGAAGAAATGAATTAAGAACATTCAATTAGACACTTTGAAAAGAATGAATTAAAAAGGACCTTTTTGTCACATTAAAAAGAGTGAAGTAAAAAAATACACATTTTGTCTGTAACAACCCGGAAATGCGAGCCAGTTTAAAATTTTTATTTTGGCAATTTTAATGAATTTTGCATATTTAAAATAGATTATTTTAAATAATAACGACGAAAAATTTAATTTGAATAGAATTCGAATGTATATATTATATACATCGTCGTTAGGATATAAATAATTATATATAATTATAAAAGGAATTGAAAATGTCGCGGTAGTTCGATAGTTCGATTTCAAACTTCAATTGAATGTACCCGGTGCAAAACAATCCGGATTTTAGTGAAACCAAAAATAATAGGATCTATTTGAGGATATCTTTCCAACGAATCCGAAAAATCAAGATTTCATAGCGGGAATCAAAAGATATGTCCAGTTGAAAATTCTGAATAGTCGCTATGGAATTCAGGCCCTTAAAAATGGGAATTTTGCAAACGACCTCGGATTTCGACGAAACCACTTTTGTTGGATCCGTGATGTCAAATTATTGCTAGGTTTCAAATTTCATAATTTTTCGATTCAATATGTGAGCGTGGCAAAGGAAAACGCGTTTGACCAGTTTTAGTTGATTTTAATCGACTGGAAAATGACCATTTCTCAAACGGTCTCAGAATTCGACGAAACTAGTTTTATTAGGACCGTATCGTCAATACGAAGCTAGAAAATATTTTTCGGGAATTTTTCGAGTTAGTATGTGACCCCAGTAAATTGAAATGCGCGTTCAAATTCAATATATAGAGTTATATGTTGATTTTAACAGAAACTGATCGAAACGGTCGAATCAGCTTACGGTGCATATCCCATTGTGTTCGGAATGGGGGTAATTAGCTCTGGACGACAGGCGGTAGGCCTCGTTTCGAGGTCGAAATAAAAAGTCAACCTTTTTGTAAATTAAATAAAATAAATTAAAAATAAAACCTCTTCCCTCTTCCCTTATCTTCTCAGCCCCCCCCCCCCCGTTAAAATTGATTTCAAATAAAAAAAAGAAGAAGAAAAAGGGCGGAGCCGCCCATCGACTTCCGCCGCCGCCACTTCGTCGCCCCCTTCCCCTCGTGCTCCTCCGCCTCTTCCTCCCACCACCGCCCCCCCTCTTCTTCTCCTCCTTCCTCGTTCGACTCACCCAGCCCCCCCCCCCCCCCCGAAACCCCCGTACTCCCCCACCTCACGCACTCAAATCGACCGCCGCACCCCCCTCTGCCGTCACCGCTCTTCCTCTTCCTACCCCCTCTCGCCTGGCGCGCCGCGCCCAGTCAGCCCTCCTTCCTTCCACCCTCTCGCGAGCCCCCTCCCGACTGTCAGACCGCCAATTCCAACCCCCTAAACCACTGTAAGCCCTTTTACTTTTACTTTTATTTTTATTTTTATATTTACTTCTCTTATTTTATTCATTTAATGTATTTGGTTATAGGAGAATATAAAATCGGCTTTTATATGAAATACGATTTGAAAAAGATTTGATTTTTATCTACATGAACAACAAATAAAGATGAGATCTTTATATAGACAAAGATGCGATTTTTATATTAATGGAAGATTAAAAATATGATTTTTACATTATAGAAATATTAAAGATTTGATCTTTATTATGTAGAAGGAGCAAAGATGTGTTTTTATATAAGGGGCGATATAAAAATGAAATCTTTATAATAGAAAAGGCGAAATCTTTATAATAGAAAAGGCGAAATCTTTATAATAGAAAAGGTGAAATCTTTATAATAGAAAAGGCGAAATCTGTAAAAATAGAATTTTTATCTATATAGTAGCGATGTAAAAATAGAATTTTTATCTATATAGTAGCGATGTAAAAATAGAATTTTTATCTATATAGTAGCGGTGTAAAAATAGAATTTTTTCCATATAGAGTGATTATAAAAATATGATTTTTATATACATGGCAACAATATAAAAATGTGATTTTTATATATGTAGTGGCTACGGGCAACGAAAGTGACAAAAGGCGAGAACGATGAAGATTTCTATAAATGAAGAGTCGTGGAGTTGGGATAGCTTTGGTGAGAACTTCTCACTCTTCAATCTCTTTTTCAAGTTATATATATATATATACTAGGATGCAGACGGTGCTTAGCAGCCCCCGACACCCGTCATCCACAGACCATGGATGACTTGTTTGTTTGATTGATGTGTTGTGAAAATTGTTTGTGATGTTGATGTGAAATCGATAATAAAATGTTGACAGTTGAAATGAATTAATTATCGTTAAAAATATAATTTTTAACGTGAATGTGAATAAATAAATATTTATAAACAAATCGACCGATTTGTTTATATACATTGATTTGACTGATATTGATTGGGATGATAAATTTTACACATCGCCCAACTGCGCGAATAAAAATATGTGTTTGTTGATTTGAAACCCCACACGGGTGTTGGGATGATATTTGGCGTACACTAATCCCAATTATTTAATTGTATGTCGATCGATTGGTCGACAGACTGTGTAAGCGTTGATTATTTATATTTGATGCTTATGCAGTTGTGTGGTGCACCTTGGATGATGGTTGATTGTTTATCATTGCTATTATATACATGTGTTGTATGGAATCCATATAATTAACATTATATGGTGATGGATTGGGCCTCATTCCAATCGGGAAAATAATGAATATTATAAAAGAAAATTCATATGGTGAATATAAAAATAGTCATGTGTTGACGATGTTCATGTGTTGAAACTATTCATGTGTCTAGTAAAATATTTTAAATAATAAAATTTACATCTTTATCATATTTAAAATTAGAACTACTTCACGGTGGAGTTTGATTTAAAAATCAAACGATAGATACCATAATTTTATAAATTATTTATAATAACAAAAATAGTGATGTGTTGACAGTACTCATGTGTTGAGATTAGTCGTGTGTTGAAAGAAATATAGATTCATGTGTTGAATAGAATTAATATTCATTTGTTGAATAGAATAACGAATTTATTGAAATATATAAAGCCGTGTTGATTAGAGTTGCGCTATTTTGATGTGTACAATATTTATATCGATTATATTCGTTTTTATAATGAATGTAGAAAAGAAGTGATTTCAAAATATAACGTTTTGAAAATATTATCATTTATATAATAATGATATGAAATATTCAATTTTGATTTGAAATTGAATGTAGCGTTGAAATGGTTTTGAAAACGAATTTAAAACGATTTATAAAATACGTTTTAAAAGGAAATCGACAAAGTATATATAATATATATATATATATATATATTATATAATGGCATGAATAGTACGCGCCGCGCCGCGGCAATTCGTGAATTTCGACCATTGACTTCGAATTGACATTGCGGGAGATCCGACCGTCGGATTCTCCTAAAACCGGAACCGTTGGGTTCGTATCGAAAAGAGCTTTCCAATAAATATTAGAAAATTGAAATCTAACGGTTGCATTTGGAATTATGCCCAAATCAAATTTGGAAAAGGTCGTTGTAAGTGCAGTTCGATGGCCGTTGATGGAAATCAACTGTACGGGCCTTGATAAAATTATTAAAAATATCTATAATTTGTGTAAAATCATAAGAAATGATTTGGAAAAATTGGGCTGAAAAATTCCATATTTGAAAAGATAAAAATAGATTTTTATCGAAATGAACTAGTTTTGAACTAGAATTAAAATCAATTTATTTTTGAAATAAATAAATTGAATTTGAAAGTGATTTTAAAAATAATCAATATTCCCAATACGTGGATTGGACTGGAGTTGAATCGAAATTATCTTCGGAATATTTCGATGTTGGATTTCGTGACTATACAGATATTGTTATGGGAATTTGAAAGATATATTTTATATCGTTATTTCCAATACGATATTTGTTGGTTTCAGGATTTGATATTGAATGTAAGCTGGTATATTTTCTATTCAGAGCCTTGTATTTAATATCAAATGTGATTTGGGTTTATCATGAGCGGTGTTTGGAACAACACCTGTTCTTTAACCTGATTAACAATAGAGTGTGATTTTGAGTTTGTCGTGAACCGTGTTCTAGATGGCATTGGTTCTTTAACCCAGTTAAAGATAGGATATTGATTTTTAAGAAGATTAAAACTAAGCGGAGTTTTAATGAATCTTTAATTAGATTGAAATGTGAATTGATAATCTAAATTATCAAATCTGAAAGGTGATCGAGAATGGAGTACCACCAGTTTTGCTCCAAAGCGATAGTTAAATCTTTAATTAGATTTAAACGTGAAATGGTAATTAATTTTAACGATAACACCATGGTTTTAGATATGGAGTATTACCAGTTTTGCTCCATGGGATGAATAGGTTGGGATTGGGAAATAAAATAAATAATTACTTCGGTGTGGTTCGCTAATCCCGGCTAGCTCGGAAAACCATGACATGGTTTGAAATGATATCCAAAGGAAGATTAAAGAATAAATTTAGAAGAATTTATCTTGGATAAAATTAATGGGAACCTATTCCCTAAGAATGTGATTTTGTAAATAAAAGAATATTCTGAATTGGAATGAGGCGTTTGTTGTGTTTGTGTAACATTTGTTTATCATATACGTGGGTTATTTAGAAAGGCCGGGTTTATACCCATTCTGAATAACCGATTCGACGAGATGTCGAAGACGAAGATGGTGGTTGAAGACCAGAAGTCTTCACATCGTTTGGGTGATTAATGATGATCTCGATTGGGTTGTACACCCAAGATGAGGGAAATAGTTGGTGATCGTCTAGACGTACTTGGAGATGGATGGATATGCGAGGAAAGTGCCTCCGGTTTCGTTCAGACCCAGAACGAACTTGTAAATGGATTGTGTGTCTGACATTGGATTTTATTCTATGTTGATTGATCTCTATTAAATATACATATGTTTGGCGGTGGAGAATTTATTCTCTTGCTTAACGCCCTTCTCTGAGACGTACGAGCTCAGAGGTTGTATATCGATGGACATCAGTCGCATGGAGTGAATTGCCAGTGTGGCACGCGTAAGTGGCAATTGATCAAGGCTTCTCTTGAAAAGCAAAGTCTTGTGGTTTATGATCAAAGCACGACCTGTGTGGCGTAGCTTTGTGTATAACGTGAATTCGCGAGCCTCACACCTTGGTATGAGTCAAAAACGGGATAGTGACTGCAGGGAGAGCACGACGTTTCTTTCTAGCTAGGGTGGTGTCAGTGAACTACCAGCCCTGACATTTATATACTTTTCACCTGTGTGGTTGTTGGATACGAGGCGCCTCGGATATAGGTCTGTAAGGACCGGGAAACGTGTGTTCAGGAATAACTAATCCTCAAAAGTAAGAGAGGACCGGCCCTGAAGATCCAAGGATCATAGTGGGGTCCTGAGACATTTGCTAGAGTGTCTCGAATCGGAGAGGAGCTTGCCTCTTGCCTCGACTCATGATGGAATCCAATTTCCAATACGTGTGTTTCGGTTTTATTTGTAGAGCCTAGTATGGCGACATAGTGGGATGGGGCGTTTATGCCGTCTATGATTTATATTTATGATTGAAATTGTTTTGACACTATACACCTATTATAGTATCAAATAATGTGTTTTTAACGTATCAAGCATGCTTTGGCTGTTATAAGGTAAAAACCCTATCCTCCGGCTTGCGTTGCATTGTGTGATGGGACCTGGGTCTTATAACAGCTTCATTTTTCTTTATTTAGCATTGCGCTGTTTGTTTCATGCACTGATATTCTTGGGAGGAAACCCGTTCCGTGTTATACGGCGTGGTCCCTTGATTTACCGAACTTCAAAATAAAGATTAATAACTGTTGTAGTTCTCACACCAGTCACATGACTGACCTGGAGTTTATTGTTTTAACCTAAACTCTGGGTGCCCCTATTTTCTACATGGGCAGCTAGTAGTTTTGGTTTTGCAGATTTATATCCACAGGGTCCTGATTTACAGCTGGAACGATGCTCGGAAAGCTCTGTATCCGTGCATTAATTCTAGTTGTGCTTTTGTATTATTTTCCGCTGCGATGTATTTAAATGTAATTTAAATCTCTGATATTTGTTGAATGTAATTTATTCATTTATACTCTGTATATTCTTGTATCTGATGGAATTGTTGAAATAACAATGAAATGTTCTTCCGTCTGCGTTCTATTTTGTCTTGTCCTCAATTATATCCGTGCTTTCCCTCACGGGGAAGTTCGGGTCGTCTCATTGTCGTTGATAAGGAATTATACAAAATTGAATATTTTGTACATTAAAAAGGAATTATACAAAATTGAATATTTTGTACATTAAAAAGGAATTATACAAAAATGAATATTTTTGTACATTAAAAAGAATGAACTAGAAATGCATATTTTGTCCATTGAAAAGAATTTGAGAAAATTATCATATTTTGTACATTGAAAGGAATTAGACAAAAGTACAATATTTTTGTCACTTTAAAAGAATTATAAAAGAAGAGACATTTTGGTCACTTAAAAAGATTTCACCAAAATATACATTTTGGTCATTGGAAAGGATTACACAAAAGATATGAAAGTTAAGATTTTTATTGTCAGTTATTTACAATAAAAAGAATTTAATTAAGAGATTAGACTTTTATTGTCATTTATCAACAATAAAAGGAATGGAATTAAAAGACTAGACTTTTATTGTCATTTGCCCACAATAAAAAGAATTGAAATATATGTCTGTGACGTTGAAATGTTTGATGTGTTAAATATAATGTTAGTATTTTCAAACTGAATATTACACTTCCATTTACAAGTCATCCGACTTGTTTATGTGATTGGGACGATAATTTTTACACATTGCCCAAGTGCACAAATAATTTATTATTTGATTGTTGGATGAAACCCCACACTGGTGTTGGGATGATATTTGATCTACACTAGTCCCAATATTTAGTGTAGAATCCACTTTGGGTGTTATTTGGATGCTTGATAATTATTTATCATGATTGTTGATTACATGCAATATATGGTTGTTGATTGAGTCACATTCCAATAAAGAATATTCTAGGAAAAGAATATTTTTGAAAATATCTTAGAAAAAAAATATTTAGAAAAAAGAATATATTTTAGAAAAAAATATTTGTTTATTGAGATGAGCTATTATTAACTAGAATAAATCATTAAATTTAGACTTAATGAAGTTTTCCAATTGGTTAATATTTAATTGAAAATAAATTAAATAAATTGGATTTTGGGTTTGTCGTGAATAGTGTCTTAAATAACGCTGTTCTTAAACCCTGTATGAAAAGAATAATCTTTTAATTCAGATTATTAAAGTTTTCAAGTATATTCGGTAATTGAAATAAGATGAAATGTGAGGTGGGTTTTGTGATATCCCGTAACTTCCCCGGTAAGGAAAGCCCGGATTACCTTGAGAACAGGACAAAATAGAACGCAGACGGAAGAACATTTCATTGCTTATTACAACAATTCCATCAGATACAAAAATATACAGAGTATAAATGAATAAAATACATTCGAATAATATCAGAGATTACAATAAATTACATAGCAGCGGAAAATAATACAAAGCACAACTGAAGGTGATATACGTATACAGAGCTTTCCGGATATCATTCCAGCTGTAAACCAGGATCCCACGAATATAAATTTGCAAAACCAAAACTACTAGCTGCCCGTGCGGAAAATAGGGGCACCCAGAGTTTAGGTTAAAACAATAAACTCCAGGTCAGTCATGGGACTGGTGTGAGAACTAAAACAGTTATTTAAAACTTTACTTTAAAAGAGAGTAATTCAAGGGACCACGCCGTATAATACGAAACGGGTTTCCTCCCAAGAACACCAGTGCATAGAATAAACAACGCAATGCTTTTTCGAAAAATGAAGCTATTATAAGACCCAGGTCCCATCACACAATGCAACGCAAGCCGGAGGATAGGGTTTTTACCTTATAATAGCCAAGAATGCTTGATACATTTAAAACAAATCATTTGATACTATTGTAAGTGCATAGTGTATGAAACAACTTCAAATCATAAGTACCAATCATAGACGGCATAAGTGCCCCATCCCATTATGTCACCATACTAGGCTCTACAAATAAAACCGAAATACACGTATTGGAAATTGGATTTCCGTCATGAGTCGAGGCAAGGGGCAAGCTCCTCTCCGCTTTGATACACTCTAGCAAATGCCTCGGGGCTACACACTCTGGGTAACCCCTGGATCTTCAGGGCCTGTCCTCTCTTACGTTTGAGGATTGGCAATTCCTGAACACACGTTTCACGGTCCTTACAGACCTAAAATCGAGGTGCCTCATCCAATAACCACATAGGTGAAAAGTATATAAATGTCAGGGCTGGTAAGTCACTGACACCACCAAAGCTAGAAAGAAATGTCGTGCTCTCCCTGCAGTCCTTATCCCGTTTTTAACTCATACCAAGGTGTGAGGCTCGCGAATTCACGTTATACACAAAGCTACGCCACAAAGGCCGTGCTTTGATCATCAACCACAAGACTTTGCTTTTCAACAGAAGCCTTGATCCATGCAACTCAGCGTGCCACACAGGCAATTCATGCCATGCGATTGATATCTATCGATATATAACCTCTAAGCTCGTACGTCTCAGAGAAGGGCGTTAAGAAAGGGAATAAATTCTCCGCCGCCAAACAGATATATATTTAACAGAAATCAATCAACACAGAACAAAATCCAATGTCAGGCACACAATCCATTTACAAGTTCGTTCTGGGTCTGAACGAAACCGGAGGCACTTTCCTCGCATATCCATCGATCTCCAAGTACGTCTGGACGACCACCAACCGATTCCCTCATCTTGGGTGTACATCCCAATCAAGATCATCAGTAATCACCCAAACGATGTGAAGACTTCCGGTCTTCAACCACCGTCATCATCTTCGACTTATCGTCGAATCGGTTATTCAGAATGGGTATAAACCCGGCCTTTCCGAACAACCCGCATATATTAAAAACAAATGTTACACAAACACAACATACGCCTCATTCCAATCCATTAGTCACTAACCGTAAATCAGTAAGAGAGCAATCCCCCAAATATTAACCCCGAAGGCCGAAACCAACATCAGATCAATACCCAGGAAACCATACTTCTTAACTAACCTACAACTAGTTTCTAAATTTCAATTCTTAGGGAAAGTTTCCCATTAATTTTATCAAAGATAAATTCTTTTAAATTTATTCTTTAATCTTCCTTTGGATGGCATTTCAAACCATGTTAAGGTTTTCCAAACTAGTCGGGATTAACGAACCACACCGAAGTAATTATTTATTTTATTTCCCAATCCCAACCTATTCATCCCATGAAGCAAAACTGGTAATACTCCATATCTAATACAACGGTGTTATCGGTAAAATTAATTACCATTTCACGTTCAAATCTAATTAAAGATTTAACTATTGCTTTGGAGCAAGACTGGTGATACTCCATTTTCGCTCACTTTCCAAATTTGATAATTTTCATTATCAATTCACATTTCAATCTAATTGCAGATTCATTAAACTCCCTTTACTGGGTTAAAGAACTAATGTCATTTAAAACACAGTTCACGACAAACCCAAATCACATTCTATTTATTATCAGGTTAAAGAACAAGTGTTATTTAAAACACCCTTCACGATAAACCCACAAATCAATTCTATTTACAACCCATTTCAAATCCAATTTATTTAAAAATAAATGGGTTTTAATTTTAGTTCAAAACTAGTTCATTTCGATAAAAATCTATTTTTATCTTTTCAAATATGGAGTTTTTCATCCCAATTTTTCCCAAATCATTTCTTATGATTTTACACAAATTATTACTATTTTTAATAATTTTATCAAGGCCCGTACAGTCAATTTCCATCAACGGCCATCGAACTGCACTTACAGCGATCTTTTCCAAATTTGATTTGGACGTATCTCCAAATCCAACCGTTAGATTTCAAATTTCTAATATTCGTTAGAAAGCTCTTTTCGATACGAACCCAATGGTTGAGGTTTTAGGAGAATCCGACGGTCGGATCTCCCGTAATGTCCGTTCGAAGTTAATGGTCGAAATTCGCGAACTGCCGCAGCGCGGCGCATTCTATTCAGGCCATTATATTATATTATATATAATATATATTTCATCGATTTCTATTTAAAACGAATTTTATAAATCGTTTTAAATTCGTTTCCAAAACAATTTCAACTTTCATTTCAAATTCTAATCCAAATTGAATTTTCCATATAAATTCGTTTTAAATTCATTTCAATTAAATTCAAATTTCTATTCAATTCAATTCGAATTCATTTTCTATTAAATTCAATTCGAATTCATTTTCTATTTCAGTTCGTTTTCAATTCAATTCAAATTCGTTTTCTATTCAATTCAAATCAAATTCGTTTTCTATTCAATTCAAATCAAATTCGTTTTCTATTCAATTCAAATCAAATTCGTTTTCTATTCAATTCAAATCATATTCGTTTTCTATTCAATTCAAATCAAATTCGTTTTCTATTCAATTCAATTTGAATTCCTGTTATAAATATTCGATTTTTATCTCTTTTCAATTTTCATTATAAAAACGAATATAATCGATATAAGTATCATTCGCGTCAAAATATCGCATCTCTAATCAACACGACTTTATATTTTTCAATAACTTCGTTATTCTATTCAACAAATGAATCTATATTTCTTTCAATACATGACTCTATATTTTTGTCAACACATGACTAATCTCAACGAATGAGTACTGTCCACGTGTGACTATTTTTGTTATTTAATATATTTTATAAAAATTATGGTATCTATCGTTTGATTTCAAATCAGACTCCAACCATAAATTAGTAAGAGAACAATTCCCTGAATATTAACCTCGAAGGCCGAAACCAACATCAGGTCAATATACTGGGGACCACTCATCTTATCTATTTTCCAGTTAGTTTCTAATTTTATATATGATAAAGATATAAATTTTATTGTTAAAATATTTCGTTCAACACATGACTAATCTCAACGGATGAGTACGGTCAACACATGAACCTTTATTTTATAATGATAAAGATGTAAATTTTATTGTTAAAATATTTCGTTCAACACATGACTAATCTCAACGGATGAGTACGGTCAACACATGAACCTTTATTTTACAATGATAAAGATGTAAATTTTATTGTTAAAATATTTCGTTCAACACATGACTAATCTCAACGGATGAGTACGGTCAACACATGAACCTTTATTTTATAATATTCTTTATTTTCTAAATTGGAATGAGGCCCAATCAATTACCATACAAAGTTAATTATATAGATTCCATTCAACACATGTATATAATAGCAACGATACATAATCAACCATCATCCAAAGTGCACTACACTGTATAAGCATCAAATATAGATATCTAACGCTTATAACAGCCTGTCAATCAATCGATCGACATACAACTAACTATTGGGATTAGTGTATGCCTTATTTTATCCCAATACCCGTGTGGGGTTTCAAACAATCAAACATAGATTTTATTTGTGCAGTTGGGCGATGTGTAAAATTTATCGTCCCAATCAATGTCCTTCAAATAGGTGTACATAAACAAACCGTCCGGTTTGTAAATGAATATTTATTTATTCACGTTCACGTTAAAAATTATATTTTTTATGACAAAATTATTTTATTCAACCTATGAATATTCTATTCGGTTCATTTATTAAATAAAATGATATCTTTATTTTTCTAAATTATTTTAGAAAATTTCGGCGGCATAACGGCACGGTACTAGAAACGGGACAAGGCCTAACTTTATCCCCGGTCTAGTGATGGCCCACGCCATACACATATCAATCAAATCCATTCCATTTCACCAAATAATCAAATTCAAATCAAATAATCTAACCAACTTACACAACCAAACAAACAGGTCCATGGTCTGTGGACGATGGTGTCGGGTGCTACTAAACACCATCTGCATCCTAGTATGTATTTATATAACTAGAAGATTAAAAATAAAAGGTGAGAAGTTCTCACAGAGGGTTCCACTCCGCCGTGCTTTGCTTTTGAACTGCTGAACCGCCTGGATCTGCTGAAATTCCAATTCAGTCCTTTTCACGCTGTTCAAATAAAAATTATATTTTTATTACTTCATTCTAATAAACAAAAATCATATTTTTATATTCTACATCATATATTTATTTACAACGCTTCATTTTATAGCACTATATAAAAGTTATATTTTTATTCTCTTCACTATATAAAAATTATTTTTTTATCATCTTGACTATATAAAAATCATATTTTTAGAAATTTAAAAATCACTCCTTTTCCAACATAAAAATCAATTCTTTTACAATTTAAAAATCATATCTTTTATTGATTAAAAATCACTACTTTCATATGATAAAAATCTTTACTTCTATAAGGTAAAAATCGCCACTTCTATAAGGTAAGAATCATTACTCTATAAGGTAAAAATCGTCACTTCTATACCTAATATATTTAAAAACTGATTTTAAATCTATGAAATCAATTACATAGAAGAAAAAAACGGAAATAATATTGTGAATTAAAACTTACATCATCGTTTTGGGGTGGGGGAAAGGATGCCGTGTCGGAGGTCGTCAGGGGGGCGCTGCGCGGGTCTGTGGTGGCGGCTTCTGGCTAGGGGTTTGTGGAGGCAGTTTTGGGTGGAATCGGGGAAGCTGCGGTGGGCCAGGGGGAATGGGGGTTGCGTAGGAGAGAGGGCTGAGCGAGGTTGATCGACGGAGGAGGGGAGGGTCTGGCCAGGTGCGGTGGTGGCACAGGGTTAAGGGAAACTGGGGCTCGCGTGGGTGAGGACGGGTCAGTCAGGGAAGAAGAAGGGGGGGAGGAAGCGGAGGAGGGCGGGGTGCGAGCTCGGGGAAGGCGGCGGTGGCCCACCCCCGGCGGCGCGGCTCTAGGGCTCCGCCCTTCTCTCCTCTTTTTATTTATTTATTTCGAATGAATCGAGAATGAGGGGGGGGGGCAGAGAGAAAGGAGAGTGAGAGGGAGAGATTTTATATTTAATTATTTTAGTTTTCAAAAAGCAACTTTTAATTTCGAACTCTAAATCGAACCCACCGCCTGTCGTCCATAGCTAATTACCCCCATTCCGAACACAATGGGATATGTATCATAAGCTGATTCAACCGTTTCAATCAGTTTTCATCAAAATCAACATATAACTCTATATATTGAATTTGAACACGCATTTCAATTTACCGGGGTCACATACTGTGACGACCCGCCCCGCACCAACCGACATTTACTCCAAAGGTGCGCTGTACACATGTCCAGTTGGCACAGAACGATCGTCAGAAGGAAAAGGAAGAAGGAAATGAACTAATCAAGAACCTGTAGAATGTCTCACAGCGCATAGAATAAAATATAATAATAACATACTTGACATAAAACAGGTAAGACAGTGCATAAGCTGAAAACCACAACTAAACATCATAGCAGCGGAAATCCAAAATACAGCTTATTACAACTTTTCAAACTGTCTCCAAGCAAAAGTAAGATAAAGGAGGTACACTACTAATGCCCAAGTAGCGACCACCAGCGATACAGGGAGAATGTGTATATATATATATATATCATACGTAGAAGCCTCCTGCCCGCCTCCTAATCAGCTACTCGCGCATCACCAGGTAACCTGTCTCTAGTCTGCTCGTGTGAGCACCCAAAGTAATAAGAGGAGACATAAAACTCTGGGTCAGACATAAAGCCTGGTATGAGCGATAAGCATCTAAAGCGAACATTAATAGGTAGACTAAAACATACCTGAACCTGGACCTGCAACCAAAGAGTTAGCACTACATACTGTACAACACTCTAAGGTGCCATATCAAACGGTGTAAAGATACGGAGGTGGGGAAGGTGTGCATGTCATAGTGATGGCAAACATTCAAACATAACATCCATCCTCACATCTCTCACTCAGTGCGTAAAGCATACGATATTCACCACTTCGATCACCCACCCCTGCTAAGATCACTTTGCCCCATGAAGTCATAAATGGCTTCACTGCACTGATAATGTAGCCACTAATCCTTCGCTATGTCCACTTGCCCCATGGAGTTATTCACCCCATCTGCGCTGGCTCATAGCCTTACCAATCCTTACTATGTCCACTTGCTCCATGGAGTTATTCACCCCATCTGCGCTGGCTCATAGTCTTACCAATCCTTTACTATGTCCACTTGCCCCATGGAGTTATTCACCCCATATGCGCTGGCTCATAGTCTTACTACGCATCACCTTGCCCCTCAAGTTATAATGACTCTACTGCACTGATAACGTAGTCTTGCTACCATCACCTTGCCCCTCGAGTCGCAATGACTCTACTGCACTGATAAGTAGACCATCATTCATTTTCAGCGGTGAATCGAAGTTATGAACGTCGACAACTCCTTAGCACACGTCCCACATCAAAGTCCAACCACGAAGTGAACTCATCGGTTCCCAACTGGATCCTAAGCTCTGACCTCCCATATTGGACTACCTTTGCATCTCGGGTTATTGGATCAATACTGGGTCGGGTCGGGTTCTTCCTCAAGCCAACGGTTCGGGTCGGGTATCCTCCATCGGGTCGGTTCGGGTCTTCTTCTGGTACGGGTCGGGTCGGGTGTTTCTCATCGGGTCGGGTGCCTCACTTCGGGTCGGGTCGGGTGCCATCTCCCCTCCAGTTCGTGCTTCCGCTCTGATCCGCCTCCTCATCCTTCACGTGCTCCGATCCGATCCATCCTCCTCTATCCGCTCCGATCCCTCCTCCTTTATCCGATCCGATCCCAGTTCAGTTAGCGTGGCCTTCCTTTTTGCTAATTTTCTCCAGTGTCTGGTTCCGATCTGATCGAGTCCCTTGCCCAGTTCAACTTATCCGATCCGAGCCCCTATATCCGATCCGATCCGAAACCTGCACTGCTTTCTGAAATTGTTCCAGCAAGTGTTTACGCCATTCGACGACGTTTCCGACCATTCTAACTATTGAAATCAATCACAAAGCATTTCATATAGTCATAGCAACACGCATAATCAACCACAAACATCAAAACATCAATATGATAGGTTAAGATGGATCAAACATACCCAAAATCCCATATTTCCCCCTTAAGCATGTTTAGTTGAAACTAATGATTGGATTAGCAAAACTTAACCAAATTAACACAAATTCATATCAGAGGTCTAAAACATCATTTAGGAATTTATGAACATTTTTCCCGAATTTTATCATGCTTAAATTCGCTAATTAACACTAATTTCCCTTAACTAGCCATAATTAGTGTAAAACTATGCAAATCCCTCACCTTAGCCACAAATAAACTAAGATCTGAAATAAATCTCTGATTTGATGTAAATCCCAATGCCAAACAGCAGCTCCAATGTTGATTTGGTGTAGATCTTCCTTGATTAGAGGTTGCTAAGCTTAATCCTTGACCAAAAGATGATTTGGAGGTGATTTAGAGGTTGGAGGCCATTTTTAGGGTTCCTTGGTGATAAGTGGAGGCTAGAAAACTGAAATGGAATGATCCTCCATCTCATTTCAGCCTTCCCATAACCCCAATCCCGAAATGGGTCATGGGCCTACTCACTAATCACCCGATTTGACCCGGTTAAGCAGTTTTTCACCCTCCAAACATTATTTCAGCCATATCTCCCAAACGGTAAGTCCGTTTGGCTATTATGACCACTCTACGGAAAGGTAAACCATCAAACGAATCCAATGGGAGTGGTTTCAGGTCAAAATTCCTTTCCAATCAAAAGTTATGGCCAAAACAAGATCAACTAGGGGCAAAATGGTCATTTAAAAATCGACAAAAATCATGAGCATGGGAAATGACTCTGATAGATGTTTCCCAAAGTTACATGACCATACGACTTCATACGGGAAAGAAATAAATATTCTACGATCCCCCGATGCATAGAATGCGGGTCGTTACACCCTTCCCCCCTTAAGAAATTTCGCCCCCGAAATTCCCTAACCAAAACACACACAAAGGTCCCGCATGCCTATCAATCATAAAACAACAATCAAACATGCAAACAAGCAAAACAAGTCTACCCTAGCATGCGGAAAACTAAATTGCAAAGTAAATCTTACCAGGCAAAGAGTTCTGGATATGCCTTCCTAATGCTCTCCTCTGTCTCCCAAGTACAATCATTCTCGTCCTCGCCCCACTGAACCTTGACTAGCTTCACTGCCTTCCTTCGAAGTTGCTTCGTATCGTGCCCCACAATACGAATCGGCTTGCGGTTCCCAACCGCCTCGGGTTCTACTTCGAAGTCCTCTAATTGATCAGGTGAAATAGTCATATCTGAGTCGTGAACGAACTTCCTTAGTTGGGAAACATGAAATACATTGTGAACTCCCGCCATTTTCTCTAGTAAGCCAACTCTATATGCCAAATTCCCGACTAGTTCAAGAATAGGGAATGGGCCAACAAATCTTGGTGCCAACTTGCCTCTCCTGCCAAACCGAATCGCGCTCTTTAACGGAGAGGTCTTGACAAACACCAAGTCACCAACGGAGAATTTCAAGTCTCTTCTCTTCTTATCAGCATAACTCTTCTGCCTATCTTGGGCAGCTTTCATTCGTTGCTGAATGATCTTAATCTTATCCGAAGTTTCTCTCACCACATCTGGTCCAAGCACAAACTTCTCGCCAGTCTCTATCCAACATGATGGTGAGTTGCACGGTCTTCCGTACAAAGCTTCATATGGAGCCATACCGATACTGGATTGGTAGCTATTATTATATGCAAACTCTACTAGATGCAAATGGTCATCCCACGATCCACCAAAATCCAATATACAAGCTCTCAAGAGATCTTCCAATATACGATTCACCCTCTCCGTCTGACCATCGGTCTGAGGATGATATGCGGCACTGAGATGTAATCCTGACCTTAGAGCCTCTTGTAAGCTCTTCCAAAACCCACTAGTGAACAATGGGTCTCGGTCACTCACAATGCTTTTGGGTACTCCATGAAATCTCACTACCCACTTCATATACAATTCTGCCAACTTGGCTGCCGTCCTGGTCGATTTGACTGGTATAAATCTTGCACTCTTAGTCAATTGATCCACAATCACCCAAATGCTATCATATCCCGATCTAGTCCTTGGTAAGCCATCAATGAAATCCATCGAGACTTGCTCCCATTTCCATTCGGGAATTTCTAATGGTTGCAACAAACCACTAGGCTTCTTTTGCTCAGCTTTAACTAGCTGGCAATTCATGCATTTGGATATAAACTTCCCAACGTCTCTTTTCATCCCTTCCCAGTAGTAGGTTTGTTTCATGTCCCGATACATTTTATTACCACCGGGATGTATAGTCTGTTTTGAGTGATGACATTCTCTAAGCACTTCATCTCTCAAACCATTCACGTTGGGCACAACTAGTCTTCCATTCTTTCGAAGCCATCCATCTCGATCAAGCCCATACACATTCATCTCCTCATCGATACCCATCTCTAACTTGGAGATGATTTCTAATAGGTTAGGATCGTCCCTCTGACTAGAGCCGATCCGCTCAATCAAAGTGGGTCTGATCGTCAAACTAGCTAGCATAACTGGATCCAATTCGCACTTTGGTCTGAAATCAAAACCCGCGATATACTCTAGTTGCTTCCATTCAAGAAACATTGCCCTAAGCTGGCATGTCTCCTACTCAAGGCATCGGCTACCGCATTACCTTTCCTAGGTGTATATGCGATATCAAAATCATACGAAGCCAAGAACTCTAACCATCTTTGCTGTTGGAGATTTAAATCTTTCTGAGAGAAGAGATACTTGAACGATTTATGATCGGTAAATAACTCAAATCTTTCTCCCAAGAGATAGTGTCTCCACATCTTCAGCGCAAACACAATCGCTGCTAATTCCAAATCATGGGTAGGATACTTCTTCTCATGAGGCTTTAGCTGTCGACTAGCAAAAGCTACAACCCTACCTCCTTGCATCAATACAGCACCCAGTCCGGTACCACAAGCATCCGTGTATACCGTCATCTCTTCATTCCCTTTAGGAATGACTAACACTGGCGCACGCGTCAACTTCTCCTTTAGACTCTTGAAGGCATCCTCACACACTCCGTCCCAGACGAAGGACTGATTCTTCTTAGTCAATTGAGTCAACGGTGCTGCTATCTTGGAGAAGTCCTGGATAAACTTACGATAATATCCAGCTAATCCCAAGAAACTTCTTACATCCGTTACATTCTTGGGCGTAGGCCAATCCTGTACCGTAGCCACCTTCGCAGGGTCCACGACAATACCACTTTCGGAAACAACATGACCCAAGAATCTCACTTCCCTCCTCCAAAAGTGACACTTAGAGAATTTCGCTTTCAATTGGTGTTTCCTCAACACCTCCATCACTATCCTCAAGTGTCCCTTGTGTTCCTCCTCTGTCCTTGAGTAAACAAGGATATCATCCACGAACACAAGAACAAACTTATTCAACTGATCTCTGAATACTCGATTCATAAGATCCACAAAGTAGGATGGTGCGTTGGTCAACCCAAATGGCATGACCAACCACTCATAAAATCCAGACGGCGTCCTAAATGCCGTTTTCGGAACACTCTCATCCGCTACTCATAGCTGATGAAATCTTGTCGCGAGGTCCAACTGGGAGAATACTCTTGCTCCTTCCGGTTGATCAAACAAATCATCTATCCGCGGTAGAGGATACTTATTCTTCCTCGTCACCTTATTCAACTCGCGATAGTCCACACACAAACGAAGGGAACCATCTGCCTTAGTGGCAAACACAACTGGTGCTCCCCACTCGGAGACACTCCTTCTAATAAATCCCTTCTTCAAAAGATTGCTGACTTGCACCCTGAGCTCTCGTTGCTCCCTTGGTGCCATGCGACGAAGTGGCATCACTATAGGTCTGGCATCTTTCACTAAATCAATACGGAACTCAATCTCTCGGTGTGGTGGAAGCCCGGTCACCTCCTCAAAGACGTCCGGATACTGGCCAACCACGGGCACATCTGACAACTCATCCTGCGGGATGTCGAGGGAATTTACAGAACTAGCCATAACCCCATCACTAGGTAGATTACCAAACACTACCCTCCGCCCATCATCCGACCTCACTGTCACCAAAAAGCCCTCACCGTCTACCACCACCCCGTATCTTTGGAGCCAATCGACTCCCAATATAATGCCATACCCAGTAAAGCCCAAAACAAAACAATCACATACAAACATACATCCATGACTCGATAAGACCAAATTCCTGCAAATCATACTAAGGCTAGTCGAACCACCAATCGGGTTCGTCACAATCAATGGTCTATCGACTATCTCGGGTTCCAGTCCCAACCTATCTACCAGGTCACTAGATATGAAGGAACGGGAAGCCCAATATCAAACAAAACTCGAACTGGTACATCATAAATAGAAAGCATACCTTGGATAACAACATTCTTTCCTTTTTCCGCCGCAGTTGGGGCATTCGACGAAGAAGGAACAACATCAATAGCATATGCTTTCACAATCTGCTTCTCCTTAAGAGGTTGCGGACACTTATCCTTGAAATGTCCCACTTGACCACATTTGAAGCACTTCTTATCCGCTGGCTTGGCCCGACAATCTTTAGCATAATGACCCTTCTTACCACAGCTGAAGCACTCAACATCCTTCTTGCTCTTTTTCTGACCACCCTTAGATTGGTCCTACTTCCTCTTATTCTGAGAGTTATTCTTGCCTCCACCGCCTGCTTGCGGCTTTGGCCCTTCTGCAGATGCGGCCTCAGTCTTTGACTTAGGGTAAAGACTCTCTGATCTCAAAGCCTTCCCCACAATCGATTCAAAAGTCCCATCGATGTGGTTGATAAGCCTTTCCCCCAAGTATCCATCCAAGCCAGTAATGAACTTCTCATTCTTCTTCTCAGGAGTATCGATAAGAGATAGCCCATACTTTGACAAGGTGTCAAACTCAGCAATATAGTCAGAAACTTCCCTGCCATTCTGCTTGAGTTCCAAGAACCTCTTGAACAACACTGACTTCTGGGCAGCTGGAATAAACTTCTCGCTAAAGCGAGCCTTGAACTGAACCCAAGTAACCTGATCCTCTGGAGTAGTTGTTCTAATGGCATTCCACCAATGCATCGCTCGCCCTTGCAGCTGACGAGACGCTAACCTTCTCTTCATCGCATCCTCAAGACCCAAGTCATCGAAGATATGGTCACAACTATCCATCCAGTCCTGAACATCCGTGGCCGACTCCGTCCCGTGGAACGGGTTTCCACCAAGACTAGTGTAATCTTTGCACAACTTGGCGAAATTGACCCTAGGCGCCTGCACTACTGGGCCAACACCAACTCCGGGATTGGGAACTGCCCCTTGCACTTCTCTAAGCATGTCTCTCATAAGGTCAGTAAACATCGCCCTCATGTCAGCGGCATTCCCATGGTTGGTCCCTCTACCAGCACCCCTCGTGTCTCAGCTCATCGTCAATCTGAAAAAGGGAAATGATTAACGACCCCATAGTGGTGCTAGTGCAGTGCGACTTCATTCTTATACTACTAATAGTATATATATATACATAGCTTTTGAAAACCGAAGTAATTACAAATACGCGCTCTCATATACGTACTATCTCTCCTTGGTGTCTTTCCCTAGGTTAACTACGCAACCTAGAGCTCTGATACCAAGTGTGACGGCCTGCCCCGCAGCAACCGACATTTACTCCAAAGGTGCGCTGTACACATGTCCAGTTGGCACGGAACGGTCGTCAGAAGGAAAAGGAAGAAGGAAATGAACTAATCAAGAACCTGTAGAATGTCTCACAGTGCATAGAATAAAATATAATAATAACATACTTGACATAAAACAGGTGAGACAGTGCATAAGCTGAAAATCAGAACTAACCATCATAGCAGCGGAAATCCAAAATACAGCTTATTACAACTTTTCAAACTGTCTCCAAGCAAAAGTAAGATAAAGGAGGTACACTACTAATGCCCAAGTAGCGACCACCAACGATACAGGGAGAATGTGTGTATATATATATCATACGTGGAAGCCTCATGCCCGCCTCCGAATCAGCTACTCGCGCATCACCAGCTAACCTGTCTCTAGTCTGCTCGTGTGAGCACCCAGAGTAATAAGAGGAGACATAAAACTCTGGGTCAGACTTAAAGCCTGGTATGAGCGATAAGCATCTAAAGTGAACAATAACAGGTAGACTAAAACATACCTGAACCTGGACCTGCAACCAAAGAGTTAGCACTACATACTGTACAACACTCTAAGGTGCCATATCAAACGGTGTAAAGATACGGAGGGGGGAAGGTGTGCATGTCATAGTGATGGCAAACATTCAAACATAACATCCATCCTCACATCTCTCACTCAGTGCGTAAAGCATACGATATTCACCACTTCGATCACCCACCCCTGCTACGATCACTTTGCCCCATGAAGTCATAAATGGCTTCACTGCACTGATAACGTAGCCACTAATCCTTCACTATGTCCACTTGCCCCTTGGAGTTATTCACCCCATCTGCGCTGGCTCATAGCCTTACCAATCCTTAATATGTCCACTTGCTCCATGGAGTTATTCACCCCATCTGCGCTGGCTCATAGTCTTACCAATCCTTTACTATGTCCACTTGCCCCATGGAGTTATTCACCCCATCTGCGCTGGCTCATAGTCTTACCAATCCTTTACTATGTCCACTTGCCCCATGGAGTTATTCACCCCATCTGCGCTGGCTCATAGTCTTACTACGCATCACCTTGCCCCTCAAGTCATAATGACTCTACTGCACTAATAACGTAGTCTTGCTACCATCACCTTGCCCCTCGAGTCGCAATGACTCTACTGCACTGATAAGTAGCCCATTATTCATTTTCAGTGGTGAATCGAAGTTATGAACGTCGACAACTCCTTAGCACACGTCCCGCAGCTAAGTCCAACTATGAAGTGAACTCATCGGTTCCCAACTGGATCCTGAGCTCTGACCTCCCATATTGGACAACCTTTGCATCTCGGGTTATTGGATCAATACTGGGTCGGGTCGGGTTCTTCCTCAAGCCATCGGTTCGGGTCGGGTATCCTCCATCGGGTCGGGTCTTCTTCTGGTACGGGTCGGGTCGGGTGTTTCTCCTCGGGTCGGGTCGGGTGCCTCACTTCGGGTCGGGTCGGGTGCCATCTCCCCTCCAGTTCGTGCTTCCGCTCCGATCCGCCTCCTCATCCTTCACGTGCTCCGATCCGATCCATCCTCCTCTATCCGCTCCGATCACTCCTCCTTAATCCGATCCGATCCCAGTTCAATTAGCGTGGCCTTCCTTTTTGCCAATTTTCTCCAGTGTCAGGTTCCGATCTAATCGAGTCCCATGCCCAGTTCAACATATCCGATCCGAGCCCCTATATCCGATCTGATCCGAAACCTGCACTGCTTTCTGAAATTGTTCCAGCAAGTGTTTACGCCATTCGACGACGTTTCCGACCATTCTAACTATTGAAATCAATCACAAAGCATTTCATACAGTCATAGAAACATGCATAATCAACCACAAACATCAAAACATCAATATGATAGGTTAAAATGGATCAAACATACCCAAAATCCCATATTTTCCCCTTAAGCATGTTTAGGTGAAACTAATGATAGGATTAACAAAACTTAACCAAATTAACCCAAATTCATATCAGAGGTCTAAAACATCATTTAGGAATTTATGAACATTTTTCCCGAATTTTATCATGCTTAAATTCGCTAATTAACACTAATTACCCTTAACTAGCCATAATTAGTGTAAAACTATGCAAATCACTCACCTTAGCCACAAATAAACTAAGATTTGAAATAAATCTCAGATTTGATGTAAATCCCAATGCCAAACAGCAGCTCCAATGTTGATTTTGTGTAGATCTTCCTTGATTAGAGGGTGCTAAGCTTAATCTTTGACCAAAAGATGATTTAGATGTGATTTAGAGGTTGGAGGCCATTTTTAGGGTTCCTTGGTGATAAGTGGAGGCTAGAAAACTGAAATGGAATGATCCTCCATCTCATTTCAGCCTTCCCATAACCCCAATCCCGAAATGGGTCATGGGCCTACTCACTAATCACCCGATTTGACCTGGTTAAGCAATTTTTCACCCTCCAAACCTTATTTCAGCCATATCTCCCAAACGGTAAGTCCGTTTGGCTATTATGACCACTCTACGGAAAGGTAAACCATCAAACGAATCCAATGGGAGTGGTTTCAGGTCAAAATTCCTTTCCAATCAAAAGTTATGGCCAAAACAAGATCAACTAGAGGCAAAATGGTCATTTAAAAATCGACAAAAATCATAAGCATGGGAAATGACTCTGATAGATGTTTCCCAAAGTTACATGACCATACGACTTCATACGGGAAAGAAAGAAATATTCTACGATCCACCGATGCGTAGAATGCGGGTCGTTACACATACGAACTCGAAAAATTCCCAAAAAATATTTTCTGGCTTCGTATTGATGATACGGTCCTAACAAAACTAGTTTCGTCAAATTCCGAGACCGTTGGAAAAACGGCCATTTTCCAGTCGATTAAAATCAACTGAAACTAGTCAAACGCGTTTTCCTTTGCCACGCTCACATATTGATTAGAAAAATTATGAAATTTGGAATCTAGCAATAACTTGACATCACGGATCCAACAAAAGTGGTTTCGTCGAAATCCGAGGTCATTTGCAAAATGACTATTTTTAAGGGCCTGAATTCCATAGCGACTATTCAGAATTTTCAACTGGACATATCTTTTGATCCCCGCTATGAAATTTCAATTTTTCGGGTTTGTTGGAAAGATAGTCACAATTAGGTTCCATTATTTTTGGTTTCACTAAAATCTGGTTTATTTTGAATCCTGTACATTCATTTGAAGTTTGAAATCGAATTATCGAACTACCGCGCCATTTTCAGTTCCTTTTATAATTACAAATAATTATTTATATTCCAATGACGATCTATATGAATATATACATTCTAATTCTATTCAAAATAAATTTCTCGTCGATATTATTTAAAATAATTCATTTTAAATATTCAAAATTCGCTAAAATTGTCAAAATAAAATTTTTAAACTGCCTCGCATTTCCGGGTTGTTACAATCTCTTCCACTTAAAACTTTTCATCCCCGAAAAGGAACGAAGCCGAAAGTTGTTTAACTAATCAACTCAACTTCCATTGTTTTGACTACGGCTTAAGTTCTTCAACTTTTCAGTTTCTAAGAACTTTTCAAATTTTTCAAAAATTTGGCTAACACCCTAAATTTTCGAAAAATTTCGCCATAACCTCCCCTACACCAGGAGCACCGGGAAAATCCCGAAATTGCCATACAAGCCTTCTGATCTCAAAAAGAAAAAGAAAAAGCCAAGCGGCTAGCCAATCGGCTCATAAAATCATCATCACCCAAACAAAACAGTAAATTATAGTAAATATGTACCTATTTGTCGGGCAAACAAATTTTATTCTCTGCTCTAGCCTCCTTGCTATGACCTGTTCAATGTAATTACATGTATATGCAAGCAAATGCGACAAGTTTTCAATACAGTTCAATATTTGATTCAATTAGGCTAAGTGGTTAAAAATTTAATTAGACAAACAATAACCAAACAACACAAACATCAATCAATTAGTGAATTAACGTTTCAAATTCATAATTTTGATACATATACAGAAAATCATGTTTTTGATGCCAATTCACAACAATAAACCTATCTAGTTTTGGTTCTCACACCAGTCGATGGAAATATATAGATATCACACCTTCGTCACTCGAAAATAAATGATGATGATGTTTCGAACCACCATCAGAACATCTCCGGGCTACTAGAGTGCGGTTCTATATCTATCTGGTATATTAAAACTTCGAATATACGTTCATGACGCGTATAGGCAAAATCTTTATATATCGGATTGTTCAAATTCAAAGTAAATAAATATTCAAATACGTATAAAACGATTTAAATCTTCAAAACAATATTGTTTGCATTTGAAAAATATACTCTTCACACTCATTCTAGGATACTACTGATCCTATCTCTAACGAGTAATTCTAATTGGATATTACTAATCCAATATCTGATGAATTCTTTCGTATGGTTCTAATGTGTCTTGTTCTCGAGCTCTGTAAACCAAAGCTCTGATACCAACTGTGATATCCCGTAACTTCCCCGGTAAGGAAAGCCCGAATTACCTTGAGAACAGGACAAAATAGAACGCAGACGGAAGAACATTTCATTGCTTATTACAACAATTCCATCAGATACAAGAATATATAGAGTATAAATGAATAAAATACATTCGAATAATATCAGAGATTACAATAAATTACATAGCAGCGGAAAATAATACAAAGCACAACTGAAGGTGATATACGGATACAGAGCTTTCCGAATATCATTCCAGCTGTAAACCAGGATCCTACGAATATAAATCTGCAAAACCAAAACTACTAGCTGCCCGTGCGGAAAATAG
The DNA here is from genome assembly GCA_030737875.1 of Allium sativum. Lineage (NCBI taxonomy): Eukaryota > Viridiplantae > Streptophyta > Magnoliopsida > Asparagales > Amaryllidaceae > Allium > Allium sativum. The sequence goes on from CM060922.1 coordinate 609,557,129, forward strand.
GGGCACCTAGAGTTTAGGTTAAAACAATAAACTCCAGGTCAGTCAAGGGACTGGTGTGAGAACTAAAATAGTTATTTAAAACTTTACTTTAAAAGAGAGTAATTCAAGGGACCACGCCGTATAACACGGAACGGGTTTCCTCCCAAGAACACCAGTGCATAGAATAAACAACGCAATGCTTTTTCGAAAAATGAAGCTATTATAAGACCCAAGTCCCATCACACAATGCAACGCAAGCCGGAGGATAGGGTTTTTACCTTATAATAGCCAAGAATGCTTGATACGTTTAAAACAAATAATTTGATACTATTGTAAGTGCATAGTGTATGAAACAACTTCAAATCATAAGTATCAATCATAGACGACATAAGTGCCCCATCCCACTATGTCGCCAAACTAGGCTCTACAAATAAAACCGAAATACACGTATTGGAAATTAGATTTCCGTCATGAGTCGAGGCAAGGGGCAAGCTCCTCTGCGCTTCGAGATACTCTAGCAAATGCCTCGGGACTACACACTTTGGGTAACCCCTGGATCTTCAGGGCCGGTCCTCTCTTACGTTTGAGGATTGGCAATTCCTAAACACACGTTTCCCGGTCCTTACAGACCTAAAATCGAGGTGCCTCATCCAACAACCACATAGGTGAAAAGTATATAAATGTACGGGCTGGTAAGTAACTAACACCACCAAAGCTAGAAAGAAACGTCGTGCTCTCCCTACAGTCCTTATCCCGTTTTTAACTCATACCGAGGCGTGAGGCTCGCGAATTCACGTTATACACAAAGCTACGCAACAAAGACCTTGCTTTGATCATCAACCACAAGACTTTGCTTTTCAACAGAAGCCTTGATCCATGCAACTCAGCGTGCCACACAGGCAATTCATTCCATGCGATTGATATCTATCGATATATAACCTCTAAGCTCGTACGCCTCAGAGAAGGGCGTTAAGCAAGAGAATAAATTCTCTGCCGCCAAACAGATATATATTTAACAGAAATCAATAACATAGAATAAAATCCAATGTCAGGCACACGATCCATATACAAGTTCGTTCTGGGTCTGAACGAAACCGGAGGCACTTTCCTCGCATATCCATCAATCTCCAAGTACGTCTGGACGACCACCAACTGATTCCCTCATCTTGGGTGTACAGCCCAATCAAGATCATCAGTAATCACCCAAACGATGTGAAGACTTCCGGTCTTCAACCACCGTCATCACCTTCGACTTATCGTCGAATCGGTTATTCAGAATGGGTATAAACCCGGCCTTTCCGAACAACCCGCGTATATTAAAAACAAATGTTACACAAACATAACATATGCCTCATTCCAATCCATTAGTCACTAACCGTAAATCAGTAAGAGAGCAATCCCCCAAATATTAACCCCGAAGGCCGAAACCAACATCAGATCAATACCCAGGAAACCATTCTTCTTAACTAACCTACAACTAGTTTCTAAATTTTAATTCTTAAGGAAAGGTTCCCATTAATTTTATCAAAGATAAATTCTTTTAAATTTATTCTTTAATCTTCCTTTGGATGGCATTTCAAACCATGTTAAGGTTTTCCAAACTAGTCGGGATTAACGAACCACACCGAAGTAATTATTTATTTTATTTCCCAATCCCAACCTATTCATCCCATGAAGCAAAACTGGTAATACTCCACATCTAATACCACGGTGTTATCAGTAAAATTAATTACCATTTCACGTTCAAATCTAATTAAAGATTTAACTATTGCTTTGGAGCAAGACTGGTGATACTCCATTCTCGCTCACTTTCCAAATTTGATAATTTTCATTATCAATTCACATTTCAATCTAATTGCAGATTCATTAAAACTCCCTTTGCTGGGTTAAAGAACTAATGTCATTTAAAACACAGTTCACGACAAACCCAAATCACAATCTATTTATTATCAGGTTAAAGAACAAGTGTTATTTAAAATACCCTTCACGATAAACCCACAAATCAATTCTATTTACAACCCATTTCAAATCCAATTTATTTATTTAAAAATAAATGGGTTTTAATTTTAGTTCAAAACTAGTTCATTTCGATAAAAATCTATTTTTATCTTTTCAAATATGGAGTTTTTCATCCCAATTTTTCCCAAATCATTTCTTATGATTTTACACAAATTGTTAATATTTTTAATAATTTTATCAAGGCCCGTACAGTCGATTTCCATCAACGGCCATCGAACTGCACTTACAGCGACCTTTTCCAAATTTGATTTGGACGTATCTCCAAATCCAACCGTTAGATTTCAAATTTCTAATATTCGTTAGAAATCTCTTTTCGATACGAACCCAACGGTTCTGGTTTTAGGAGAATCCGACGGTCTGATCTCCCGTAATGTTCATTCGAAGTTAATGGTCGAAATTCGCGAACTACCGCAGCGCGGCGCGTTCTATTCAGGCCATTATATTATACATATATAATATATATAATATATATTTCGTCGATTTCTATTTAAAATGAATTTTATAAATCGTTTTAAATTCGTTTCAAAAACAATTTCAACTATCATTACAATTCTTATCCAAATTGAATTTTCCATATAAATTCGTTTTAAATTCATTTCAATTAAATTCAAATTTATATTCAATTCAATTCGAATTCATTTTCTATTAAATTCAATTCGAATTCATTTTCTATTTTAGTTCATTTTCAATTCAATTCAATTCAAATTCGTTTTCTATTCAATTCAAATCAAATTCGTTTTCTATTCAATTCAAATCAAATTCGTTTTCTATTCAATTCAAATCAAATTCGTTTTCTATTCAATTCAAATCAAATTCGTTTTCTATTCAATTCAATTTTTATCTCTTTTCAATTTTCATTATAAAAACGAATATAATCGATATAAGTATCGTTCGTGTCAAAATAGTGCATCTCTAATCAACACGACTTTATATTTTTCAATAACTTCGTTATTCTATTCAACAAATGAATCTATATTTCTTTCAATACATGACTCTATATTTTTGTCAACACATGACTAATCTCAACGAATGAGTACTGTCCACGTGTGACTATTTTTGTTATTTAATATATTTTATAAAAATTATGGTATCTATCGTTTGATTTCAAATCAAACTCCAACCGTAAATTAGTAAGAGAACGATTCCCTGAATATTAACCCCGAAGGCCGAAACCAACATCAGGTCAATATACTGGAGACCACTCATCTTATCTATTTTCCAGTTAGTTTCTAATTTTATATATGATAAAGATATAAATTTTATTGTTAAAATATTTCGTTCGACACATGACTAATCTCAACGGATGAGTACGGTCAACACATGAACCTTTATTTTATAATGATAAAGATGTAAATTTTATTGTTAAAATATTTCGTTCAACACATGACTAATCTCAACGGATGAGTACGGTCAACACATGAACCTTTATTTTATAATGATAAAGATGTAAATTTTATTGTTAAAATATTTCGTTCAACACATGACTAATCTCAACGGATGAGTACGGTCAACACATGAACCTTTATTTTATAATATTCTTTATTTTCTAAATTGGAATGAGGCCCAATCAATTACCATACAAAGTTAATTATATGGATTCCATTCAACACATGTATATAATAGCAACGATACATAATCAACCATCATCCAAAGTGCACTACACTGTATAAGCATCAAATATAGATATCTAACGCTTATAACAGTCTGTCAATCAATCGATCGACATACAACTAATTATTGGCACTAGTGTATGCCGTATTTTATCCCAATACCCGTGTAGGGTTTCAAACAATCAAACACAGATTTTATTTGTGCAGTTGGGCGATGTGTAAAATTTATCGTCCCAATCAATGTCCTTCAAATAGGTGTACATAAACAAACCGTCCGGTTTGTAAATGAATATTTATTTATTCACGTTCACGTTAAAAATTATATTTTTAACGACAAAATTATTTTATTAAACCTATGAATATTCTATTCGGTTCATTTATTAAATAAAATGATATCTTTATTCTTCTAACTTATTTTAGAAAATTTCGACGGCATAACGGCACGATACTAGAAACGGGACAAGGCCTAACCTTATCCCCAGTCTAGTGATGGCCCACGCCATACACATATCAATCAAATCCACTCCATTTCACCAAACAATCAAATTCAAATCAAATAATATAACCAACTTACACAACCAAACAAACAAGTCCATGGTCTGTGGACGATGGTGTCGGGTGGTACTAAACACCGTCTGCATCCTAGTATATATTTATATAACTAGAAGATTAAAAATAAAAGGTGAGAAGTTCTCACAGAGGGTTCCACTCCGCCGTGCTTTGCTTTTGAACTGCTGAACCGCCTGGATCTGCTGAAATTCCAATTCAGTCCTTTTCACGCTGTTCAAATAAAAATTATATTTTTATTACTTCATTCTAATAAATAAAAATCATATTTTTATATTCTACATCATATATTTATTTACATCGCTTCATTTTATAGCACTATATAAAAGTTATATTTTTATTCTCTTCACTATATAAAAATTATATTTTTATCATCTTGACTATATAAAAATCATATTTTTATAAATTTAAAAATCTCTCCTTTTCCAACATAAAAATCGATTCTTTTACAATTTAAAAATCATATCTTTTATTGATTAAAAATCACTACTTTCATATGATAAAAATCGTTACTTCTATAAGGTAAAAATCGCCACTTCTATAAGGTAAGAATCATTACTCTATAAGGTAAAAATCGTCACTTCTATACCTAATATATTTAAAAACTGATTTTAAATCTATGAAATCAATTACATAGAAAAAAAACTGAAATAATATTGTGAATTAAAACTTACAGCATCGTTTTGGGGCGGGGGAAAGGATGCCGTGTCGGAGGTTGTCAGGGGGGCGCTGCGCGGGTCTGTGGTGGCGGCTTCTGGCTAGGGGTTTGTGGAGGCGGTTTTGGGTGGAATCGGGGGAGCTGCGGTGGGCCAGGGGGAATGGGGGTTGCGTAGGAGAGAGGGCTGAGCGAGGTTGATCGACGGAGGAAGGGAGGGTCTGGCCAGGTGCGGTGGTGGCACAGGGTTCGGGTAAGGGGAATTGGGGCTCGCGTGGGTGAGGACGGGTTAGTCAGGGAAGAAGAAGGGGGGAAGAAGTGGAGGAAGCGGAGGAGGGTGGGGTGCGAGTTCGGGGAAGGCGGCGGTGGCCCACCCCCGGCGGCGCGGCGCTAGGGCTCCGCCCTTCTCTCCTCTTTTTTTTTATTTCAAATGAATCGAGAATGAGGGGTGGGGGCAGAGAGAAAGGAGAGGGAGAGATTTTATATTTAATTATTTAATTATTTTAGTTTTCAAAAAGTAACTTTTAATTTCGAACTCTAAATCGAACCCACCGCCTGTCGTCCATAGCTAATTACCCCCATTCCGAACACAATGGGATATGTATCATAAGCTGATTCAACCATTTCGATCAGTTTTCATCAAAATCAACATATAACTCTATATATTGAATTTGAACACGCATTTCAATTTACCGGGGTCACATACGAACTCGAAGAATTCCCAAAAAATATTTTCTGGCTTCGTATTGACAATACGGTCCTAAAAAAACTAGTTTCGTCAAATTCTGAGACCGTTGGAAAAACGGCCATTTTCCAGTCGATTAAAATCAACTGAATCTGGTCATACTCGTTTTCCTTTGCCACGCTCACATATTGATTCGAAAAATTATGAAATTTGGAATCTAGCAATAACTTGACATCATGGATCCAACAAAAGTGGTTTCGTTGAAATCCGAGGTCGTTTGCAAAATGGCTATTTTTAAGGGCTTGAATTCCATAGCGACTATTCAGAATTTTCAACTGGACATATATTTTGATCCCCGCTATGAAATTTCAATTTTTCGGGTTCGTTGGAAAGATAGTCACAATTGGGTTCCATTACTTTTGGTTTCACTAAAATCCGGTTTATTTTGAATCCTGTACATTCATTTGAAGTTTGAAATCGAATTATCGAACTACCGCGCCATTTTCAATTCCTTTTATAATTACAAATAATTATTTATATTCCAACGACAATCTATATGAATATATACGTTCTAATTCTATTCAAAATAAATTTCTCGTCGATATTATTTAAAATAATTCATTTTAAATATTCAAAATTCGCTAAAATTGCCAAAATAAAAATTTTAAACTGGCACGCATTTCTGGGTTGTTACAGGTTTATTGTGAACCGTGTTTTTAAGTGACATGGGTTCTTTAACCCAACCGACAGTGAAAATATGATTTGGAATTTATAAATCTTTTATTAAGATTTAAATGGGAATTTTCCAAAAGCCAAGTTTTCCAATTTAACATATTAAATTAGAATTGAGTGGAATTCGAATTAATAATAACCGAGATAAGCTTCTGTAAAAGAGGATCGATACTACATATGGAATTTAAGAGGCTTTGCCGTTATTCCATTTATATTATTGGTCGGATACAGAAATTTATAACGATTATATATTGATTTGACTTCTGTGAAGATTCCATATTAAATGGAAGTCGATTTTGGGTTTATCGTGAACGGTGTTTTAAAATGACACTAGTTCTTTAGCCCAGTTAAAGATAAGATTTATTTCTTAAATTTAAATAATTGAATAATGATTTTTGATATTTAAAACCGAATTGGGTTCTTAATAAATCTTTAAAAGAAAGGTTAAGAATAAACTTAAAGAATTTATCTTTGATAAAATAATGCGAATATTTTATTAGAAGGATATTCTGAATTGGGAGGAGACGTTGGATGTGCTTTTATAGTACTTGATTTTTAATTATAAAAATACGCGAGTTATTCGGAAAGACCGGGTTTAACCCATTCTGAATAATCACTACGACGATGAAGAGTCGAAGTTGAAGACGGTGATTGAAGACCGACGATCTTCACATTGAATGAATGTGTTGCTACTGATGCCCACGATTGGAGTAGCTACCTTGAAGGGGCTACAGTAGTTACCGTCTGGACTATTGTTGATTGTTCGGATTTGGTTTTCGCTCAGACCCAGAGCATAAGCTTGTAAATGGATGCGTGTCTGACATTGGATTTCGTTCCATGTGAATTAAATTGATTTTTATTAATGTTTGTCTGATTGGTGGTGGAGAATTTATTCTCTACTTAGCACCCTGGTATATATTAATAGTGATTGATCGCATGGCGTGAATTGTCAATGTGGCACGCCAAGATGCAAATGATCAAGGCTTTTGTTGAAAAGCAGGGCCTTGTGGGATGATCAAAGCGTAGCATATTACGGCATAGCTTTGTGTATAGCGTGACTTCGCGAGCCTCACACCCCGGTACGAGTCAAAAACGGGATATGGACCGTAGGGAGTGCACACGTTTCTTTCTAGCTAGTGGTAGTGTCAGTGCTTAAACTGGCTGGCATTTTACTTATGTGGATGATGGATTTTGAGGCGCCTCGGATTTTTATAGGACGATAGTGTCATATTATAGGTTCAAAGGAACCGGGAAACGTGTGTTCAGGCTTAACCAATCCACTGCCGATAGGCGGGGACCGGCCCTACCGCTCCAAGGGTTGCCCATAGGTGTGATCCTGAGGCATTTTCTAGAGTTTCTCGAATCGGAGAGGAGCTTGCCCCTAGCCTAGACTCATGATGGAAATCCAATTTCCAATACGACCTTGTGGTTTTGATTGTAGAACTAGTATGGCGACATAGTAGGATGGGGTACTATGCCATCTATGATGAATACATTATGATTGAAATTGTTTTTGAAATATATATATACCCATAGATATACACACTAATACTAAATCCGTTTTATCATATCAAGCATCTTTTGACCATTATAAGGTAAAACCCTATCCTCCAGTTTGCGTTGCATTGTGTGATGGGACTTGGGTCTTATAATGGTTTCATTTTTCTAAAAAGGCATTGCGTTATTTAACGATTTACTTTAGGCACTGGCAATCCAATGGAGTAAACCCGTTCCGCGTCAGCGGCGTAGTCCTGTGATTAGCCTTATTAGATAAGTTTAGTTAAGATTTCTCATACCAGTCCCATGACTGACCTGTAGTTTGTTTCACTGGCAAACTCGGGTGCCCATATTTTTCCACACGGGCAGTCGAGTAGCTTTTTGCAGATATATTTACAGGATCCTGGTTTACAGCTGAAGCAGTATTCGGAAAGCTCTGTATCCGCGTATTCCTTTCAGTTGTATATTTGTATTATTTTTCCGCTGTTATTTAAATGTAATTCAGAACTCTGATGTTGTATTTCCAATGTGTATTATTCTTCCATGCTCTGTTACATTCTTGTACTCTGATGTAATTGTTGTAACAGCAATAAAATGTTCTTCAGTTTGTGTTCTGTTGTGTGTTGTTCTCAAAGCAATCCAGGCCTTCCTTTACTGGGAAGTTTGGGTCGTCACAATTATATAGCTATTGTTATTTCTGCTATGTGTAAGTGTTGTACTCTGTTAATGTTATTGTACATGTATACTGTTTTATTGCAAAGTTATGTTATATATTATATTTTATTCGTTCCGCTGTGAGGTTCGTATTACTCTGATTTTGTTCTGTGGTGATTTTCTTCTTCTTCTATTCTAATTTTCTATCTTATCTATTCTCACCCTCTAACTTCTTTCTATTAATGATCAGGAATTTTCGATGTTCGAATAGTCAACATGGCAATTGTGTGTTGATTTTTGGAGTCGAAAATCCCAGTTCGTTACATTCTGAAAATTTTCTAACACCTTAAATTTTCGAAAAATTTCCCCAGCACCTCCTTTGTACGGCTCAATCGTACAACTACAACTCGCCTCTCTAGGCTTCCTCCAACCCAAATGAAAATCAACTGCCAAGCGGCTTGCCAAATCGGCTCATAAATCACCAACTCATATATAAATAAACTTGTACCTTTTTGTCGGGCTCATTATATCATTCCCACCTATTACCAATTCTGCATACACCAATGTACCCATTCCAATTGATCACTAATCAATTTATTCTAAACCAATTATTCGCTTATGTCCAAACCATAATAACATTTCAAACTCAAGTTCCATCCTCGATTCCAAACTCTTAACATACCAATTCAACAATATTCCAGATTCCTATCTCACTATCCAATTTTTATTCTATATCTATTTTTTCGATTTGCTTTCACAAATTCTAATTTAATTTGTTTTCAAATCAAACAATTTTCTTCCAGGGAGTTTTAAACAACTTACCCTTTTTAAAAATCAAATATTCCCTTTTGGAATCAAAACTACTTGTTTTCTCAAAACATTTCCAAAAACAAAATATTTGGTAGTAATCCATCACTTAGAAACTCGAAAATGGACACCGATGATGTCTGGATCCTCATCGGAATTATTTCCCAGCAATCGAAGTGAGTTCAATACTATATCACTTTCAAACCATTTCTAACCATTTCCATTTTGAAATACATTCAAAATATTATTCACAATGCTTGTAAATAATTTAAAATCTCCCAGGATTTTAAAATTATCATATTTTTAATTCAAATCCATTTACAAACACTTTACCAACTTTTTAGGGTTTTAATTTCAATTTTGATTTAAATTCAGATTTAATTCGTTTCGTAACACTTATACAAAATTTGATTGGTTATTTATAACCATTTCACTTTTATAATTTTATTCGATTGTAATAACAACCAACACATCCAATATATTAATATTTTCATATCAATCTTTTATATCAAAAAATAATTTGGGCAAAATTATTTCATTTACCCTCTTTTCAAAACATACCGTGTCGGTTCATCGTATTTGAGTGTTTAGAAACTCCTACCGATACAGTGGATCAAACTGATTGACCAGAAATTATAAACAACTCAACCAATAAATCTCCACAGTATAAAACAATTTTAATAAAATCTACAAATACGTTCACTCGTATATATACACTCAACTCAATCTAGGGTATTACTAACCCCATCTCTACTGAGTCACACCACAGAGCCAAGGTAATCACTTAACCTTCAGCTTTGATATAACTGTAACGACCCGGGGGATTTACGACCTTGGTTATCGACATAAACTCAAAGTTGATTATCCAAGCATCAGAAATACCGGACAGTTAATAAAAAGAAGTTAGAGGGTGAGAATAGATAAGATATAAAATTAGAATAGAAGAAGAAGAACATACAATATCAGAATAAACACGAATCTCGCACGAATAAAATATAGTATACAACATAACTTGGAGATACAAATCTGTCATTTGAGTATAACACTTACATCACAGCGGAAATAAATAATAGCTGTATAATCCGGAAGCCTCCTGCTCCAGCTCTCCAAGTATATTTGTAAAAACCTGACTACTTGACTGCCCGTACAAAATTGGGCACCCAAGAGTTTAGGGAAAACAAAACAAACTCCGAGTCAGTCATGGGACTAGTATGAGTAAAACCATTTAAAACAGTTTGAGCAATTAAACGATATCTCATAAGACCACGCCATATAACGGAACGGGTTTTTCCCTTATGAGAATCCAAAACACTTGGTCCAACATTCAAAAACCTTTTGAAATGAATGATAATCTTTATATCAAACTCATTTGATATTATAATAACGTCTATCAACCACAATATAATAATCATCTAGTAGAACGCTTTCATCTCACGTTCCACATACATAATATATAATTAAAAACCGTGGGCGATTTTTGGTTAATGAATTCCAACTGGCAAGGTATGGGACCACCTTCCGACAGTGTATCTCTAGAGAATAATACACCGGGTTCAACAAGAACATCTTGCAACCCAGGCTAAACATGACCGGTCACTCATTTCGCTTGTGAGTACCGAATGTATTACCACCAACGGTTGGGATCAACAACCGTTTCCCGAAAGGGACAACACCGAAATAGATTATAGAAGTAAATAGAATTTCTCTAGATCAGGTGACAATATACCATAATTGGCAGCTAACCACTTAGCTATGCGAACTACCCGATTTTATACCATTTCTCGGTTGTGAGGCTAGATGCCATAACGTATCCTTTTACAAACCATGCCTTTCTTCACTTTGAATGTCACATCGTCATACCTGCCAAATCACAAATTGATTTCTCCAAACATACCATGGGTAAACAGCTAAGAGAAACGAATTCCTCCGCCACCAAACGCAAGTACGTATGAAGAGATCAACTTACGTGATCTATTAAATATACTTTGTCAGACATTCTTCCATACAGGTCATCCTTGGACTGGACAGACCGAAGGTACTATTCTATTAACCCATCTTAGGCAATTTCTACCTAGGATTTACTGAACAGCCCCTGCATAACTCCTCTTCAATTATCTTCATTATATTTGATTCGCAACGCTAATGCCATAATGAGTGGTTTTCAGATAATATATCTAATCCCGGTCTCTCCGTATTAACAACGGAAATGGTCAATATCTTTGATAGTTGGTGATTTAACTATCAAAGAAAAACATGTATACAAGCAACGGTCGTATTCCCAAATGGAAATATTATCGATCAATCATCATTTCATTTCCAAACTTCCCATTTATCATTTCATATATTCATAAATTCCTTATTTTCTAAAATTAGAAAATATACGTTATTAACTGTGGAAAATGTTTCCATTTCTTATTCACGCATCAATATCTTTCCACCTCTATCAATCTCTAACTCTATCAGTCTCTAACTGTAAACTAGTAAGAGAACAACTTCCCAAGTATAAACCCCGAAGGCCGAAACCAACATCAGGTTGATACCCAGAAAGCCATTCAACTCAACTAATTTCCAATCAGTTTCTAATTTCAGTAATTTCATTTAAATTCCTATCTCAAACCCCAAATTCCTTTATAATATTTTATTTGCAAAATATTTACTTAATCTATTTTACACATAGAATGCGAATAATATTTCTTTATATAATCAAAACAGTTTGATTTCGTATTTAAAAACAATATCTCAAACCCAAATTCTATTTATATTTTTATTTGTAGAATTATTCATAAAAATCTCCTTTTTATTTCTAACTCTTAAATCTCATTTATAATTCCCTTTATATAATTCTTTTTATTTTATATAAAACCTTTTATATAATTTTATTTATTTTATATAATTATATTTATTTTATATAAATCCTTTTACATAATCCTATTCATCTTATATAGATCCTTTTATATAATTCTATTCATTTTGTAAAAATATTTCATTTTCAATATTCACTTTGAAAATTTCCTTTTACACATTCCAGTACTTCATATGGTATTTAAAATACCAAATAACATGACCAGTGCCATCATAATCAATCACAGATTTTATATCACATCATATATCACAATATTTGAAAACAAATAGTATTATAATATTAAGGAATCCTGTTGGATCCCTTGAACCTACCTCCCTGCATTCGCAGATGTTAAACAATATAAATAGCATCGATTTCATTTCTATATGAAATATTCTGATAAACAGAATCAATATATAATTAACGATTATATATATATAACTCTATCTATAATTTCAGCCAATTAATTAACAGTTCAACCAATAATCAACACATAGCAATCAATCATCATTTATCAATTCTAAAAATTTGTTATAACAATATAAACTGGGTAGAGTTATTGAGTTTTACTCACATTGGACGATCATCGCTAAATAACGATAATTGTTGGTTGGTTCAGAATAACAATTTATTTCACTATAAATTGTTACAAGCTCCAATTTACTCCCAGCCAGTTCCATTGTGTTGTCGTCGTCCCTACGATCCCAAAGGATCCTGTTTTGTCCAATTTGGATAATGTATGATAAAGTTATACATTTTCTAAGTTTGTGAACAATTAGATAAATTTTAAACTAACACTAAATTTTCCTTTATAAAAAGAATTTGGCTCCACCTTTATCTTACGGCCTGTTCACTCCAGTTGAAGCCCATAACCGCACACCCTTCTTCTCCGATCTCCTTGTAATACCTTCGCTCCTAATTTTGAAAACTAGCAGCAAAACAAAATCACCATTTCCTCCTTCATTCCATCATAACCGACCACACAAAGGAATTCAACTTCAAATCCTTTCTTCCTAGAAAACATACGGGGCCAGGAAACATCATCCCAGTCTGCTCAACTCAACCTCGTTGATTACAGTTCTTCTTCCCCGTAATCACTTCGAGCTCCTGAACAAAACTCTCATGGCCAACATAAAAAAATCCAAACTCTCTTCAAAAAACTCTATAAATTAAACCAATAACACCAAATTCTTATCTCCCTTCCCTCTTCACAATCATACCATTAATGTACAGTTCGAACTCCCCCTTTCACACCTGTATCATCCTCCTAACCCTTTCGCCATTCACGCACCTTTTTAACTCCATTTCTTTACCATAATTAATTCCACAAAAATCACCTTAAATCTCCTCTCAAGCTCCTCTTTCTCCTCACATAAACTTCATCCAACTCGTACGTCCTCTACAATTTCCGATCAACACTCCTGGCGTGCTGCTACAGCCAGGTATCGACATCAATATGTGTCTTTTTCAACAAAAATACTCCTATAAGTGCGAAATCACCTCTTGAACCCAAATCCAATATTGAAAGTTTGAATCGATGCCTTAGATTTTCCAAAACCTTAAACCTAGGTTTGTTATAAATAAACGAACGACGGAAAACTCCACCGAACCCATCATAACCCACATGGAAATGAAGATCTTGCATAGTTGAATCCATTTCCATACAGATTGTAATTTATACAATTCTAGATGAATTCATTTTGATTTTTTTTCTACGATTCTTGCTGGAAAGTTTAGAAGGAGCGGCGGCTTAAAAATTTGACCAGAAGAAGTGCGGAATTAGGTTTAGATAGATGGTATGGTATTTATAGAATAAGTATAATAGTTTTATATTTATTATTTTGTTTGTTTTCAGTCTATCACTACTTATATTACTGTTAAAAAATTCCTGCGATCACGTACAATATCCAAATTCGACGAAAATAGACATACAACTACAGTTCGACATTATGGACCCAACAAAATTTGTTCCATCGAATTCCGAGTCCGTTTTCTCATACAGTGTATTTTTAAGGTAAATTTATTGACTGTTTTTCACATTAAAATCCCTTATGGCCACATACTGACTCCAAAAATCACGAAAATTGAAATATAACAATAATTTAATATTCCGGATCCAAAAAAATTAGTTTCGTGGATAACGGAGGTCGTTTGCAAAACTGGCTATTTTTAACGCTCTAAAAAAACTCATTTAAATATAAATATATTTAAAAATAATTAAATTAGATATTAATAAATTAATATTATCGTATATATTCACATAGAATATAATCTGGCTCCAAAATAAACATATCGGGATTTATAAATCGACATTTAAAAATCCAAGATTAAATCGATATTCAATTTATATTAAAAATCCATTTATAATACAAATAAATCGTTATATATTATAAAGGAATTCCATAGCGACTTTCTGGAAATTTGATTTGGACATAACTCATAATCTGCACGATGAAATCTCGATTTTTTCCTCTTCCATTAGAAAAATATACTTCACCAGCTCCGAACGTTTCTTGTTTCACAGAAATCCGACTTAAACGGATTCTGTATATTCATTTAAAGTTCGAATCACCAAATTACGAACTGCAGCGCCATTTCGAGATCGATTATAATTATAATATAATTATACGTTCAACTGTCGTTTATATAATATATTCGTTAATATAATTCAACTCTATTCTGAATTATATATTATAAATGATCCAATTCACATAATATTGTGAATTCTACTATTTCCAACTATTTCAAAAATTAAATATATTATTCTATTATTTAATTTAATTAATCATTCACTATTATTTAATTCTGGTCATTTTAAATTACCAAACCATATCTTAAATAATTAAATAAATTATTTATAATACCGTTAAATACGGGTCGTTACAAACTCTCTTCTTGTTACAGCAGCTCCACCCCTAGAAGTTTCCCCAACTTCGAATTGGTTGGTGAGCAGAGTATTTTCGTTGTTGGCGGCGTTATCAATCTCTTCGACAGTTTTACTAGCAGTCTTCTTCGATTGTCTACCTATGATTTGAGACAAGGACTTGAATTTGAACGAAAGTTTGTTGATTGGCTTAGATCGTAGATCCGCAAGATCTATGGTTGAAGTAGGCTTAGAACTTCAACGCAAGGCCTTCAACCTTGTGAGAGAATGTGAGAGAAAAGGAAGAGCAAATGCGGCCCCACGGTGGGCGCCAAATGTTAAAATCCAAATTAGATTTCAACACCAAAGGCACACAAATGGTACTTCACCAATATGGTAAGAGATTAAGAGGAGCCACAATCTTAAAATGCATTTAAAAAGATAATGATTTTATAGTGGTTTTACCTTAAGAAAGATCTACATCCACTTTAGAAATAATTTCCATTAGTAATTCAAGAGTTACAAGCGTAAAATCACTCAAAAGTACATCCATTTTTTCTCTAACACTTGGATCTCACTCTAATCAAAACAAATCAGCGAAGGATTAAGTAGATTCCACTAATCGCATGGAGAATGGTATAAAATCTCCACTTTCTAAGATGCTTAAGCACTTTTGGTAGATTTCATGACGGATTCAATGCTTGATCTTTGCCTTGAAATGGTAGGAGGTGTTAGGATCACTTAGAACAGGAGAGGAAGCAATTTGACAGCCCTTCGGGGTGATGAAAATCGATCCCTAAAAGCATGGAAGCCATGGCCTATTTATAGGAGAAGTTGGAGTGAAGTGGTGAGCTGAAATGTCCATATGCAGGTTGTGGGTCGAACACACAAGTAATTACGGAAATGCCACTGCCAGCTGTTGACAGCTGTATCCAGCTGTTTGCTCAAAATCATGTTCGACCGACCCATATATTTAAACCATGTTCAACCGACCCTGAGTGATATGTCCGACCGACCCTGAATGTTCGAGTTTTATGATGTTGTTATCTTGTTCGATCCCTGTGCTTGTTCGATCCTTGTTTGATGTTCGATCCACATGTTGTTCGAGCGTGCAGTCTCATTCGACCCCCGTATGCCCTGAATGATGACTGGCCACCTTTGCGATATATGGCCAACCCTTATAATAATTTCAACCTATTAATATGCGCTTGATTCTTTATGGATAAACAAATATTAGTTACATATGAATGTTTAAAGTGCAAAATCATTCATCTCAAATCCAAAGTCATTTGTTTTGGTTTCAAATCAAATTTGACCAAGTCCAAATCTCGTCAAACATAGTGACATCAAACCTTGGCTCTTAACATGTTAAATCCCGAGTCTTAAACTTGCTATAACGACCTGAACCTCCCCGTAAAGGAAAGCCCGGATTGAATTGAGAACACGACAAATCAGAACACAAACAGAAGAACATTTCATTGCTTATTACAACAACTCCATCAAAATACAAGAATATACAGAGTATGAATAAATATTATACATCATAAAAATATCAGAGATTTACAAGTTACAATGCAGCGGAAAAATAATACAAAACACAACTGAAAAGAATATACGGATACATAGCTTTCCGAGTATCATTCCAGCTGTAGACCAGGAACCTGTGAATATAAATCTGCAAAACCAAAACTACAAGCTGCCCATTTCGAAAATAGGGGCACCCAGAGTTTAGGTTAAAACAATAAACTCCAGGTCAGTCATGTGACTGGTGTGAGAACTAAAACAGTTATTATTCTTTATTTTAAAGTTCGGTAAATCAAGGGACTACGCCGTATAACACGGAACGGGTTTACCACCAAGAGTACCAGTGCATAAAACAAACAGTTCAATGCTAAATAAAGAACAATGAAGCTATTATAATACCCAGGTCCCATCACACAATGCAACGCAAGCCGGAGGATAGGATTTTCCCTTATAAAAGCCAAATATGCTTGGTACGTTTAAAACAAATCATTTGATACTATTATAAGTGCATAGTGTATAAAACAACTTCAAATATAAATGTATCAATCCTAGACGGCATGGGTACCATATATCATGTCGCTAATACTAGGATCTACAATCAAAACCGCAATTGTCACGTATTGGAAGTTGGATTTCCATCTGTGAACCTAGGCAAGGGATCATCCTAGCCCGCTTCGAGACGCTCTAGCCCGTATCTCAGGCAAGTACTCTGTCAAGCCTTTGGATCATCAGGGATGGTCCATCAAAGTGCAATATGGATTAAAAAACCTCGAACAATACATTTCCCCGCCCTATGGGGCATAAATGAGCCAAATGACTCCATCGGCCGCGGATCGACCGATATAACCGAGGCGCCTTGCAATCCGTCATCCACATAAGTAAAATGTTAGGGCTAGTAAAACGCAGACACCACTCCTAGCTAGAAGGTAATGCATGCCCTCCCTGATGTCCTCTCTCGTTTCTGGTCCACACCGGGGTGTGAGGCTCGCGAATTAATGCTACACAAAGCTATGCTATATTAAAGCCGTGCTTTGATCATCAACCTCAAGACTCTGCTTTTCAACAGAAGCCTTGATCATTTGCATCTCAGCATGCCACACAGGCAATTCACGCTATGCAACCGATGTCTATCAATCACACAGAATGAAATTCGATGTCAGACACACATCCATTTACAAGTTCGTTCTGGGTCTGAACAAAACCAGAGGCACCTTATTCCTCCCCCATATGTCCAATACAGGGGAGAGGCCCTCGAATATCCGTCGATCTCCAAGTACATCTGAACGATCGCCACTTATTACCTTGTCTTGGGTGTACAACCCAATCAAGACATCAGTAATCATCCAAACGATGTGAAGACCTCCGATCTTCGACCACCGTCTTCATCCTCGACATATTGTCGAATCAGTTATTCAGAATGGGGTAAACCCGATCTTTCTGAATAACTCGCGTATATAATAAACAAGTGCTATAAAAATACAACATACGCCTCATTCCAATCCAGAATATTCCTTTATTCATATATTCTTATACTTTGGGAAAGGTTCCCATTAATTTTATCAAAGATAAATTCTTTAAATTTATTCTTAAACCTTCCTTTGGATATCATTTCAATCTAATTAAAGATGCATTAAAACCCCACCTGGTTTTAATCTTCTCAAAAATCAATATTAACGATTGTTTAACTTGGGAAATCATATCCTGTCTTTAACTGGGTTAAAGAACCAATGTCATTTAAAACACGGTTCACGATAAACCCAAAATCACATTCCATTCCATCAGCCGTTAACCGTAAATTAGCAAGTGAACAATTCCCTAAGTATTAAACCCGAAGGCCGAAACCAACATCAGATCAATACCCAGGAAACTATTTAACTTAACTAATCTCCAGTTAGTTTCTGATTTTCTTAACTCCAGTGGGTCCAAGAATAGTATTATTAAAGATACCATTCACGACAACCCAAAATCTTATTCCTGTCTTTAACTCGGATAAATAACCAATGTCCTTTAAAACACGGTTCACGATAAACCCAAAATCACATTCCATTCCATCAGCCTTTAACCGTAAATTAGCAAGTGAACAATTCCGTAAGTATTAACCCCGAAGGCCAAAACCAACATCAGATCAATACCCAGGAAACCATTCAACTTAACTAATCTTCAATTAGTTTTTGATTTTCTTAACTCCATTGGGTCCAAGAATAGTATTATTAAAGATGCCATTCACGACAAACCCAAATCACATTCCATTAATTATGGAATCTTCACGAAAAAACAAATCAATATATAATCGATATCAATTTCCGTATCTGACTAATAATATAAATGGAATAACGGCAAAGCCTTTTAAATTCCATATCTATTAACAGTCTTCCTCCACAAAATTTCATTTTGATTATTACCAATCGAATTCCCTTCAATTCCAATTTAATATATTAAATAGGAAAACGTTTCTTTGGAAAATTCCTGTTAAATCTTAATAAAAAGATTTATAAATTCCAAATTGTATTTCACTGTAAATCGAGTTAAAGAACGAATGTCATTAAAAACACAGTTCATAATAAACCCAATTCACATTCCATCAGTCTCTAACCGTAAATTAGTAAGAGAACAATTCCCTAAGCATTAACCCCGAAGGCCGAAACCAACATCAGATCAATACCCAGGAAACCATTCAACTTAACTAATCTCCAGTCAGTTTCTAATTTTCTTAACTACATTGGGTTTAAGAACAGTATTATTAAAGATACCATTCACGACAAACCCAAAATCCAATTTGATATTAAATACAAGGCTCTGAATAGAAAATATATCGGCTTATATTCAATATCAAATTCTGGAATCAACAAATACCGTATTGGAATAACGATATATATCTTCCAAATTCTTCCACAATATCCGTATAATCACGGAATCCAATATCGAAATATTCCAAAGATAATTTCGATTCAAATCCATTCCAATTCATATATTGGAATTTCCAGTTATTTTTAAAACCATTTAAATCCAATTTATTTATTTAAAAATATAGGATTATAATTCTAGTTCATAACTAGTTCATTTTGATAAAAATATTTTTTTATCTTCTCAAATATGGGATTTTAAGCCCAATTCTTTCCAAATCATTTATTATGATTTTACATAAATTATTGATATTTTTAATAATTTTATCAAGGCCCGTAAAGCCGATTTCCATAAACAGTCATCGAACTGCACTTTCAGCAACCTTTTCCAAATTTGATTTGGACATAATTCCAAATCCAACCGTTAGATTTTAAATTTCTTGTATTCGTTAGAAAGCTCTTTTCGATACAAACCCAACGGTTCCAGTTTTAGGAAAATCCGATGGTCGGATCTCCCGTAATATCCAATCGAAGTCAATGGTCGAAATTCACGAACTGCCGCAGCGTGGCGCGTTCTATTCAGGCCATTATATTATATACATAATATATATAATATTTATTTCATTGATTTCCTTTCAAAACGTATTTTATAAATTGTTTTAAACTCCTTTTCAAAACGATTTCAACTTCATATTCAATTTCAAATCAAAATTGAATATTCCATATCATCGATATATAAATGATAGTATTTTCAAAACATTTGATTTTGAAATCAATTCCTTTTCGATATTCATTATAAAAAAGAATAAAATCGATATAAATATCGTTCACGTCAAAATGGCGTCAATCTAATCAACACAGCTTTATATATTTAAATATATTTGTGTCCATCCCAAATCGGACATCAAAATCAAATTTTGATCTTTTACTGAATATTATTTTTAAAATATTCATTATTTTAAAATAATCACTATTTTAAAATATTCATTCTTTCTGAACTGGAATCAGACACAGTCAATTACTATATAATGTGATTATATGGATTTCATCCACCACATGTACACAATAATAATCAAACACAGTCAACCATCATCCAAAGTGCATTCTACGCTGCATAAGCATTAAATATAAATATTTAACGCTTATAACAGTCTGTCAACCAATCGATTGACATACAACTAAATATTGGGACTAGTGTATGTCCAATATCATCCCAATACCCGTGTGGGGTTTCAAATAATCAAACACAGGATTTATTTGTGTTGTTGGGCGAGGTGTAAAATTTATCATCCCAATCCATATCAGTCAAATGTGTGTACATAAACAAATCGTCTGATTTGTTTATAAATATTTATTTATTCATATACATGCTAAAAATTATATTTTTAACTACAAAATATTTTATTCCATTCCACAACACACAATCAATTTTCACAACACAATCAAACAAACAAGTCATCCATGGTCTGTGGACGACGGGTGTCGGGTGCTGCTAAGCACCGTCTGCATCCTAGTATATATTTCAACTAGAAAATAAATTAAAAGTGAGAAGTTCTCACCTTTGGGGTCCAATCCGCCGTGCTACATTTCTAAACGGTTCAGATTTGTCCGAAATTCCAACTCAAACTTTTCCATGCTGTTTATAGTGAAAATTACATTTTCAATATGATGTTCATACATTAAAAATCATATTTTTAATCAATGATATTTATATTTAAAAAATCACATTTTTATCTCGCTACAATATATATAAAAATCACATTTTTATATCTCTATATATATAATAAAAATCAGATTTTTATTTCGCTACAAATATGAAAATAATATATTTATATTCTCTATTCATACAAATAAAAATCCAATCTTTTCTAATTTAAAAATCAAATCTTTTCAAATTTAAAAATCAAATCTTTATCACTTTAGAAAAAATATCAAATCTTTTAAAATATATAAAAAAAATCAAACCTTTTCTACACTAAAGATCCTATTTTTCATATAACATAAAGATTGCATCTTTAATAACATAAAAATAAATTCCAAATAAAACTCACGGTTTTGATTGCCAGAGCAGGGGGGGTTCGCTGTTGACCTGCTGTTGATCAGAGAAGGGGCGCAAGTGGCCTGGGTGTGGTCTTGTGGATCCGCGATGAACGATTTGGAGGTCTATGGTTTCGGGGCTGCTGGTGTACGTGGTTTGGAGCAGACGGAGAGGTGTTGGCGTAGGGGATGGGGAGCTTCGCAAGTGATCGGAGGATAGGCGAAGCGGTGGTGGCTTGTCGGAGGTCGGCGGTGGACTTTGGGGTCCGCTGGTTTGGGTTCTCGTTCGAAGAACGAAGGGTAAGACGGGGAAGGAGAGGATCGTCGGCTATGGGGGCGGCGAGCGCGGGGAGGTTGGCCGGAGGGGCGGTGATCGGCAAGCGTCACGGCACGCGGAGGGGCATCGACGTCTTCCTTTTTTCGGATCTGGAATGAAAAAGGTGAAAGGGGAAAGAGAATTAAGGGTGTTGACTTTATATATTTAATTATTTAATTTAATCCAAAAAGTTGCTTTACGATTCGAACACCAAACGAAGTCCACAGACTGTCTCCCCTAGCGTATTACCCCCATTTCGAACACAATAGGATATGTCTGGTAAGCTGATTCGACTGTTTCGATTAGTTTCCATCAAAATCAAAATATAAATCTATATATTGAATTTGAACGCACATTTCAATTTGCTGGGGCCACATACGGACCCCAAAAATTCCAAAAAAAAATAAATCTGGCTATGTTTTAACGATACGGTCCTAACAAAACTAATTTCGTTGAATTTGGAGACCGTTTGAAAAATGGCCATTTTCTGATCGATCCAAATTGACTGAAACTGACAAAACACGTTTTCTTTTGCCACGCTCGCATATTAATCCCAAAAATTATGAATTCTGGAATCTAGCAATAACTTGACATCTTGACATCTCGGATCCAATAAAAGTGGTTTCATCGAAAACGGAGGTCGTTTGCAAAATTTCCAGTTTTAAGGGCTAAAATTCCATAGCGACTATTCTGAAATTTCAACTGGGCATAACTTTTTATTCCCGTTATGAAATTTCAAATTTTCAGATTCGTTGGAAAGATATTTCCAAACTAACTCAAATATTTTTGGTTTCGCTAAAATTCGGTATATTTTGAATTATGTACATTCATTTGAAATTTGAAATCGAATTTTCAAACTACCGCGCCATTTTCAGTTCCTTTTATATTTAAAATAAATATTTACATTCTAACGTCGATTCAAATAAATGTATGCGTTCTAATTCTATTCAAAATGAATTTCTCGTCGTTATTATTTAAAATAATCATTTTAAATATTCAAAATTCATTAAAATTGCTAAAATAAAAAAATTAAATTGGCTCGGATTTTCCGGGTTGTTACACCTGCAAAGGTGGAAATCTAGCACAAATTAAGGTTCTGTAACCCTAAAATCAAACAATATTGCTAAAGCTCCAATTATCTACAACATAGGCCACAATGATGGTCAGGGGGCGTGGTGACCAGTGAAACGCATTGGCAGTGGCCAGTGGCCTAACTAGGAGATGGATTGGCATGATTATGGTTTGGTCGAAATAGGATTGATGGTGGCGAAATGGATTTTGCAACCCACGATGAGCATATGTAGTGATCTCAGAAGGCAGCAGAAAAGGGTTTCAATGGAAGACGATGAACAATGGTGAAGTTCTAAGATGGATTGGCTGTAGGTGCAAGAACATGGATCAGGTGTGATACTATCTGAAGTGAAAGAAAATGAAGATTAGGTCAGGTGGAAGTATTTTTATAGAGGAAAAGACACAAAAGTTATCTAAGTCTATGTATCGGCATAAATCCATAGGCAATGGATTAGTATTAATCTATCAGATTGGTTGCGATGCCATCCAAATTTGTCATACACAATATACACTTCATTTCAAAGCAACTTGTGAACTTTGAAACAAAAATTCAAAGATTGTCAACGAATTCATAGTCTCGACTCAGAAACTCAAGTTAATAATCAACTAATCATATGTAGTTCTCCAAAGAAGGCTTGATACTCCAACCAGATTAATCTAGTCAAGGACTCAAAAGATGAATTATTCCAAAGCACATCTTGTTTACAATAAAGACATACTTCGAATGGCAAATGTTAACTGATTCTTAATCCAACAGGAATTCCATAGAAGTTAGAGGGCAAGATAGAGTCAGAATCACTTGAAACTTCGTTGGAATGTTGAGAACATAACTAAGATGAAGTCCACAAACTTTATTTAAAAATAGACTAAGGCTATGGATCGATACTAATCCATAAGGATCACATGTGATCCATTGTAGGTCCTGCCGTCATGACTCTTATCTTCATATTAGCATCTCCTTCGAGTTTGGTGGTAATATGATGCCTCTAGCTTTAAGATATTCGTTGGATCGTACAGATTGGAAGGTAGTTCAACATAAGTCGAGTGCTAAGTACTATCAAACGAAGACAAAATTGTTGAAAACTTGGAAAGGGCCATCACAAAATCAAAAGAAGGTCAAAAGAATTGATGAAGACAACAATTAACCTAAATTTGTGGATTGGTGCCAATCCATCAAACTTATTCAAATTGTACTGATTTCTCTAACATGACTTCCTGCTCCTTAAATAGGTCTACTGATGCAATACATTAACTCAAGTTGATTCCAAACATCCATAAACACCAACCTACCCCCATACATGCAAATTACCTAGATTCTCCCTGCCTAGACTTCGCCAAAGTACTTCTCCAACACAATTTTCTATCAATACCCATTTCTAAGAGGGCTATTATGATCTATTCCAATAAGCTTTTGTTTTTGTGATAACGATAGTATGCAGTATGTTCAGTCCTTTGTATTGAAAACACTTGTAATAGGCTATGGAGAATAAATTTAGTCTTCCAAAAGAATATGTAGGCTTAGCTAATAGCTGAACCATTATTTCTATTTTTCTTTCATTTTTGATTTTTTTAGGTTTACTATTTTGAATCTACACAATGTTTGATCTGATCGCCCGTAAAAATGGCATTTTCACGTAAATCAAGGATTAATGTCATTTTAGCATAAACACATCCATTGTTTAATTATATAAAATTTCAAGCGAAGGAGAAGCATCGCGAGCCTAAATAGTTAGGTACTTCGCACGCCATCAAGCACACAAACTAAACTCCATTTCTAAGAAAACGTTTGGCATGGAGCAATCTCACGTACCGGAGAAGATTGGCGAGGAGAAGTTGATCGCTAAGGAGGAGGAGGATTATATTTTTAATGTTGTGACTGATAAGCTATAGGGGACATGAGGTAATATTAGTTATTGAGCTTAACTACTTCATTAACTAATTTATAAATTTATTTAATACTATAAATAAATTGTAAATAATTAACCATTAACTAATTTACGGACAAACAGTTCCCATGCTAGCTACAGGAAATTCCAGAAGCAGTAGAAGATTGCATACCTCAAAGTTTAAGCAGTAGAGTTGCAAAACTTATGAAAGGCTAGATAAAGTACTGTGCTAGTTCAGCGAATCGCAACATACATAGCCGAGCATAAGAATTTTCCTTGATTTAGAGATGATATTGTGATGAGGATTATGAGTATGTATGTTTTTTGACTGTTTTGATTGGTGTTTCATTATAAACAAATGATATTTGGATGCATTTGGGGTTTCTCTTTTCTTTTTGGTTTATATATATTTGACGTGTGTTGATGGATCTGATTTTTGTGTTATATGTTGATGAATGATGGATTTGTGAATGTTTGACGGAAAAGAGGATTTAATGGCATGTTTTTTTGATTGGTGGAATATTGATTAGCTGTGAGCATTCAGTTGGTTTTGAGATTAAAAAATTCAAACAATTTTTTTTAGATTTAGCCGAACTTGAGGGTTTCTTCCAGTCGATATACTAATTTGGGACTTGATCTGCGGAATAATGGAGGGCTTGATTCTCAAAATTCTGCTTTCGCGGATCGTCTTCCTCGATTGTAGAATGCGGGAGGAGCAAATGCTCGATCTGCACCTGCCAATCGACAGATTCAACACAATTTTTCTAGGAAGAAAGGATTTGATTGGAAATCGATTCAGGCGAATCTCGCATCTGGTGGGACGAAATCATGGAAGCAGACTGCTGTCGGCGGTACTGGACAACAAAATGAGGATTCCGTTGAACTTAGCTTTATACCCCCGACATTGGTTAATATGAAGAAAAAAGCGGTGGTTTCTGAAATTGCGGCTTCCAGATCGATAAGCAAATAGAGGAATTCTATTATAGTTTACGCGTTCTACTGTAAACCATACCACATACATCTTAAAAACTATGTTGAGCGAATGTGGAAACCGTCTGGTAAATTTCAATTGCTGTCAAGAGAAAATGGTTTCTTCATTATTCGATTCGATGATAACATTGACTGTGAAAGAATAATGAAAGGGGGTCTATACTTATTTGATAACAGAATCATTATCCTAAAAAAATAGAGTATGGGAATGAGATTTAGAAAAGATTTGTTATCCTCGATGCCACTATGGGTTAAGTTCTCTAATTTAGAACTGGAATTGTGGGCCAGTGAAGCTGTGAGTGCGATTGCTAGTGTAGTTGGTAGACCAGTCAAGATGGATAAAATAACAGCAGATGAATCCAGAGTTGCTTTTGCGAAAATTTTGATAGAAATTAACGCTAACTCTGATTTTCCAACTGAGGTGGATGTGTTACTACCCACAGGAGAAGAGCTAAAAATTAGAGTTGACTATTTATATAAGCCTCTTTACTGTAATGTATGAGGTGTTTTTGGACACACTCACTCCCAATGTAAAACTAAAGTAACAGAAATCTGGGTGCCAAAGACCAGTGGAACAAACGAAGTAATAGAAAACGACCTAAATCAAAACATGGAGAACAATCTAAATCAAGCATGGAGGAGATTCCATCTAATCTTATTGTTATTGATAATAACGAGGACACTGTAGACATAAATAGACAAGACAATGAGAGTGCTAGAGTTTCTATGGAAACTACCGGCAACGTGAATTCAAATACAATGATAACAGAGTAATATCACAGAAGTCCATACACACGATGTATCAGAAAATCCGGAGAGTACAAATATGAATATGGCAGCAATAACTCAGAAGAATTTTGACAATGCAGAGATAAATACAAGTGACAACATCGAAGGAAGTACAAACATTTTGGACGCAGGAAAGAATCATCCTAATAAGGAAGATACATAGCTTTTGAGACCTGACTACCCAAATTTGCAATTGATGATAAAGCTAATAAAGGAACGGTTAATGGCGAGCCACAACATGCTCACTTTACAGCTGCTGTTACAAAAGAAGGCGGCTCCTCTAAAAATTTAGAAGGTATGATCGATGATTGGGAAGAATCCAAGGAAGAAAACTTAGTAAAACAACTCACATCCGCCGAAGAGAACCCTGGCCAACCTGATAAAGAAATAGACGTGTCACAAAATGTAGATAAGAATCATAATTACTTGGGAGAAATGGATAATGCATATAAAAACTTGAAAAAGAAAATAGCAAATATGTCCCACCCGCTCCTCCTAAGGAATCGACAGGGAGCCAAAGCAAGATAAAATGAATATAGTTGCTTGGAATGTTAGGGAACTAAATGCTGAAAATAAACAATTTGAAGTATTCAAGTTCCTTAACAAATACAAGCCATCTCTGATTGGCCTTTTGGAAAACAAGCTCAGTAATGATATGATAGACAAACTTAAAAATAAAATGCACAGTAAATGGGAAGTGACGGATAACAATTGCACTGGCAGCAAAGGTAGAATTCTTTTGGTGTGGGATTCTAATATTTGGAAAGTTAATGTTGAAAATTTATCATATCAGCACGTCTCTTTGATGGCTGAAAATGCTGGAGGCTTTGGGTATAGAATCACTATAATTTATGCTAGCAATTTCCTAAGTGATAGAGAGAAATTATGGCTAGATCTGGTGAATGAATCTCAAGCTGTTGACTCCCCGTGGCTGGTGTTAGGCGATTTCAATAATATTATTTCTCCTAAAAACAAGAAAGGGGGTTCTACGGTCCCGTTTAGACACATTACTGGTCTCATCAACTGTATTTCCAACGCTGGATTGATGGATATTCCTATCGTAGGTTTTAAATGTACGTGGAGGAAGAAGGCGGTTTCTACCAAACTAGATAATGTGTTATGCAATCATCAGTTTCTTGACATTTTTCCTGAATTAAATTCTTTTGGGGTAGCAAATCCTTTAGTGACCATATACCGATTTGTGTAAGTTTCCGGAAAAAAAGTTCTAAGAACAAAAATGTCCATTTCATATTTGTAAACTCTTGGACCCTCAAAGAAGGATATTTAGATACTTTTTCGAAAGCTGCTAACTACATAGTCCCAGACTTGCAGGGATCAAAGATATATAAGTTTCAAATCTTTCTGAAAATTTGTAATTTTTTTGTTAAAGACTGGAACTACAGAAGCATTAAAGATGTGATAAACTAAAAGTGTTAGAGGAGAATTACTAGTTAACTTTTTCCGAAATGGATGAAAATCCAACCGATGTTAATAATTTTGAAAACTTAAGAAGTGCTTACAACAAATGGAAGGATCAATGTCCTATTGAAGCTTGTAATGCAAGGCAAAAAGCAAAAATTAGTTAGCTTACTGAAGGAGATTCATGTACAAAATTCTTTCATGCAAAAATGGTGTTGTGGAAACATATAAATAATTGGAGCAATATGTTGATGAGCAATTGTGATTTGGTCCATGACGCGAATACTATTGAAAGAGAGTCTATTTGCTATTTCTCAGGAATATTTAATTCTAATACTCCTATGCATAATAATTTTCCTGAAACTAATTGTATAAATGTGATAAATGATAGGGAAAGAAGACATTTGACTGCGGATGTCAATCTTGATGAAGTTAAAAAGGCTACTTTCTCTATCTCTGATGACAAAAGTCCGGGTCCGGATGGTTTCACAGCAAAGTTCTTTAAATTTCACTAAGAAGATTTTAAAGACAACATTCTTGAAATGGTTCAAGAGGTTTTTAACATTGGTAAATTGGCAAAGGGCATTAATCATACTTTCATCACCTTAATTCCTAAAGTTGATGTACCTAGTGTTATATCGGATTATATACCCATAGCATGTTGCAACGTAATTTATAAAATTATTTCTAAAGTGTTATATAACAGAATAAAGCCATACCTCAAACATCTTATCTCATAAAACCAGTCAGCTTTTATTCTAGGAAGATATATAGCGGAGAATATCCTACTCGCACATGAACAGATTAGACATTTTAATTTGAAGAACAATGGGAATGTCTGCATTAAAATTGATCTCCAAAAAGCTTATGACATGGTTAATAGAAATTTGATTTGTCATATGCTTACTAGAATGGGCTTCCCTAACAAGATGGTGCGCATTATCAGAACCTGTATAACTACTCCTACTTATTATATACTAGTTCAAGGCAGCCCAAAATGTTTTTTACAAAGCAATCGAGGTCTCAGACAGGGTGATTCTCTCTCCATCTATTTATTCTGTATGGTTATGGATTTTTTTCTCTATTCTGATGTGTAAAGCTTCGGAAGGAAAACTCATTCACCCTATTTACAATCAACAGCCTTATATAACTCATTTGATATATGCAGATGATTTGATGATTTTCTCTAAAGCAAAAAGACAAGTGGGATCAATGAAATTTGTTATATTCTAAATCTTGTAAAGGAGAATGATGGTTTTAATATCAATAACATGAAATCCATGGTTTTTTTTAGTAGAGGTGTAAATAACAAAAACCAATTGCTGCAATTATTAAATATGAAGGAAGGCATACTTTTGATAAAATATTTGGGAGTCCTACTCTCATGTAATTATCTACGCTATGCAAACTGTGGTGAACTCACTAATAAAATTAGACGTAAAATGGACAGTTGGGATTGTAGACTTCTTTCTATGGCACGGAAGATTGAATTGATACGCACTGTGATAACACCTATGGTTTTATATTGGATGATGACTTATCGAATTCCGGAGGCTACAATAAGTAAAATTAACAAATTATGCGCAAATTTCATATGGGTGGGTAAAAGACACAAAATTGCATGGGAGAAAATGTACACTCCTAAGGCTGAAGGAGGGGTAGGTCTACGCAATTTTAGGGACATAAAAACAGCGGCTGCCCTTAAACTCCTCTGGCATTTCGTTAATGGCAAGAGTTTATGGAAAAATTGGATGATGAAAAGATATTGTAACGGAATTTTTTTGTGATGAATGTTGACAATAATTTCTCCGAAACTTGGAAGACAATCCTTAGACATAGACAACAAAAACCAATTGCTACAATTATTAAATATGAAGGAAGGCATACTTCTGATAAAATATTTGGGAGTCCCACTCTCATGTAATTATCTACGCTACACAAACTGTGGTGAACTCATAAATAAAATTAGACGTAAAATGGACAGTTGGGATTGTAGACTTCTTTCTATGGCACGGAGGATTGAATTGATACGCACTATGATAACACATATGGTTTTATATTGGATGGTGAATAATCGAATTCCGGAGGCTACAATAAGTAAAATTAACAAATTATGTGCAAATTTCATATGGGCGGGTAAAAGACACAAAATTGCGTGGGAGAAAATGTGTACTCCTAAGGCTGAAGGAGGGGTAGGTCTATGCAATTTTAGGGACATAAAAACAGCGGCTGCCCTTAAACTCCTCTGGCATTTCGTTAATGGCAAGAGTTTGTGGAAAAATTGGATGATGAAAAGATATTGTAACGGAATTTTTTTGGGGTGATGAATGTTCACAATAATTTCTCCGGAACTTAGAAGACAATCCTTAGACATAGACAACAGAGCCTAAATTGCATAAAAAGATGTATAGTCAATGGTAGGGATACTATGCTATGGTTCGACCCATGGATTAACAACGATATCATGGTGAAAATGTTAGGATGGGATCATCTCAGCCTCTTTGGAGGAGATGAATATTGTGACATCCCACGTCCGTTAATATCACTCACAAAGGGAATGCATTAAGTTTCGTGAAGCATTATAGGTAAACAGAAACAGAAATATTACAAGATAGACATAAAAATAGCAGCGGAAATAAAAATTTATTTGTCATAAAGTAGCATAGTCAAAACATCCCTTGTATGAAATACATGAAAGCCATTTCATCGTTAAAACATCTGTCTTATTCTTAAACATCAAAGTACAAAATAGAAGAAGCAAAATTCCCAAGTGAAAACATAGCCATAGTAGCAAAGACAGAAGCTTGAGCAGTACATCTAGCAGCTCCAAGCAAGACGATAACATAATCTGGACTAAGCCTGAGAATTCCCTCCCTGAGAACCTAGGGGGGAAACAGAAGAAAGAAGAGGAAACAAAAAGGGTCAGACATAAAGTATGGTGAGTCTAGTTACATTTAGCAAGTAAATAAATAAAAGTAGCATGATAGGCATATAAAGTGGATAAGAGAGATAACTACACAAAAAGCAGGTATGACAAGATAGACAGGATAGGGTATATACGCTTCCTTAATTATTACTCTGCACTACTACTAGTATAACCAGAATGAGATGATCCCCAACATGTACAAGATGGTAGACTTAGGCGTACTTATGGTGAGAGGTTTTAACCCCATACAATCCATAGGCAGCCCCAATAACGGTCTCTTAAACTTACCAAAGTCTAGATGTACCCTAACTACTACCCTAATCGATCGGCTCCCTAATCCGTGTAGATACTCTGTGCCGGCCCCACCATATGATGTATCACGTCCTAAAGTGGCAACCCTTCGCTGATATGCACAGCCTCATATCTACAGGTGTCACGGTCGTCTTATCCCCCATATGCCCGGCTTGTGCACGCACATGGCCCGGTCGGTTTGCGCCACCCACACCATCCTCCATGTTTGGATCTCTTACAATCAGTCCAGTAAGCGTGCCCCTTCTCCGACCTAGTTCGGAGTACATGTTTGATACCTACTCTGGGTTACTGGCTAAAATGAGTCCCACACAATATGATACAAGCTCTCCCATTTATCTTGTATCCCCCACTAGGTTTTCATTGGCTATGTATACCACTATGTGTCTTTAATTACATAATCCTACCATTTCTACAAGTTATGCTTACCTTAAATAGGTGTCTTTAATTACATAACTTTATTATTTCTATCGGTTATGTATACCACTAAGTGTCTTTAATTACATAACCTTATCGGGTTAAGTTTGTGGGCCTATATGTAAATATTACCCACCTCCTGCAGATTTACTTAACCCTCCCGCTGATTCAAGCATGTTTATTTAACGGTTATGCTTGTGGGCCTATATATACTAATATTACCCACTCACCCAAGATTTACTTAACACTCCCACTGATTCAAGCATGTTTATTTAACGGTTAAGTTTGTGGGCTTATATATACTAATATTACCCACCTACCAAAGATTTACTTAATCCTCCCACTGATTCAAGCTTGTTTATTTAACAGTTAAGTTTTTGGGCCTATATATATACTAATATTACCCACCTACCCAAGATTTACTTAACCCTCCTACCGTCAACCAAGTTTACTTAACCCCTATTCATGTTTATGTTCACATAATCCCTATGCATTCAATTAGGTTAAGTATTACAGACTAACAGATTATCCCCATTCACATTGACTGCTTTTTACTTGCCATAGCTTCACTTGCTTATTAATTTAATATAAATATAACTTAATCCATTTAAGTTCATTAATAAGCCCCATTACATGTTATTCTTTAGATTGTAATTAACATAAGTAATCTTACAATCTTTCACCCCTGGATTGTAATTAACAGAAGTAATCTTATAATCCCTTTTCTATTGTCTGTTTCCATAGTTACAATAACATGTTTTACTAAATATTTAATTAAGTATATTTCTTCTCAGTTCACCTGTTTCCTGTTTAACATAACACTACAACTTGATGTTGTTTACTTATTAACCTAGTTTTCTTAACTAAGGTTTACTAATAAGCTTTCTTTCCTTTTATTATAACTTATGTTATAATTTCTAGTTGTCCCTAGGACAAGCCTACCTATTATATAACATTAAAGTAATTAATGATAATAGGTTACTATCATTCCTTGTTTACTCAAATTCATTACCATGTCCATTTATGGCTATAATGAGCTAGACCTCCCACATTAGGACCACAATTTGTGGATGCTGGATATGCCGGTCGGGTCCGGGTAGACTTCTTTAACAAGTTGGGCCTAGCCTCGTGTCTTAGCCCGTCTCGTATTGTGCACTTAGACCTCTCACATTATATTCACCACTTGCGGTCGCTGGATATGCCGGTTGGTTCCGGGCAGACTTCCACTGCCAGTGCAATCTAACCTCGTGTCATAAGTGCCATTACAGTTTCTAATTACTGTAATCCTAGGCATTTCAATTATTAACTAATTATACCTATTTCTTTTATAGGTGTTCATGCCTTTTCTTCCTCGATTATGTTCATAATTAATGTATGCCCAAATTCAAGTTCTCATTTATACTCAATTTATGCCAAACTTCTCATTTATAATTTATGCTAATTTTACCGTTTTCCCTTCGTCCCCACTCTAACGCATTCGTATAAATTTGGCATCATGCCTAGGTTAGAAAGTATCCTAGCCATAAACAATAAAAGGAAAAGATGACAATAGTGCTTATTTTGACAAAAGTGACATAAACATGTAATTGGCATGGTGATAAGGTGGACATATAAAAATAGATCTAGTGAGCATGTGATAATAAAACTAGATCTAACATACAAAGGATGTCATAATAGGCATGAATAAATAAGGATTCATATTTCCAGTTAATGATAGATCTAAATTAATCACCACATGATAGGTAAAGTTTGAGATCCTCAAATGAATTAGATCTATAAAGGTAGATCTAGCATGACATGATAAATTATCCACAAACGAATTAGATCTATAAAGGTTGATCTTGCATGACATGATAAATTATCCACAAACGAATTATATATATAAAGGTAGATCTAGCATGAAATGGTAAATTATCCACAAACGAATTAGATCTATAAAAGTAGATCTAGCATGACATGATAAATTATCCACAAATGAATTAGATCTATAAAGGTAGATCTAGCATAACATGATAAATTATCCACAAACGAATTAGATCAATAAAGGTAGATCTAATATGACATGATAAATTATCCACAAACAAACTAGAGCTAACATGACATGATATATTAACCTCAAATGAATTAGATCTAACATGACATGATAAATTAACCATAAGCGAATTAGATCTACAAAGGTAGATCTAGCATGATAATATTTAAGATTCAAGGATGTCATAGATTCACGATTTATAACAAATCCAAATTACAGTCATACCTCGTTTACTTTTAATCATTTAAATCTAAAGGTAACTAACTCACAGTGTTTGGATTTTAGAAGATAGAAAAGAATTTGTTGGCGTTGAATCTCAGATCTATAGTTGAAATGCTTGAATCTTTTAAACTTGATTTGTATAAGAAGATAGGATTAGATTCAGTTCAGGCACTGACAGCATTTGGCCTCCAGTGTTTTTAGTATGAGAAAACAAGAGATATGAGGGTATATTTATAGCTGTCAGCCTCCAGAATTCGAATGCCACCTCAGCCCTAGGGTGAATCGGGCCATGGGGTCAAAACCTACTTGGGTCCAGGTGCCGAAAAACATACATGGGCGCACTTTACAGGTGTTCCAGTGCAAAAATACATTGGCGCACTTGTCAAGTGCGCCGGGAATTCCTGCTCTTTTCGCCAAACTTCTACCGTCCATAACTTCTTCATACGTTATCCGTTTTACGCAAACCCGGACGTCTATCTTGACCAGAATTTCGAGACAGACGTAATGACGTAGTCCGTTTCCCTTAATTATTGATATTAAATTAATTATTCTTTAATTTATCCTCTTTAGTGTAGTTGAAATACGGGGTGTTACATTCTCCCCTACTCAAAGGATTTCGTCCCCGAAATCTCCAAATTAAGAAGAATGTATCCTACCATCCATCATCCACCAATCACAGGCATCCATTGTCCTTAAAATTTTCTAATTCTTATATGAACATATGCAAAGGTGTGTGTATATGTCCCAACACTAATGCGAAAGATCAGGCGGTCCACTGATTCAGTCGACCTCCTTAATGCAATATATGTTAGTGCCATGAATCCAACATGTATGCAGATAAACCTATTATAACATGTAAGTTCTATATGTGTGCACAATCATCCGTCCAAATGCAACATCCATATGATGATACATCCATTTTCATCCACTAAAGAAAGAAAAATGCACACACATCCATATGAAGTATGAGAGTGATTGAGCCGATCTAGTGCCTGATGTGTGTGTATATGCATCCACGAGCAATCACTAGCTACCACTTGCATCCATCAAACATAACATGTCCCAAACACATGTTTACAATCATGGGACTCCTACCTAATGGTTGAAGATTCGATCGATAGGATATACTCAGATGATAGAAGCAAGCATGAATAAAAGCTTTTGGAAGAGAAGTTAAGAACATTCCCTTGAAAAGAAACGGGTACAAAGTGCAAAAATCTTGTCTTCGGTCTCCCCAAGTTGCATCCTCTTGGTTGTCTCCCCACTGAACCTTCACCAACTTGACTTCTCATTTGCATAGCTTCTGAACCTCCGATCCAATTAAAAGTTTTTCTATAGATCCCCACCAATGAGTCGGTGGTCTATAGGGTCATCCATATAATGCTTCGAAGGGTTCCATGCCAATGCTATCTTGATGACTGTTGTTGTAGGTAAACTCTACTAAAGGAAGGTACTCTTCCCAAGTCCCTTCGAAGTTTAGGATACACA
The DNA here is from genome assembly GCA_030737875.1 of Allium sativum. NCBI lineage: Eukaryota > Viridiplantae > Streptophyta > Magnoliopsida > Asparagales > Amaryllidaceae > Allium > Allium sativum. The sequence continues at coordinate 609,592,308 of CM060922.1, forward strand.
ACCACATAAGATCCTCTAGAACTCTGTTCACCCTCTCCGTCTACCTATCGGTCTAAGGATGATAAGCGGTGCTCAAACATAACTGTATATCTAATGCTTCCTGCAAGCTACTCCAAATTTACAAGTGAAAATGGGATCACGATCACTTACAATACTAGAAGGTACTACATGAAGACGAACTATCTCACGAACATAAAGTGCTGCCAACCATGCTACCGTCCTCTTGCTTTTAACAGGAATGAAATGGGAGCTCTTAGTAAGTCTATCTACTATCACCCAAATGCCGGTGTTGCCCTTCGTTGATCTAGGCAAACCATTTATGAAATCCATGGAGACGCTCTCCTACTTCCACTGCGGGACCTCTGAAGGATGAAGTAAACCACCGGGCTTCCTTTGCTCAACTTTGACTTGCTGGCAAATCAGACATTGAGAAACAAACTTTGCTACATCTTTCTTCATCCCATCCCAAAAGAAAACCCTTTCTCAAGTAGCTCCCCTACTTGTTTGCTGAGCTCCCTTCTTTCTCTTGGAGCCATATAGTGCACGGGCAATGAAACTGGCTTTGCATTGTCCACCAAATATATGCGGAAATCGGTCTCGCGCCTTGGGGGTAAACCTCGAACCTCATCAAAGACATCAGGATACTCACGGACTACTGGTACCGATCGCAGATCATCAATAGATGCATCAAGAGACTCTAGGACACCAAGCATGACAAACCCTTACGGGTCACAAGAAATCTCGAGGGTCCTCCCATGGCAAGTCAAAAGTCTAACGACCCTCCTCTCACAATCTAGAATGGCACCATATATGGTTAGCCAATCCATACCTAGAATCAAACCATAGCCCATAAAACCGAGCATATACGCGTCGCATTCAAACTCGACGCCTAACACAGATATTCTCAAACCCCGACATAGATTAATAAGCCGAACCAGCTATGGGGTTTGAGGCAACAACAGGATCCACTACCATACTAGTATTTAAGTGCAGAGATTCAACTACAAAACTAGATATAAACGAATGCAAAGCGCTAGAATTAAAAGGAGTTCTTATAGGATGATTGGAAAGAGAAATCAAACCTTCCATGGAAACTTTCCTATCTCTATTTGGTGCACTAGCCACGAGAGCATTCGCTTGCCCTCCAGAGGTTCCTGTCCTTTGACCTTGCCCTTGCTTCCTTAGGCACTCCCTAGAATAGTGTCCAACCTCTTCACAAACGAAGCAAACATTCTTCCTTTTCCTGCAGTCCTGGGCCAAGTGACCCTCTCACCCGCAACTATTGCTCTTCCTCTTACCCTTAGCCTTGTCATTCTTTCCGCCCTTCTTATGTTGTTGTTGCGGTCCTTTCTTAGGCCATACCTTTTTATTTTGTGTTTCCTCAACCTCAACTTTTTCCTTTTCACCTTTATTTGAACTTTATCTATGTTCCCTTCCCGGACCATCATTTTTCTCATCCTTGGGCTGTGCTCCTTTGCCCTAACTCCCTTATTCTCCTTTTTACCATATTTGTGTAACAAGCTAACTAGTCTCTCGAAAGTTGCCTCCATTGTGTGGAAATCCTTACGAAGCTCGAGAAAGTAAGCCGTAGGTGAAACTACAGCGGCTATAGATGGAGGTTAGGCACTTCATTGCCCTTCGAAATGTGTCATAGTCTTAATATGCCTACAGAACCATGCCGCAATGGGGACACCTTCTGGGGAGGATTGGTTCCCTAGACAAAAAAAGGAATCAAGCAGAGAATCATGAAATATTTCCTATGGCTTTGGGCAATATGTTTTTCAAAACAGACTTTTCTTTTGAAAATGCTTTCTTCTAAAACCTTTTTGAAAATAGTTTTCAAAAACTTTATCCAATCTGGTAACCTTCAGCTCTAATACCAAGTGTGGCACCCCATGTCCTTTAATGTCACTCACAAAGGGAATGCATTAAGTTTCCTAAAGCGTAATAGGTAAACAGAAACAGAAATATTACAAGACATACATAAAATGGCAGCGGAAATAAAAAATTTATTTATCATAAAGTAGCATAGTCAAAAAATTCCTTGTCTAAAATACATGAAAACCATTTCATCATTAAAGCATCTGTCTTATTCTTAAACATCAAAGTACAAAATAGAAGAAGCATAATTCTCAAGCGAAAACATAGCCATAGTAGTAAAGATAGAAGCATGAGTAGTACATCTAGCAGCTCCAAGAAAGACGAAAGCAGAATCTTGACTAAGCCTAAGAATTCCCTCCCTTAGAACCTTGGGGGAAACGAAAGAAAGAAGAGGAAACAAAAAGGGTCAGACATAAAGTCTGGCGAGCCTAGTTACTTTTAGCAAGTAAATAAATAAAAGTAGCATGACAGACATATAAAGTGGATAAGAGAGATAGCTACATAAAAAGCAGGTATGACAAGATAAATAGGATAGGGTGTATACGCTTCCTTAATGATCAGTCTGCACTACTACTAGTATAACCAGAATGAGATGATCCCCGACATGTACAAGATAGTAGACTCAGGCGTACTTCTGACGAGAGGTTTTGTGTAACACCCCGGATTTTTGAATAATCAAATTAACTAAAATAAAGAATAATTAATCTCAAACGTGAGAATTAAGGGAATGGGGTTGCGCCATTGTGTTTGTCTCGGAATTCTGGTTGAAATATAGTCCGAGTTTGCGGGAAACGGGTACCGGATGAAGGAGTTATAAACGAACGAAGTTTGGTGGCAAAAAAAAAATATGCACTGGCGCACTTGGGAAGTGCGCCAGTACAAATTTACATTGGTGCACTTCCCAAGTGCGCCCAAGCTGAGAGAAAACCTGCACAGCCTTCTGGTTCAGTCTGACCCATGTTCTGACTCATTGTTGAGTCCTTTCTGACTCTTTGCTGAGTCATTAGGGCTGACTTGTCATCCTATCATGACTGAATGGTTTTGATTAACCCTATGATCATCCGACGGCTTAAATTAATTCAAAACTCTATAAAAAGACCCATAGACTCAAACCCTAAATCAGAATTAAAACTGAAACTATGGCCGTTATGCTGTCGTCTTGAACCCTAGAGTAGCCGCCACAAATTAAAGAGGAAGAACAGCAAATCAAATCAGTTCTATTCAACCCTAACAACGAATCTTCTTCAAAGGAGAGCTAATACAACTCCAGAATTCAGAATTCAGAATTCAGAACTCAAGACCGCTTTTGAGTAGTGAGTTCGATCACTTTAACAAAATAATTGCTAAATCAATTATGATGTGATATACGTTGGATTATAAGTTGTGGTTGTGAATCTAATTCATATGTTTAATCATGTATGTTAACTTGATTCATATTATACGATGTTATGCAAGTTTTATATATGATGTTATGCAAGTTTTATATATGATGTTATGCAAGTTTCATGTATGATGTTATGAAAGTTAATATGATTATGCAAGTTGTATATATGACGTTATGCAAGTTAATATGATTATGCAAGTTGTACATATGATGTTATGCAAGTTAATCGGATCACGCAAGTTGTATGCAAGTTATATGATGTATGTAAGTTTGGATCTAAAATATATGCTAGTAATTCATGATGTTAACTTGTGTCAATGAATCCCTTTTTATAATCCAATCACCTAGGTTTATAACATCAGTTTTTATGCGAATATGGATGTGGAACATATGCTAGTTCGTATAAGTATTATGTTCATATGCAAGTTTAAGTGATAATTGGATTCACATATATACAAGTTCACACCTTTAAAGTTTAGATCCATATTCAAGTTGACATTTTTATGTTGAAACTATGGCATGCATAGTTATGCAAGTTTACACCTTTACGTGGATCCATAGTTTACTCAGGTTAACACCTTTTATTGGATCCATAGTTATGCAAGATGACACCTTTATGTTTAGGTTGACGACATATATAGTTTATGTAAGTTTGTGATAATTACCTAGGCTAGTTGGATGTAAAGCTATGTTCATACATGCAAGTTCACACCTTTTAGATCTATGATTTTTGGATCCTTGATAATACAAAGACTATGCAAGTATGTTGTAATTCTTAATTGCAAGTTAGAAGCAAATTAGATCTATTATTGTGTGTATATGACTTTGTGACGTTTATTCCTTTTTTTAAAGTATTAGACTATTTGCTAGTCTAATATGTATATATCATGTTAAGCGAACGAATGACGGGGGTACGATGGGGATAATAGTGGACACACACATATTGTGAATTTGGCATGCAATGGCCTTAAAAGGCATGTAATTAATTTTAAGGAATAAAATTAATTTGTGATGAAATTGGTATGATTTTACATACCATAAATGGATGGACATAATTGAGTCAATTATGGACATCGTTAAATTTGGAATTGATTGATAATTTGAATAGGGAAAGTAATTCAAATTGGGGGAATGATTAATTAGGTGTAATTAATCGTCTAAGACACGAGGTTAGGCTCGTTTGTGGTGTAAGACTGCCCGGTCCCGCCCGGCAAATCCAGCTGCCACAAATGCCAGTCTAATGTGAGAGGTCTTAGGCACAAATTAAATACGTAATAGTTGTAAAGACACGAGGTTAGGCTCGTTTGTTGTGTAAGACTGCCTGGACCCGCCCGGCAAATCCAGCTGCCACAAATGCCAGTCTAATGTGAGAGGTCTTTATGAGGTTACAGTCTTAATGAATTAAGAAACACTTAACCAGATAAACATGTAGTGGGACATGAGTGGGTTAAGTGGGTGCCTTGGGTGGCATGTGGAATCTAGTGGGTGCCTTGGGTGGCATGAGGAAATACGATTAGTAACACTTAACCAAGGTAAAACATGTAAGTGGGACATAGGGGTTAAGTGGGTGCCTTGGGTGGCATGTGGAATTACTAATGGAAACCCTTAACAAAATTTAAAACATGTAAGTGGGACATAGGGGTTAAGTGGGTGCCTTGGGTGGCATGTGGAATTACTAATGGAAACCCTTAACCAAATTTAAAACATTTAAGTGGACATGAAGGGGGTTAAGTGGGATATACTAGAGGGACCAAGCTTAGGTGGATAGCTTGTGTCAAGTAATGGGGGCCCGTTTCAACTAGTAACCCTTTCGTATCTTTGTGGGCTCGACCCAAATCGAGGACGGGACACGCACACTGGGCTTGACTGTAAGAGGCCTAACCTGGTGAGCGGTGGCAACACAAGTCCAACGGGTTCATATGCGTGTGTGGACCCGGGCTGGTAGGTAAGACGTTGTTGCAACGTGTAGGTATAAGTCGTGCATCATTGGTGGTTTCGGGTTGCCACTTTGGGGAGTGATACACCCTACTGTGGGGCCAGCATGGGTATCTACGAGTTATGGAGCCGATCGAATGGGGCAGGGTAGTGGGTACACCTAGTGGAGATAGGAGCAGACGGCACCTATGTAGTCAGCTAGGGGTACCCGAAGCTACCACTATTATTAATAATTACTAAGGGGGTACACCTAGTGGAGATAGGAGCAGGCGGCACCTATGACGTCAGCTAGGAGTACGTGGAATTACCATTATTACTTATTGAAGGGGTACATCTAGTGGGGATATGTACACGATGGGTACCTATGAAAAAAACTAGAGATATACAGTCAAACATGGAGGATAGTGGGTACATCTAGTAGTACACGAAGCTATCATCGTTCTATTTAGCCAAGAGGGATCAAATTTCTAGAGTGACTAGTAGGGGTGCAGTTAGTGTTAGTACAGTACAGTACGGTAGAGTATAGTAATTATCCTATATCGATTAGGAAGCGCCATTTACATTATCTTTGTTTCTCTTGATTGCCTTGCCATACCCATGTGGTTCACATAGTCATTACCTTATTCTCCAGCTTATATCTTATCATATTGCTTTAATAATTATGTTGTTAGAGTTATCGCACTCGCCAGACTTTTTGTCTGACCCCCTTTGTTTCCACCTCTTTTCTTCCTCCCCCCCCCCCAGGTTCTAAGGGTGGGACTAGTACTAGTGGAGCATGATCGGGATCTCTTTGGGGGCACTTGGTTTGGATTGCCGAAGTAAAGTTCATCCTATCATTTTCTTTATGGCTATTTCTAGTAGTGGGATTACGTATTTTGTTTTATCAAGATGGATATTATGTACTTGACTTTGGTTTATGGTTTTTGATGTTGCAACCAAATATATTTACCTTTTGCTGCAATAAATAAAGTTTTAAATTTTCAAGTACTGCTTTATATCTGTCTTGTTGTGATTTTCTGTTCTATATTCACTTAAAATGCTCCATGGAAGTTAATGCATTCCCTTTGCGAGTGACATTAATGGACGTGGGGTGTTACACGTGGTATCAGAGCTGAAGGTTAATAGAATAGATAAGATATTTTGAAGAACTATTTTTCAAAAGCATTTTTATAAAGAATACTTTCAAAAATATGTTGGTAGAAGAGTATTTTTGGATTTTTGTCGGGCTAGAAGTTAGTCCAAGGAAGTGGAGGGCTTGTTGGGACCTTTAAGATAGACGATGGGAGGAAGGTTCAAATAGTTGTTTGGTTATCAAAGGACGAAACCTCATCTTGGTGGGAGGTCACGAATGAAGAATGTGAAGAAGAAGGCTAGTAGTTTTGGAGAAATAGGACACCTTAGGATTGTCCAAAGAGGCAAGGACAAAGTACAGGATCTTCCGGAGGGTAGTTGTATTCCCTTACGGCTGGTATACCTGATGGTTGTAGGACCGTCTAGGTTGAAATTTGGTTTTCTTTATCATCATGTTTGAACTTTGTTTGATTCTGGTGCTTCATACTCGTAAGTATCTGCATCGTTAGTTGAAACACTGCACCTAAATACTAGTCTAGTTAAGGATCCCATCCTAGTCTCAAATCCTGTTGGTGGTTCGGGTCATCCTTCAATGGTTTGTCGGGATTTGAGAGTGTCTATCTTGGTCGTTTGATTTGAATGCAACGCCTTCGTCCTTGGTTTCACGGGCTATAGTTTGATTCTAGGGGTGGATTGGCTAGCCAGGCGGGGTGCCATCCTAGATTGTGAAAGGAGGGTAGTTAGACTATTGATTCGTTATGGAAAGACCCTCATATTCCTTGTGACCCTAGGGGTTCAGTGATGCTTAGCTGCCTAGAATCTTCTGACGCATCCAACGATGATTGGGAGTCTATTTGTGTGGTCCGTGAGTATGGAGACGTCGTTGATAAAGTGTGGGGTTTACCCAGAGGCGCGAAATAAGTTTTCGTATGTGCTTAATAGATTAAGCAAAGCCAGTTATGTAATCAACAGTGGTTTTGGAGCAAGACTGGCAAGGACAGCCAGAGTCGGTCAAGTGCTCAATTGGTTGGCCGTCTTACTAGTATCATCTCACGTAGGTCATCTGAATTCAAAGGAGGTATCCCTTGGGTGTTTGTCTAATATTGGTTTAGGACTTTGGGGCTTGCACTTGGGGGATGCCGAGTTCGACTAGGAGGGTCTGTGTGAGAGATGAATAGTTGTGACGATTTTGCATTGGATAATATCCTTGTTTTCTCTAGAAGCAGAGAAGAGCATGCCCTACATCTTAGGGAAAACTTAGGAACCCTACAAGTGCACCAGCTTAAAGCTAAGTTCTCCAAAATACCATTTTTGGAGGAAAAAAGTGAGGATTTTAGGGCATGTGGTCTCTAGGGAAGGGTGATATGTTATGGTGGATGGAGTTCTTGGCGTCCTACGATTTCGAGATAACATAAACCCCTGACAAGGGTAACGTTGTGGCGGATGCATTGAGTAGGAAAAAGTTGACATTGAGTCCTTTGTTTGTCGAGCGGCGTAGCTTAGAGTTTATCTCTACCTTTGACTTTAGACCATCCATTGATTTTGTACCCAGTTTGCTAGCGTCCTTGAGGTCAGACCTATGCTTTTGGGACGGGTTGGAGAGGCACAACGTGATGACCCACAGTTGATGGAGTTAGTAGAGAAGCTCATAAGAGGGGAGTCATCAAGCCACCTAAGTAGGTATACCCTAGATGATAAGGGTTGGTTGCATAGGGACGGTAGACTTTGTGTACCACAGGACGAGAATTTGAGGAAGACCATTCTTGATGATGCCCATCGTTCGAAGATGACCATCCATCCCGGCGGGGACAAGATGTACATGGACATGAGACGAGTTTACTTTTGGGCCGGTATGAAGAGGGATGTGTCCGAGTATGTCGCTAGATGCTTGGTGTGCCAACAAGTAAAAGCAGAGCAAAAGAAGCCCGATGGATTGCTTCACCCAGCGGAGGTCCCACAATGGAAGTGGGAAAGTGTTTCGGTGGACTTTGTTGACGGATTACCAAGATCGAGGAAGGGTAATACGGGGATTTGGGTCGTGGTAGACAGACTTACTAAGAGCGCCCATTTCATTCCCGTGAAGAGTAAGAGGACTGCTCCATAGTTAGCCTCCATATACATTCGAGAAATAGTTCGTTTTGCACCGTGTTCCTTCTAGCATAGCGAGCGACCGCGATCCTATCTTCACTAGCGAATTTTGGAAGAGCTTGCAAGAGGCGGTAGGGACTCAGTTATGTTTGAGCACCGCATATCATCCGCAGACGGACGACCAGACCGAGAGGGTGAATCGTATTCTAGAGGACCTATTGAGGTTATGTAGACTTCGGAGGTACATGGGAGGAACATCTTCCGTTGGTAGAATTCACATATAATAATAGCTTTCAGTCTAGCATTGGCATGGCACCGTTCGAAGCTCTTTATGGATGGCCATGTCGTTCGCCTACATGTTGGTGGGAGGCTACTTGGGCCCGATATGATTAGACAGACTTCGGAAAAGATCGATTTGATTCGAAGGAGGATGAAGATGGCGCAAGATAGGCAGAAATGTTATGCGGACAAGAGGAGAACAGATCTTGAGTTTGATATTGGGGACATGGTCTTTGTTAAGGTGTCTCCATTACGGAACGTCGTTCTCTTTGGGTCCGTTGGGACGTTAGCACCAAGATTCGTAGGGCGTTTCCTATTAAGGAAAGGATTGGGTAGATGGCGTATAGAGTGGAGTTGCCCGAGAGACTTAGTGGGGTACACGACGTATTCCATGTATCATATTTGAGGAAGTGCTTGCACGAGACCGCGGAAGTGGTAGAGCCGAGCTTGCTTAGAGAGGTGGAGATCGAGCGTGATGCGACGATTCGACGAGCTCCTACGCGCATTCTTGGGTCGGAGATTAAGAAGTTGAGGAATCGAGAGGTCAAACTAGTCAAAGTGCAATGGGGAGATGATGAGAACAATGCTACTTGGGAGACGGAAGCGAATATGCGTTCATTATACCCTTTTCTTTTTGAGGGTATGTCTTTTAATTTCTCCTTTATCGCTTACCTTGTACTTATCTTATCTTTAGTATGTCCTCTCGCTAGTATCTTTGACCTTTAGATAGGGTAGTCCTATGGTTGAAACATGTGTTTGAGACATGTTATGTATGATGGATGCATGTGGATGCAAGTGTTTGCCAGTGGTTGCTCGTGGATGCATATACACACACTTTAGGCACTAGATCGGTTCAGTTACTTTATATCGCATATTGCATATAAATGTGTGTACATATTTAAGTAATGGTTGTACCATCATATGGATGTTGCATTTTGGTGAATGGTTGTGCACACATGTAGAAATAATATGTATCGATAGGGTTCTTTCGCATACATAATTGACGCATGGCACTATCATGGTTTGCATTAAGGAGGTCAACTGAATCAGTAGACCGCCTGATTTTGCATTAGATAAGGAACATATACACACACTTCTTGCATATGTTCATACAGCATTAGAAATTTTATAAGGACAATGGATGCCCGTGTTTGATGGTTGAGTAGATGGTTGTTTGGATGGTAGGATATGCCTTCTCCTTAACTTGGAGATTTCGGGGGTGAAATCCTTTAAGGAGGGGAGAATGTAACACCCCGGATTTTTGAATAATCAAATTAGCAAAAATAAAGAATAATTAATCTCAGACATGAGAATTAAGGGAATGAGGTTGCGCCATTGTGTTCGTCTCGGAATTCTGGTTGAAATAGAGTCCGAGTTTGCGGGAAACTGGTACCGGATGAAGGAGTTATAGACGAACGAAGTTTGGTGGCAAAAAGAAAAAAATGCACAGGCGCACTTGGGAAGAGCGCCAGTACAAATTTACATTGGTGCACTTCCCAAGTGCGCCTAGGCCGAGAGAAAACCTGCACAGCCTTCTGGTTCAGTATGACCCATGTTCTGACTCATTGTTGAGTCCTTTCTGACTCTTTGCTGAGTCATTAGGGCTGACTTGTCACCCTATCATGACTGAATGGTTTTGATTAACCTTATGATCATCCGACGGCTTAAATTAATTCAAAACTCTATAAAAAGACCCAAGACTCAAACCCTAAATCAGAATTAAAACTGAAACTATGGCCGTCATGTTGTCGTCTTGAACCCTAGAGTAGCCGCCACAAATTAAAGAGGAAGAACAGCAAATCAAATCAGTTCTATTCAACCCTAACAACGAATCTTCTTCAAAGGAGAGCTAATACAATTCCAGAAATTAGAATTCAGAACTCAAGACCGCTTTTGAGTAGTGAGTTCGATCACTTTAACAAAATAACTGCTAAATCAATTATGATGTGATATACATTGGATTATAAGTTGTGGTTGTGAATCTAATTCATATGTTTAATCATGTATGTTAACTTGATTCATATAATATGATGTTATGCAAGTTTTATATATGATGTTATGCAAGTTTTATATATGATGTTATGCAAGTTTCATGTATGATGTTATGCAAGTTAATATGATTATACAAGTTGTACATATGATGTTATGTAAGTTAATATGATTATGCAAGTTGTACATATGATGTTATGCAAGTTAATAGGATCACGCAAGTTGTATGCGAGTTATATGATGTTATGTAAGTTTGGATCTAAAATATATTCTAGTAATTCATGATGTTAACTTGTGTCAATGAATCCCTTTTTATAATCCAATCACTTAGGTTTATAACATCGATTTTTATGCGAATATGGATGTGGAACATATGCTAGTTAGTATAAGTATTATGTTCATATGCAAGTTTAAGTGATAATTGGATTCACATATATACAAGTTCACACCTTTAAAGTTTAGATCCATATTCAAGTTGACATTTTTATGTTGAAACTATGACATGCATAGTTATGCAAGTTTACACCTTTATGTGGATTCATAGTTTACTCAGGTTAACACCTTTTATTGGATCCATAGTTATGCAAGATAACACCTTTATGTTTAGGTTGACGACATACATAGTTTATGTAAGTTTGTGATAGTTACCTAGGCTAGTTGGGTGTAAAGGTATGTTCATACATGCAAGTTCACACCTTTTAGATCTATGATTTTTTGATCCTTGATAATACAAAGACTATGCAAGTATGTTGTAATTCTTAATTGCAAGTTAGATGCAAATTAGATCTATTATTGTGTTTATATGACTTTGTGACGTTTATTCCTTTTTTTAAAGTATTAGACTATTTGCTAGTCTAATATGTGTATATCATGTTAAGCGATCGAATGACGGGGGTACGATGGGGATAATAGTGGATACACACATATTGTGAATTTGGCATGTAATGGCCTAAAAAGGCATGTAATTAATTTTAAGGAATAAAATAAATTAGTGATGAAATTGGTATGATTTTACATACCATAAATGGATGGACATAATTGAGTCAATTATGGACATCGTTAAATTTGGAATTGATTGATAATTTGAATAGGGAAAGTAATTCAAATTGGGGGAATGATTAATTAGGTGTAATTAATTGTCTAAGACACGAGGTTAGGCTCGTTTGTGGTGTAAGACTGCCCGGACCCGCCCGGCAAATCCAGCTACCACAAATGCCAGTCTAATGTGAGAGGTCTTAGGCACAAATTAAATACGTAATAGTTGTAAAGACACGAGGTTAGGCTCATTTGTCGTGTAAGACTGCCCGGACCCGCCCGGCAAATCCAGCTGCCACAAATGCCAGTCTAATGTGAGAGGTCTTTATGAGGTTACAGTCTTAATGAATTAAGAAACACTTAACCAGATAAACATGTAGTGGGACATGAGGGGGTTATGTGGGTGCCTTGGGTGGCATGTGGAATCTAGTGGGTGCCTTGGGTGGCATGAGGAAATACGATTAGTAATACTTAACCAAGGTAAAACATGTAAGTGGGACATAGGGGTTAAGTGGGTGCCTTGGGTGGCATGTGGAATTACTAATGGGAATCCTTAACCAAATTTCAAACATGTAAGTGGGACATAGGGGTTAAGTGGGTGCCTTGGGTGGAATGTCGAATTACTAATGCAAACCCTTAACCAAATTTAAAACATGTAAGTGGACATGAAGGGGGTTAAGTGGGATATACTAAAGGGGACCAAGCTTAGGTGGATAGCTTGTGTCAAGTAATGGGGGCCCGTTTCAACTAGTAACCCATTCGTATCTTTGTGGGCTCGACCCAAGTCGAGGATGGGACACGCATACTGGGCTTGACTGTAAGAGGCCAAACCGGGTTAGCGATGGCAACGCAAGTCCAACGGGTTCATATGCGTGTGTGGACCCGGGCCGGTAGGTAAGACGTTGTTGCATCGTGTAGGTATAAGCCGTGCATCATTGGTGGTATCGGGTTGCCACTTTGGGGAGTGATACACCCCACTGTAGGGCCAGCACGGGTATCTACGAGTTAGGGAGCCGATCGAATGGGGCAGGGTAGTGGGTACACCTAGTGAAGATAGGAGCAGACGGCACCTATGTAGTCAGCTAGGGGTACACGAAGCTACCACTATTATAATTTATTAATAATTACTAAGGGGGTACACCTAGTGGAGATAGGAGCAGGCGGCACCTATGTCGTCAGCTAGGAGTACGTGGAATTACCATTATTACTTATTGAAGGGGTACATCTAGTGGGGATAGGTACACGCTGGGTACCTATGATAGCAACTAGAGATATACAGTCAAACATGGAGGATAGTGGGTACATCTAGTAGTACATGAAGCTATCATCGTTCTATTTAGCCAAGAGGGATCAAATTTCTAGAGTGACTAGTAGGGGTGCAGTTAGTGTTAGTACAGTACAGTATGTTACAGTACGGTAGAGTATAGTAATTATCCTATATCGATTAGGAAGCGCCATTTACGTTATCTCTGTTTCTCTTGATTGCCTTGCCATACCCATGTGGTTCACACAGTCATTACCTTATTCTCCAGCTTATATCTTATCATATTGCTTTAATAATTATGTTGTTAGAGTTATCACACTCGCCAGACTTTATGTCTGACCCCCTTTGTTTCCATCTCTTTTCTTCCTTCCCCCCCCCCCCAGGTTCTAAAGTGGGACTAGTACTAGTGGAGCTTGATTGGGATCTATTTGGAAGCACTTGGATTTGGATTGCCGAAGTAAAGTTCAGCCTATCATTTTCTTTATGTCTATTTGTAGTAGTGGGATTATGTACTTTGTTTTATCAAGATGGATATTATGTACTTGACTTTGGTTTATGGTTTTTGATGCTGTAACCAAACATATTTACCTTCTGCTACAATAAATAAAGTTTTAAATATTCAAGTACTGCTTTATATCTGTCTTGTTGTGATTTTATGTTCTATATTCACTTAAAATGCTCCACGGAAGTTAATGCATTCCCTTTGCGAGTGACATTAATGGACGTGGGGTGTTACAGTTTTGACCCCATACAATCCACAGGAAACCTCAATAACAGACTCCTAAACTTATCAGAGTCTAAATGTGCCCTAACTACTACCCTAATCGATCAGCTCCCTAATCTGCGTAGATACTCTGTGCCGGCACCACCGTAGGATGTATCACGTCCTAAAGTGAAAACCCTTCGCTGATATGCACAACCCTATATCTACAGGTGTCACGTTCGTCTTATCCCCCCTCTGCCCGGCTTATGCACGCACATGGCTCAGTCGGTTAGCGCCGCCCACGCCGTCCTCCACGTTTGGATCTCTTACAATCAGTCCAGTGAGCGTGCCCCTTCTCCAACCTAGTTTGGAGTACATGTTTGATACCTACTCCGGGTTACTGGCTGAAACGGATCCCACACAATATGATACAAGCTCTCCTTTTTGTCTTGTATCCCCCACTAGGTTTTCATTAGTAATGTAAACCACTAGGTGTCTTTAATTACATAACCCTACCATTTCTACAAGTTATGCTTACCCTAAAAAGGTGTCTTTAATTACATAACTTTATTATTTCCATCGGTTATGTATACCACTAGGTGTCATTAATTACATAACCTTATCGGGTTAAGTTTGTGGGCCTATATGTAAATATTACCCACCCTCCGCAGGTTCACTTAACCCTCCCACTTATTTAAGCATGTTTATATAACGGTTAAGTTTGTGGGCCTATATATACTAGTATTACCCACCTACCCAAGATTTACTTAACCCTCCCACTGATTCAAGCATGTTTATTTAACGGTTAAGTTTGCGGGCCTATATATACTAATATTACCCACCTACCCAAGATTTACTTAACCCTCCCACTGATTCAAGCATTTTATTTAATGGTTAGGTTTGTGGGCATATATATAGTAATATTACCCACCTACCCAAGATTTACTTAACTCTCCTACTGATTCAACCAAGTTTGCTTAACCCCTATTCATGTTTATATTCGCACAATCCTTATGGATTCAAATAGGTTAAGTATTACAGACTAACAGATTATCCCCATTCACATTGACTGCTTTTTACTTGCCAAAGCTTCACTTGCTTATTAATTTCATATAAATATAACTTAATCCATTTAAGTTCATTAATAAGGCCCATTACAGGTTATTCTTTAGATTGTAATTAACAGAAGTAATCTTACAATCTTTCACCTCTGGATTGTAATCAACGGAAGTAATCTTACAATCCCTTTTCTATTGTCTGTTTCCATAGTTACTATAACATGTTTTACTTAATATTTAATTAAGTATACTTCTTCTCAGTTCATCTGTTTCTTGTTTAACATATCACTACAACTTGACGTTATTTACTTATTAACTTAGTTTTCTTAACTAAGGTTTACTAATAAGCTTTCTTTCCTTTTATTATAACTTATGTTATAATTTCCACATGTCCCTAGGACAAGCCTACCTATTATATAACATTAAAGTAATTAATGATAATAGTTTATTATCATTCCTTATTTACTCCATTTATAACACCCCACGTCCATTAATCTCACTCGCAAAGGGAATGCATTAACTTCCATGGAGCATTTTAAGTGAATATAGAACAGAAAATCACAACAAGACAGATATAAAGCAGTACTTGAAAATTTAAAACTTTATTTATTGCAGCAGAAGGTAAGTATGTTTGGTTACATCATCAAAAACCATAAACCAAAGTCAAGTACATAATATCCATCTTGATAAAACAAATTACATAATCCCACTACTACAAATAGCCATAAAGAAAATGATAGGCTGAACTTTACTTCGGCAATCCAAATCCAAGTGCTCCCAAAGAGATCCCAATCAAGCTCCACTAGTATTAGTCCCACCTTTAGAACCTGGGGGGGGGGGGGGGGAGGAAGAAAAGAGGTGGAAACAAAGGGGGTCAGACATAAAGTCTGGCGAGTGTGATAACTCTAACAACATAATTATTAAAGCAATATGATAAGATATAAGCTGGAGAATAAGGTAATGACTGTGTGAACCACATGGGTATGGCAAGGCAATCAAGAGAAACAGAGATAACGTAAATGGCGCTTCCTAATCGATATAGGATAATTACTATACTCTACCGTACTGTAACATACTGTACTGTACTAACACTAACTGCACCCCTACTAGTCACTCTAGAAATTTGATCCCTCTTGGCTAAATAGAACGATGATAGCTTCATGTACTACTAGATGTACCCACTATCCTCCATGTTTGACTGTATATCTCTAGTTGCTATCATAGGTACCCAGCGTGTACCTATCCCCACTAGATGTACCCCTTCAATAAGTAATAATGGTAATTCCACGTACTCCTAGCTGACGTCATAGGTGCCGCCTGCTCCTATCTCCACTAGGTGTACCCCCTTAGTAATTATTATTAATAGTGGTAGCTTCGTGTACCCCTAGCTGACTACATAGGTGTCGTCTGCTCCTATCTCCAGTAGGTGTACCCACTACCCTGCCCCATTCGATCGGCTCCCTAACTCGTAGACACCCGTGTTGGCCCCACAGTGGGGTGTATCACTCCCTAAAGTGGCAACCCGATACCACCAATGATGCACGGATTATACCTACACGATGCAACCACGTCTTACCTACCAGCCCGGATCCACACACGCATATGAACCCGTTAGACTTGCGTTGCCACCGCTAACTCGGTTTGGCCTCTTACAGTAAAGCCCAGTATGCGTGTCCCGTCCTCGACTTGGGTCGAGCCCACAAAGATACAAATGGGTTACTGGTTGAAACGGGCCCCCCATTACTTGACACAAGCTATCCACCTAAGATTGGTCCCCTCTAGTATATCCCACTTAACCCCCTTCATGTCCACTTACATGTCTTAAATTTGGTTAAGGGTTTCCATTAGTAATTCCACATGTCACCCAAGGCACCCACTTAACCCCTATGTCCCACTTACATGTTTTACCTTGGTTAAGTATTACTAATCGTATTTCCTCATGCCACCCAAGGCACCCACTAGATTCCACATGCCACCCAAGGCACCTACTTAACCCCCTCATGTCCCACTACATGTTTATCTGGTTAAGTGTTTCTTAATTCATTAAGACCGTAACCTCATAAAGACCTCTCACATTAGACTGGCGTTTGTGGCAGCCGGATTTGCCGGGCGGGTCCGGGCAGTCTTACACCACAAACGAGCATAACCTCATGTCTTTACAACTGTTACGTATTTAATTTGTGCCTAAGACCTCTCACATTAGACTGGCATTTGTGGCACCTGGATTTGTCGGGCGGGTCCGGGCAGTCTTACACCACAAACGAGCCTAACCTCGTGTCTTAGCCGATTAATTTCACCTAATTAATCATTCCCCCAATTTGAATTACTTTCCCTATTCAAATTATCAATCAATTCCAAATTTAACGATGTACATAATTAACTCAATTATGTCCATCCATTTATGGTATGTAAAATCATACCAATTTCATCACTAATTAATTTTATTCCTTAAAATTAATTACATGCCTTTTTAGGCCATTGCATGCCAAATTCACAATATGTTTGTATCCACTATTATCCCCATCGTACCCCCGTCATTCGTTCGCTTAACATGATATATACATATTAGACTAGCAAATAGTCTAATACTTAAAAAAGGAATAAATGTCACAAAGTCATATACACACAATAATAGATTTAATTTGCGTCTAACTTGCAATTAAGAATTACAACATACTTGCATAGTCTTTGTATTATCAAGGATCCAAAAATCATAGATCTAAAAGGTGTGAACTTGCATGTACGAACATAGCTTTACACCCAACCAGCCTAGGTAATTATCACAAACTTACATAAATTATGTATGTCGTCAACCTAAACATAAAGGTGTCATCTTGCATAACTATGGATCCAATAAAAGGTGTTAACCTGAGTAAACTATGGATCCACATGAAGGTGTAAACTTGCATAACTATGCATGTCATAGTTTCAACATAAAAATGTCAACTTGAATATGGATCTAAACTTTAAAGGTGTGAACTTGTATATATGTGAATCCAATTATCACTTATACTTGCATATGAACATAATACTTATATATATGTTCCACACCCATATTCGCATAAAAACTGATGTTATAAACCTAGCTGATTGGATTATAAAAAGGGATTCATTGACATAAGTTAACTTCATGAATTACTAGCATATATTTTAGATCCAAACCAACATAACATCATATAACTTGCATACAACTTGCGTGATCCTATTAACTTGCATAACATCATATGTAAAGCTTGCATAATCATATTAACTTGCATAACATCATATATGAAACTTGCATAACCATATTAACTTGCATAATATCATATGTGAAACTTGCATAACATCATACATGAAACTTGCGTAACATCATATATAAAACTTGCATAACATCTTACATGAAACTTGCATAACATCACATATAAAACTTTCATAACATCACATAATATGAATCAAGTTAACATACATGATTAAACATATGAATTAGATTCACAACCACAACTTATAATCCAACGTATATCACATCATGATTGATTTAGCAATTATTTTGTTAAAGTGATCGAACTCACAACTCAAAAGCGGTCTTGAGTTCTGAATTCTGATTTCTGGAGTTGTATTAACTCTCCTTTGAAGAAGATTTGCTGTTAGGGTTGAGTAGAACTGATTTGATTTGCTGTTCTTCCTCTTTAATTTGGTGGCGGCTGCTCTAGGGTTCAAGACAACAGCATGACGACCATAGTTTCAGTTTTAATTCTGATTTAGGGTTTGAGTCTATGGGTCTTTTTATAGAGTTTTGAATTAAATTAAGCCGTCAGATGATCTTAGGGTTAATCGAAACCATTCAGTCGGGATAGGGTGACACCTCAGCCCTAATGACTCAGCAAGGAGTCAGAAAGGACTCAACGTTATGGGTCAGCCTGAACCAGAAAGCTGTGCAGGCTTCTGCCTTGGCCTGGGCGTACTTGGGAAGTGCGCCAATGCAAATTTGTACTGGCGCACTTCCCAAGTGCGCCAGTGCACTTATTTTTTTTCTTTTTGCCACCAATCTTCGTTCGTCCATAACTCCTTCATCCGGTACCCATTTCCCGCAAACTCGGACTCTATTTCAACCAGAATTCCGAGACGAACACAATGGCACAACCCCATTCCCTTAATTCTCACGTCTGAGATTAATTATTTTTTATTTTAGTTAATTTGGTTATTCAAAAATCCGGGGTGTTACATTCTCCCCTCCTTAAAGGATTTCGCCCCCGAAATCTCCAAGTTAAGGAGAATGCATATCCTACCATCCAAACAACCATCTACTCAACCATCAAACATGGGCATCCATTGTCCTTATATAATTTCTAATGTTGTATGAACATACGCAAGAAGTGTGTGTATATGTTCCTTATCTAATGCAAAATCAGGAGGTCCACTGATTCAGTTGACCTCCTTAATGCAAACCATGATAGTGCCATGCGTCCATTATGTATGCGAAAGAACCTTATCGATACATATCATTTCTACATGTGTGCACAACCATTCACCAAAATGCAACATCCATATGATGGTACAACCATTATACAACCATTACTTAAATATGTACACACATTTATATGCAATATGCGATATGAAGTGACTGAGCCGATCTAGTGCCTAAAGTGAATGTATATGCATCCACGAGCAACCACTAGCAAACACTTGCATCCACGTGCATCCATCATACATAACATGTCTCAAACACATGTTTCAACCATAGGACAACCCTATCTAAAGGTCAAAGATACTAGCGAGAAGACATACCAGAGATAAGATAAATACAAGGTAAGCGATAAAGGAGAAATTTAAAAGTCATACCCTTGAAAAGAAAAGGGTATAATGAACGCATCTTCGCTTCCGTCTCCCAAGTAGCGTTGTTCTCATCATCTCCCCATTGCACTTTGACTAGTTTGACCTCTCGATTCCTCAACTTCTTAATCTCCGACCCAAGAATGCACGTAGGAGCTCGTCGAATCGTCGCATCGTGCTCGATCTCCACCTCTCTAAGCAAGCTCGACTCTACCACTTTCGCGGTCTCGTGCAAGCACTTCCTCAAATATGATACATGGAATACGTCGTGTACACCACTAAGTCTCTCGGGCAACTCAACTTTATACGCCATCTGCCCAATCCTTTCCTTAATAGGAAACGACCCTATGAATCTTGGTGCTAACTTCCCAACGGACCCAAAGCGAACGACGTTCCGTAATGGAGACACCTTGACAAAGACCATGTCCCCAATATCAAACTCAAGATCTGTCCTCCTCTTGTCCGCATAATATTTTTGCCTATCTTGCACCGTCTTCACCCTCCTTCGAATCAAATCGATCTTTTCCGAAGTTTCACTAATCAAATCGGGCCCAAGCAAGATCTTATCTGTAGTCTCCCACCAACATGTAGGCAAACGATACGGCCGTTCATAAAGAGCCTCGAACGGTGCCATGCCAATGTTAGACTGAAAGCTGTTATTATATGCGAACTCCACCAACGGAAGATGTTCCTCCCATGTACCTCCAAATTCTAAGACACATAGTCTCAAAAGGTCCTCTAGAATACGATTCACCCTCTCGGTCTGGCCGTCCGTATGAGGATGATAGGCAGTGCTCAAACATAACTGAGTCCCTACCGCCTCTTGCAAGCTCTTCCAAAATTCGCTAGTGAAGATAGGATCACAGTCGCTCACTATGCTAGAAGGAACACCGTGCAAAACGAACTATTTCTCGAATGTATACGGAGGCTAACCATGGAGCAGTCCTCTTACTCTTCACGGGAATGAAATGGGCGCTCTTAGTAAGTCTGTCTACCACGACCCAAATCCCAGTATTACCCTTCCTCGATCTTGGTAATCCGTCAACAAAGTCCATCGAAACACTTTCCCACTTCCATTGTGGGACCTCCAATGGGTGAAGCAATCCAGCGGGCTTCTTTTGCTCTGCTTTTACTTGTTGGCACACCAAGCATCTAGCGACATACTCGGCCACATCCCTCTTCATACCGGCCCAAAAGTAAACTCGTCTCATGTCCATGTACATCTTGTCCCTGCCGGGATGGATGGTCATCTTCGAACGATGGGCATCATCAAGAATGGTCTTCCTCAAATTCTCGTCCTGTGGTACACAAAGTCTACCGTCCCTACGCAACCAACCCTTATCATCTAGGGTATACCTACTTAGGTGGCTTGACGACTCCCCTCTTATGAGCTTCTCTACTAACTCCATCAACTGTGGGTCATCACGCTGTGCCTCTCCAACCTGTCCAAAAAGCGTAGGTCTGACCTCAAGGACACTAGCAAACTGGATACAAAATCAATGGATGGTCTAAAGTCAAAGGTAGAGATAAACTCTAAGCTATGCCGCTCGACAAACAAAGGACTCAATGTCAACTTTTTCCTACTCAAGGCATCCGCCACAACGTTACCCTTTTCAGGGGTATATGTTATCTCGAAATCGTAGGACGCCAAGAACTCCATCCACCATAACATATCACCCTTCCCTAGAGACCACATGCCCTAAAATCCTCACTTCTTTCCTCCAAAAATGGTATTTTGGAGAACTTAGATTTAAGCTGGTGCACTTATAGGGTCCCTAAGCTTTCCCTAAGATGTAGGGCATGCTCTTCTCTGCTTCTAGAGAAAACCAGGATATTATCCCATGCAAAATCGTCACAACTATCCATCTCTCACACAGACCCTCCTAGTCGAACTCGACATCCCCCAAAGGCCTAAACCAATACCAGACAAACACCCAAGGGATACCTCCTTCAAATTCAGATGACCTACGTGAGATGATACTAGTAAGACGGCCAACCAATTGAGCACTTGACCGACTCTGGCTGTCCTTGTCGGTCTTGCTCCAAAACCACCGCTGATCACATAACTGGCTTTGCTTAATCTATTAAGCACATACGAAAACTTATTTCGCGCTTCTGGGTAAACCCCGCACTTTATCAATGACGTCTCCATACTCACGGACCACACAAACAGACCCCCAATCATCGTTGGATGCATTAGAAGATTCTAGGTAGCTAAGCATCACTGTACCCTAGGGTCACAAGGAATATGAGGGTCTTTCCATAACGAATCAATAGTCTGACTACCCTCCTTTCACAATCTAGGATGGAACCCCGCCTGGCTAGCCAATCCACCCCTAGAATCAAACTATAGCCCGTGAAACCAAGGACGAAGGCGTTGCATTCAAATCAAACGCCCAAGATAGACACTCTCAAATCCCGACAAACCATTGAAGGATGAGCCGAACCACCAACAGGATTTGAGACTAGGATGAGATCCTTAACTAGACTAGTATTTAGGTGCAGTGTTTCAACTAACGAAGCAAATACTAACGAGTATGAAGCGCCAGAATCAAACAAAGTTCAAACAGGATGATAAAAACCAAATTTCAACCTAGACGGTCCTACCCCCATCAGGTATACCAGCCGTGAGGGAATACAACTACCCTCCAGAAGATCCCGTACTTTGTCCTTGCCTCTTTGGACAATCCTAAGGTGTCCTATTTCTCCAAAACAACTAGCCTTCTTCTTCACATTCTCCATTCGTTACCTCCCACCAAGATGAGGTTTCGTCCTTTGTTAACCAAACAGCAATTTGAACTTTCCTCCCATTGTCTATCTTAAAGGTACCAACAAGCCCTCCACTTCCTTGGACTAACTTCTAGCTTGACAAACGTCTAAGTCCCTTGAAGTGGTTTTCCGTCCTTCGTACGGAAGTCCTTATTTATCTTAGAAAAAGCATCTATACGCGGAGTGGGAAAGAACTCAAAAAGAGAAAGAGGAAGGGATTCAAAACGGAGAATCGAAGGAAGGATATATGGCTCTTGGGGATTATGTTCTTAAAATAAACCTTTCTTTCAAAAATACTCTTCTACAAACATATTTTTGAAAGTATTCTTTATAAAAATGCTTTTGAAAAATAGTTTTTCAAAATATCTTATCTGTTCTGGTAACCTTCAGCTCTGATACCATGTGTAACACCCCACGTCCATTAATGTCACTCGCAAAGGGGTTGCATTAACTTCCATGGAGCATTTTAAGTGAATATAGAACAGAAAATCACAACAAGACAAATATAAAGCAGTACTTGAAAATTTAAAACTTTATTTATTGCAGCAGAAGGTAAATATGTTTGGTTACATCATCAAAAACCATAAACCAAAGTCAAGTACATAATATCCATCTTGATAAAACAAAGTACATAATCCCACTACTACAAATAGCCATAAAGAAAATGATAGGCTGAACTTTACTTCGGCAATCCAAATCCAAGTGCTCCCAAAGAGATCCCAATCAAGCTCCACTAGTACTAGTCCCACCCTTAGAACCTGGGGGGAGGGGCGAAAGGAAGAAAAGAGGTGGAAACAAAGGGGGTCGGACATAAAGTCTGGTGAGTGCGATAACTCTAACAACATAATTATTAAAGCAATATGATAAGATATAAGATGGAGAATAAGGTAATGACTGTGTGAACCACATGGGTATGGCAAGGCAATCAAGAGAAACAAAGATAATGTAAATGGCGCTTCCTAATCGATATAGGATAATTACTATACTCTACCGTACTGTACTGTACTAACACTAACTGCACCCCTACTAGTCACTCTAGAAATTTGATCCCTCTTGGCTAAATAGAACGATGATAGCTTCGTGTACTACTAGATGTACCCACTATCCTCCATGTTTGACTGTATATCTCTAGTTGCTATCATAAGTACCCAGCGTGTACCTATCCCCACTAGATGTACCCCTTCAATAAGTAATAATGGTAATTCCACGTACTCCTAGCTGACGTCATAGGTGCCGCCTGCTCCTATCTCCACTAGGTGTACCCCCTTAGTAATTATTAATAATAGTGGTAGCTTCGTGTACCCCTAGCTGACTACAAAGGTGTCGTCTGCTCCTATCTCCACTAGGTGTACCCACTACCCTGCCCCATTCGATCGGCTCCCTAACTCGTAGATACACGTGCTGGCCCTACAGTGGGGTGTATCACTCCCCAAAGTGGCAACCAGATACCACCAATGATGCACGACTTATACCTAAATGATGCAACAACGTCTTACCTACCGGCCCGGGTCCACACACGCATATGAACCCGTTGGACTTGCGTTGCCACCGCTAACCCGGTTTGGCCCCTTACAGTCAAGCCCAGTATGCGTGTCCCGTCCTCGACTTGGGTCGAGCCCACAAAGATACGAATGGGTTACTGGTTGAAAGGGGCCCCCTTTACTTGACACAAGCTATCCACCTAACCTTGGTCCCCTCTAGTATATCCCACTTAACCCCCTTCATGTCCACTTACATGTCTTAAATTTGGTTAAGGGTTTCCATTAGTAATTCCACATGCCACCCAAGGCACCCACTTAACCCCTATGTCCCACTTACATGTTTTACCTTGGTTAAGTGTTACTAATCGTATTTCCTCATGCCACCCAAGGCACCCACTAGATTCCACACGCCACCCAAGGCACCTACTTAACCCCCTCATGTCCTACTACATGTTTATCTGGTTAAGTGTTTCTTAATTCATTAAGACCGTAACCTCATAAAGACCTCTCACATTAGACTGGCGTTTGTGGCAGCTGGATTTGCCAGGCGAGTCCGGGCAGTCTTACACCACAAACGAGCCTAACCTCGTGTCTTTACAACTGTTACGTATTTAATTTGTGCCTAAGACCTCTCACATTAGACTGGCATTTGTGGCAGCTAGATTTGCCGGGCGGGTCCGGGCAGTCTTACACCACAAACGAGCCTAACCTCGTGTCTTAGACGATTAATTACACCTAATTAATCATTCCCCCAATTTGAATTACTTTCCCTATTCAAATTATCAATCAATTCCAAATTTAACGATGTCCATAATTGACTCAATTATGTCCATCCATTTGTGGTATGTAAAATCATACCAATTTCATCACTAATTAATTTTATTCCTTAAAATTAATTACATGCCTTTTTAGGCCATTACATGCCAAATTCACAATATGTGTGTATCCACTATTATCCCCATCGTACCCCCGTCATTTGTTTACTTAACATGATATATACATATTAGACTAGCAAATAGTCTAATACTTAAAAAAGGAATAAACATCACAAAGTCATATACACACAATAATAGATTTAATTTGCATCTAACTTGCAATTAAGAATTACAACATGCTTGCATAGTCTTTGTATTATCAAGGATCCAAAAATCATAGATCTAAAAGGTGTGAACTTGCATGTATGAACATAGCTTTACACCCAACTAGCCTAGGTAATTATCACAAACTTACATAAACTATGTATGTCGTTAACCTAAACATAAAGGTGTCATCTTGCATAACTATGGATCCAATAAAAGGTGTTAACCTGAGTAAACTATGGATCCACATAAAGGTGTAAACTTGCATAACTATGCATGTCATAGTTTCAACATAAAAATGTCAACTTGAATATGGATCTAAACATTAAAGGTGTGAACTTGTATATATGTGAATCCAATTATCACTTAAACTTGCTTATGAACATAATACTTATATATATGTTCCACATCCATATTCTCATAAAAACTGATGTTATAAACCTAGGTGATTGGATTATAAAAAGGGATTCATTGACACAAGTTAACTTCATGAATTACTAGCATATATTTTAGATCCAAACCTACATAACATTATATTACTTGCATACAACTTGCGTGATCCTATTAACTTGCATAACTTCATATGTACAACTTGCATAATCATATTAACTTGCATAACATCATATATGAAAATTGCATAACCATATTAACTTGCATAACATCATATGTGAAACTTGCATAACATCTTACATGAAACTTGCGTAACATCATATATAAAACTTGCATAACATCATACATGAAACTTGCATTACATCACATATAAAACTTTCATAACATCATATAATATGAATCAAGTTAACATACATGATTAAACATATGAATTAGATTCACAACCACAACTTATAATCCAACGTATATCACATCATAATTGATTTAGCAATTATTTTGTTAAAGTGATCGAACTCACAACTCAAAAGCGGTCTTGAGTTCTGAATTTTGATTTATGGAGTTGTATTAGCTCTCCTTTGAAGAAGATTTGCTGTTAGGCTTGAGTAGAACTGATTTGATTTGTTGTTCTTCCTCTTTAATTTGGTGGCGGCTGCTCTAGGGTTCAAGACAACAGCATGACGGCCATAGTTTTAGTTTTAATTCTGATTTAGGGTTTGAGTCTATGGGTCTTTTTATAGAGTTTTGAATTAATTTAAGCCGTCAGATGATCTTAGGGTTAATCGAAACCATTCGGTCGGGATAGGGTGACACCTCAACCCTAATGACTCAGCAAGGAGTCAGAAAGGACTCAGCAACATGGGTCAGCCTGAACCAGAAAGCTGTGCAGGCTTCTGCCTCGGCCTGGGCGCACTTGGGAAGTGCGCCAATGCAAATTTGTACTGGCGCACTTCCCAAGTGCGCCAGTGCAATTTTTTTTTCTTTTTGCCACCAATCTTCGTTCGTCCATAACTCCTTCATCCGGTACCCGTTTCCCGCAAACTCGGACTCTATTTCAACCAGAATTCCGAGACGAACACAATGGCGCAACCTCATTCCCTTAATTCTCACATCTGAGATTAACTATTCTTTATTTTAGTTAATTTGGTTATTCAAAAATCTAGTGTGTTACACCATTTCAGTACCATGTCCATTTATGGTTACAATGGGCTAGACCTTCCACATTAGGCCTACAACTTGTGGATGCTGGATATGCCGATCGAGTCCGGGCAGATTTCTTCCACAAGTTGGGCCTAACCTCGTGTCTTAACCCGTCTCGTATTTGTGCATTTAGACTTGTAACACCCCTCTCGAAAAGCTAACAAAAAGATCTTTTAGCACAGTGGTTAGTGCGTGGTGTTGCTTTCCGGGAGGTCGGGGGTTCGAATCCCATGGTTTTTACATTTGGTATCAGAGCCTATACCCAGCCGGAATTGTGTGTGTAATGCTGCGGATGTCAGTCGGTGTGGTACTGATGTGGGTTACATGCACAACGTCTGGGTGGTGAGTAATATGAGCCAACGAGGACGTTGGGCTCTTTAAGGGGTAGTCTGTAACACCCCTCTCGAAAAGCTAACAAAAAGATCTTTTAGCACAGTGTTTAGTGCGCGGTGTTGCTTTACGGGAGGTCGGGGGTTCGAATCCCATGGTTGTCCCAAGACCTCTCACATTAGATTCACCACTTGCGGTCGCTGGATATGCCGGTTGGTTCCGGGCAGACTTCCACCGCAAGTGCAATCTAACCTTGTGTCATAAGTGCCATTACAGTTTCTAATTACTGTAATCCTAGGCATTTCAATTATTAACTAATTATACCTATTTCTTTTATAGATGTTCATGCCTCTTCTTCCCCAATTATGTTCATAATTAATATATGCCCAAATTCATGTTCTCATTTATTACCCAATTTATGCCAAACTTCCCATTTACAATTTATGCCAATTTTACCGTTTCCCTTCGTCTCCACTCTAACACATTCGTATAAATTTGGCATCATGCCTAAGCTATAAAGTATCCTAACCATAAACAATAAAAGGAAAAGATGACAACAGTGATTATTTTGACAAAAGTGACATAAACATGTAATTGGCACGGTGTTAAGGTGGACATATAAAAATAGATCTAGTGAGCATGTGATAATAAAACTAGATCTAACATACTAATTAAGGATGTCATAATAGGCATGAATAAATAAGGATTCATATTTCCAGTTAATGATAGATCTAAATTAATCACCACATGATAGGTAAACTTAAAGATCCACAAATGAATTAGATCTATACAGGTAGATCTAGCATGACATGATAAATTATCCACAAACGAATTAGATGTATAAAGGTAGATCTAGCATGACATGATAAATTATCCACAAACGAATTAGATCTATAAAGTAGATATAGCATGACATGATAAATTATCCATAAACGAATTAGATCTATAAAGGTAGATCTAGCATGACATGATAAATTATCCACAAACGAATTAGATCTATAAAGGTAGATCTAGCATGACATGATAAATTATCCATAAACGAATTAGATCTATAAAGGTAGATCTAACATGACATGATAAATTATCCACAAATGAATTAGAGCTAACATGACATGATAAATTAACCTCAAACGAATTAGATTTAACATGACATGATAAATATACCATAAGTGAATTTGATATATAAAGGGAGATCTAGCATGATAATATTTAAGATTCAAGGATGTCATATATTCACGATTTATAACAAATCCAAATCACAGTCATATCACATTTACTTTTAATCATTTAAATCTAAAAGTAACTAACTCACAGTGTTTGGATTTTAGAAGATAGAAAAGAATTTGTTGGTATTGAATCTCAGATCTATAGTTGAAACGCTTGAATCTTTTAAACTTAATTTGTAGAAGAAGATATGATTAGATTCAGTTCAGGCACTGACAGCATTTGGCCTCCATTGTTTTTAGTATGAGAAAACAAGAGATATGAGGGTATATTTATAGCTGCCAGCCTCCAGAATTCGAATGTCACCTCAGCCCTAGGGTGAATCGGGTCATGGGTCGACACCTACTTGGGTCTGGGTGCCCAAAAACATACATGAGCGCACTTTACAGGTGTGCCAGTGCAAAAAAACATTGGCGCACTTGTCAAGTTCGCCGGGAATTCCTCTCTTTTCGTCAAACTTCTACCGTCTATAACTTCTTCATACATTATTCGTTTTACGCAAACCAGGTGTCTATCTTGACCAGAATTTCGAGACGGAAGCAATGGCGTAGTCCGTTTCCCTTAATTTTTAATATTTAATTAGTTATTCTTTAATTTATTCTCTTTAGTGTAGTTGAAATATGGGGTGTTACAAATATATTGTCAATCATATTATACATGACGGAGTCTTAAATCCTAATTGCCTAGCGGCTGCGAGGCAAATTGCTTCACAAATTAATGAGGTTAGCATTCAGTCCAATAGTGATGAAGACTATTGGAGCTGGTTAAATAAAAAGGATGGATTCACCTTCTATTCGGGATGGGACTTTGCAAGGAAACATGAAAGAAGTGAGCCGGTGTGGTGCAAAGTGGTGTGGCACCGGCTTAACAGTCAAAAAATGTCACTGTGTACTTATAAAGCTGTTCTAAACCGACTTAGTACAAAAGATAACATGTTACAATGGGGTTATAATGTTGACTCGATTTGTGCTCTATGTAATGAAGAGACTGAATCTAGAAATCACCTGTTTTTTCACTGCTCATATGCTGCTTATTTGTGGGTCAGATGTCGGCTCAAGTTGGGAATTATTCCATCTCGAGCACTCTATCTTTGGAAGATGAAATCGAGCTTCTCAAAATCAGTTTCCCCTCCGCTTCTTTTTCGCAAGACGTTGCCTTTTGCGCACTCACCACAACCGTGTTTCACATATGGAACGAAAGGAACTTGAGACTTCATAACAATAAATCTTGGAACAAATACAGACGGTGGGAGTTTATTGAAATTGAAGTACGATATTTACTTATTAAATCGAGACACAGAACCGACGGCGTGCAGTAGCATGGACATGGATTTAGCTCAGCGTTGGGGCGTCACCCTTCTGGATGCAGGATGAATTAATTTTGAAGATCACATTTATTTGGGTTCTTGTGTGGTTTGGGGAAGAACCAGTTCTGAAGAGTTTATTTTAGGGCTGCACACAACCCATATCCAACTCGACCCAACCCAACCCACCAACTCGACCCAACCCACATAAACCCAACCCAACCCATCCTAGTTCGGGTCGGATATGGGTTACAATTTGTAACCCATACTATATACGGATCGGGTTTGATATTTTGTTCAACCCAACCTTATTTTAACCCATCCCAACCCTATATTAAAAAACTAATTTAATATCAATCCACTTAAAATTAGAATAATATAATCCTAGAATAATGTTTATCTATTCTATAGTAAATATACAAAAAACATATATAATGTCAATCCAAACTAGATAGAATTTGGCAAATATATTTTAAAGAGCATTTTAATGTATCTTAAAATTAAATACCTTGTTCTACTATGTAGTAAATTAATTTCATACGATGTGTTTTACAATAATATTTTAATAATATATGTCTTATAATGAATCAGTTATTTTAAATGAATCATGCTAACAAAAATATGATATTATGTTGAATATTTTAATATTATTTTTACAAAAATTCTTTCATGTTCTCATTTTTTTTATAATAAAACAACCCAACCCAACCCTACTAAACCCAACCCAACCCATACTTCAGCCCAACCCATATCCAACCTCATATAGGGTCGGATACGGGTTAAACTACCTTAAACTCATACCTATACGGGTCGGATGTAGTATTTGGTCCAACCCGACCCAACCCATACTTTGTGCAGCCCTAGTTTATTTCCTTCGTGGTTGCATGATCTATTTTGTTTTTTGTGGCACGTGTATGTTTAAGTGTCTGGTTTTTCAAGTAGCTGTCGGTTTGTCTTTTATGTGTTTTCTTATGGGTTGGCAGCTGGTTTATTTGCTGTAGACTGTCCTGTACATTTTTTATTGATTCGTTGTCAACAAAATACCGCACTATTTTTCTTTGCCTAGTCCTCCCGTTGAGCGCTAGTGCAGGTTTTTAACTAGGCGATTTACCCATTTTCAAAAAGAAAACAAAAAATAAAAAGTTAGAAGTTCGGTTAAACCAATAGTCCACGGAAATATTTTACAAAATGAATTGAGATCAATTTCATTTTAAAACCGAATTAAATCAGCCGAAATGAACCGATTCAATTATAACCGAACATTGTTGGCTCTTACTATTGATGTCAATATGGATTTTTTGATATAAATTTATTTGTATGTGATGTGTAGGATACTATGCGATGTTTGTACCTTTGAATTGGATTTATATGTGCTGTATAGAGAGATGAATATGTATATATGGATGGATGGTCAAAATTGCTAGAAATAGTAGACGAAAGTTTCAAGTCACCAGCGGCTCCTGGTTTCAGGTTAGTGACAGATAGCAACGTTAAGTTGATACGTGTCCATTAGTTGACGACGACTAGGCATCATTAACCGTAACTGTGCTCTTAGTCTGATCAGTATCATCCATTATACTACTGGGATATTGCTGAGTCGCATAATAAGATATTTGAATTCTATTTCTATTTACTGGGCAGGTGGGTCGCATTCCCACTTGTATGAATCCAGCAGACTGAACTCTTTTTATTCATCACACACTGAGCAACATTACAGCCATATAAACTTATTATTACACTTACTTGGAAGAACAAGTCACCGGTATTTTGCAGAAGGCAGACACACTTCTTCCTCTCCTTTCAATTTCCCTGCACTTACCAATACTGCACTCCCCACCAATCTTCAACCCTTCTTCCCATTTGGCTTCATTGATGGCATTGGCTAGCGCTTCGCATCTGCATTTTTCACTTATATTCTTTAGTTGATTGCAACACTCTTCCAGTCTAGAACCCAGCAGGTTAACTGTCGTTATAAGACTTCGGTAGAATCGTGCGCCATACTGAATGAAAGCGCGACATTTCTGGCATGATTTGTGGAGAAGCTCACGCTGGCATGCAGATGGTTCTTCTTCTAGCAGTTGTGATTGACATGTAATCAGCAGCGACACAAGGAGGAGGAGGAGGATTATTGGTAGCTTCATGATTCAAATGTATGGATTGAGTGCGTTCTTGGTTCAAGGTTCTCATATATATGCCTTGAAGCAATTTGGCGTTTTGAATATTTGTATGCAAATAACAGCAAATGGAACGCATGCATGGTCGAAGTGATGTGATTGTGACAAGTATGTAACAAGCTGAGAGTCGAAATGTTGAATTTTGTTTTCGTTTATATAAATGTTGTTGACTTGTTGCCACCGAAAGAAACCAAGATGTTGAACCTGCAATTAACGTAAAAGCAATTACCATGTGATCCAAACCCCACTTTAAGTCTTAAACAGTGGGTCTGCTCCTGTCGCTGTCTGGATATCATAAAAGCTGGATCTTATTCCAACTGCAGGATTGGAAGCTTGGAACTCATGCCCGATCTCAATCCAAGGGTATCTCAATATCAATACCAGAGCATAAACCGTTGGGCTTTTCAAGTCCGTTTGATAATACCTGTATGGCTAACTCATGATAATTACATTAAACCGTACTTTTAAATTGCAATTTTTGTGAAGTCTACACACAAACAACGTTAAGATATAAACTGCATTTAATATAGCTAAGTTCATGACACCAAAAAAAAAAAAAAAAAAAAAAAAAAAAAAAAAAAAAAAAAAAAAAAGAAGAAGACATACAAAACCATCTGCATGCAAACAAACATAGGTCAGGCTTGGATCCGGTCAGCCTTGGATCGAGCTTGTAGTAAAAGCAGAACTCGTACCCATATTACTAGGGCACGTTCTGGTCAGGCTTGGATCGAAACCGGTACCGTTGATAGACCTAGACGAACTAACATAGGTGAATCGCAACCAACCTACGCAAAAACCGACCAACTTATATGGATGTTCGTAGAAGGACATTCGAACGAACCATTTTGAGGTGGACACAAAACAAGAAAGTTTGTATATGTTGTAACAGCTGTCGCTATATAACATTTGTTAACTCCTGTTGGTAATAATTATAATTATAGTTAAGAAGTATACGATAAAAAAATAAAAAAATACATCTATTGAGATCGTATGCCAAATATTTCATTCTCTAACCTATCTCAAGTAAAAGTCATTATTTTCGATGCATCATTTGATTAATTCTTTTTCTTTCTAATTCCATTACTCGAATATTATAATATTTTTTGAAATGAGATCGGAGTTATCATCGTATGACATAAAATCTGCAACGCGTTGTATTGTTGTACGACACCATGCATAGTCATTGCATCGATAACCACATTAATTCAACTATTATTTTCCACTATCATACACTATAAGTAAAATACACTATTGCAACTAGCTATTTGCAACAGACAACAAAAGACAATTGCAGTAAATGATATATAGTAACAGACCTATTATAGCAGTTGTAATAGATAAAATTTAGCAACAAGTATTTTCTTTCTGTTGCGAAAAACATATTTTTAGCAACTGCGCTTCTCTTCCTGTTGCAAATAAATACTTTTAGCAACTGTGTTTCCATAACAGTTCCAACAAACATATTATTTGCAACTGCGCTTCCAAGCCAATTGCGAATAAATATCTTTAGCAACTGTTTTCGCCAGTTGCAATAACTGTATTTTTTACAACTGGTAAAGGCAGTTGCGAAAAACATACTAAAAATAAGTATAAGCTTTTAATGACTAACTTTTAATAATTAATTTTAAATAGTTACAGTTAAATGATTAACTACTAGTAATTTTACAATAATTAAGATTAATATTTAATAGTTATTAATTAATAATAAAATTTAAGTATTGTAAAGTGATATTTATAACTGATAATTAAATAATAATTAATAATTAATAATTAACAAATAATAATAGATAACATTTAAAAAAAAATATTTTACAAAACAAACGTGTTTCTTTTAAAGAATAAATCTCAAAAATGGCGGAACTACTCTCTTCCTTTTTTTCTAGCGCCGCCGCTCTTTAACCTCATCCTGTCTTCCACCTTTCTTCCACCCATCTCATGGCCAAGAAAAGAAAATCTAAACTTCTCCACTCTTCAATTACCACCAGATCTGGTAGCAGAGCTAATTTTGTCCAATCTCCCTCAGATTCCGATGTTGAGCCGGATGCAACAGCTTCGCCTCCTGCGAGATCCGTCTTTGAGCTTCCTGGGAATCATCCGCTGAATAAACTAATTGCAGATATAAGTGCTGCTAGTCCTTCTGTGCCTGATAAATTTGGTAAGTCCCCCCTTTTTATTGACTTTGGTTATGTGTTAGGCAAGAATGCGCCTGGTAATGCTGAGTTAGGCTCTTCTGTTGTTCATTACGATAACGCCCCCTTAGTTGGAGAAGGTTTGATTGGCCTTTGCTCCTCCAATAATGAAAGAAGTCAAGTTTTCCAACGCCCTCCACCTGTTCGACAAATCTTCTCAATTAATCAGAATGAAATTCCTGATTCCCAATTACTTGCTCATCCTTTCTCCCCGATTTCCCTGACACATAACCTTGAAACCTCTGCAGCTCCCGTGCATGTTGCACCAGCGTCGAATCCAATTGTTCCCAAAAAATGGACATCTTTTTTTGATTCTCTTCCTCGTGTTGCGGGAGAATTTTTGCCGGTGGAATTCGAGATACAATATGCTGAATCAGGATCTGTCCCTCCACAGGAAATTCATGATGAAGTAGCAAATTTCTCGAATGAACATATTGTAGGATTTTTCCTGGAGTCCAAGCCTCCGTCTGTTGATATGTGTACTACATGCCGAAACTTTTGGAAAATCCGTGAACACATGAAAATGACATTTGTCGTTGGCTTATACTACTTTAAGTTTTCCTCTTCTGTTGAGAGGATTCGTGTTCTTGAAGTTGTGCCTTCTATTATTGAAGGTAGACCTTTTATTGTGACACCTTGGAGTGCTTCGATTGATAGAGTTCGTGAATAGGTCCTTTCAATTTCTGTCTGGGTGCAGTTCACCCACATTCCCTCAGTGCTACAACCATTACTTGGCCTAAATTGCCTAGCTTGTCATATAGGTAAACTAAAATGTTTTAATGCAAATACTGTTACAAGAAGAAACTTAACATATGCAAGGGCCTTGACTGAGATTACACCCGATAAACCATTACCTAATCAGATCAAAGTTAATCTGGACAATTGTGTACATTATGTGGATGTCAAGTATAGATGGAAACCAGATCTTTGCATATCTTGCAAATCTTTTGGTCATTGCTCTGATGCATGTTCGCATGTTGTTAATATGCCGCTCTCAGTTAAGACTCCCCTACCTAAGCCTCCTAAACGAGTTTGGGTCCCTACTGGTAGAATGTTTGCTTCTACAGTGGTTGCAGAGGTTGAGATTGAGGTGGTGGCCGAAGAGGTGGTCGTGCCTCCAGTCTTGCCTGTTGTTGATCCTAACATCTCTTGGAATGTGCATGAAAATACTTGAGTACATTCTCCCTCTGGAATGCATTGTGACACCAATGACGTTTTCTTCATTTTTATTGATGATAAAGTAGAAGACCGTAGTCGAATTTTCTCCACACCTTTTGATGGCAAATTGATTATGAGAACTGACGATGATGTTGGAGAAAACAACGAGGTACTCTTCATGGATCCTACTGGGGATCAAAATCGTCTTTTGGCTCCTAACAATGATTTGGCTCTTCTATTTTAGATTTATAAGCGTATTATGACTCCTTACACCGGTGTTTTCTACGATGATAACATTGACGGTAATGAAACCTAGGAACCATCTATTGGATCCTTCATTGTGGTTGTCTTGGCTCTTTTCACAAGGTTTTATAAGTGTTCTCCACGCTTGCTCCTCTGAGGTTCTTCTGTTCTTATGTAGCTTACCTAATACTTATCTTTTGTATGCAGTAATGTTATTTTGTTTTGGATATTTTGATGTATGATAGTGACTGGACACTTCAAACCAGAATGTTACTCTGTGCATTTACAGAGTAGCAGTTCCATTCTCTTAATAAAGGTGTTTGCGGTCACCTTAAAAACCGGTCGGCCTTGCCAAAATAATAATAATAATAAAATAAATAAATAAATATTAAATAATAATAAATTAATAATAAAAAACTAGTGGATAATAATTAATAATTAATTTGAAATATGAATATGTTTAAATATTAAATAAATAAAAATAATTATATAATAAATAAATTCACAATAATTAATTACTATTAAATTCAAAAGTATGAAGTAATAGGTAATATTTAGTTATAATTTGATAAGTATTAAGCAATAATAATTAATTGAAATCAATTAATACATTAATAATTTATCATGGTTAGTTATTAATAGTGTGTAATTTATATTTAACAATTACTAATTACATTTAATAAATAATAATTTTTATTAACAACAAATATTAAATAATTAATAAATATTCATCATATATTGTATTTAACAAGTGACATTCAATTATAATTAAGAAATAAAACTACTAATAATTAAAATCAAAATATGCTTTTTAATAACCGATTGTCAAGAAGTCAACAATTAATAAAAATCAATATATAAAATTAATAATTAATTTTAAATAATTGTTAGTTCATAATGCATGTTAAAAAATCAATAATTTATAATAATTAATAAGTAAAAATTTATAATTCACAATTAATAAACAATAATAATAATTAAGAAGTAAAATTTAGTATTTAATATTCTATATCATAATTAATAATTATATTTAATATTTAGTACATACTTTCATATGCATCTAATATTTCTATTAGATCATAGTAATTGAAAAAAAAATATTTTAAACATAATATATTTAGTATTTAAGAAGTAATAGGGTGCGTTTCCACGCAACGGTAACAATGCGTTTTAGATGGTTATTTAAGAAAAATTAACCATTAAACTAAACTATTTTGATTATTAATATAATTTTTGCATTGGTCTTGTGTTATCGGTTAAAATATATTTTCCGCAACAGCATGTTCATATTAGTTGCAATACACACTTTGGCTTCAAAGTCCAAAATTTTGGCTGGAAACCAGTTTTTTGACCTAAATCTTGGCTCCATCGAGATTTGCAGAAATTCGTATCCTCTTTTGTGACACTCCCAAAAAGAAATTAAATCGTCACTCCATCTGCAACGACAGTCATTAACCACTATCCCAAACTTCAATCCCCCCTTCCTACCATTATCGCAACGATTAATCACCACCATCATCACCTCATAAAAACTGCTTCTCAGATCTACGTTTCGGATGACAACTCCACTCACAAATTCCAAGTTTTATCATTCTGAACCTGAAGTTCAGATTTGGGTTTGATATTATGGTCTGCGATTTGGGTTTCAAGTTGTGAACTCGATGTATTTGGTATTACGGTCAGATTTGCGATTTCAAGTTCAGATTTGGGTTTCAAGTTCAGATTTGGGTTTCAAGTTGTGAACTCGATGTATTTATCATTCTCAAATCGCAACGACTTAGAGCCAATCTAAGAAAGGTAAACTCGAAGTATTTAGTATGAATTCTGGAACCCTCATATTCTGGTTGGATTTTCTCGATAATGTCCTGTTTCTCCTTTTCATCACCCTCTTCACCATGGCAGTAGTTTTTTTTTCATGACTGTGTTATCTTAAAATTCTTTTGACCTGTACTTTTTCCTCCTTTTGCAATTTGAAGAAGGAAATTATTTCTTCCAGTTGGATATTGTAAATGGTGCTTTTGATAAGGACAAGTTAAAAATTCCTTTGTTGAAGCCATTTGTTCAAGAACCTCAATCATCAAAACCTGATGTCATCTCCAGTCAGCATGATTATGAATCGAAAAACAAAGAAATGAATGTATCTTCCTACTCTGATGTAGAACAAAACCCAAAACCTTTAAGTCCATATACAGAGGCATTCAGCTTTTATCCGGATGCAAGTTTAAAAATGAGTTCAAAATGGTATGATGCTACTCCAACGCTACCGACGTCGACTTTAATCACTAAGTCTAGTAACTTCTCTTTTCACAGCATGGAAAGTTCAAGATGGTTAAACTCAAATAACATTCCGATCACCCCTTCTTTCAAAGCAAATTCAAATGATCGAGAAACTAAGACAAAGAGAAGATCGCTATCTCCTTTACCAACTACAATACTTTCAAATGTTTTCCATGAAGAAAAGTCAATCGGTAAAAGGTTTTCAACTCCACCGAGGAAGAAGAACTTGAAAATAACAACAAATAGTGCGGAGTTAAGTCCTATGAAACACTTGTCTTCCTTAAGAGCTGATGCAGCTGACAAATTGAAAAGAGATAGAAAAGTCAATGCTTTGGATTGTGTTGATGAATGGATGATCGATCTTTCCAAATTGTATCTGGGACTTATATTTGCTGTTGGAGCTCATAGTAAATTTTATCATGGTATGTATAATGATACAGCTGTAGCTGTTAAGATTACTCGCCAACCCGAAGATGATGAAAAAGGATCAATGGCTGCTGGACTTGAAAATCCGTTTATTAGAGAAGTTTCTTTTCTATCTCAACTCAGACACCTTAATGTGATCAAGGTATGCTTCTGCTCTTTTTTCTCCTCCTCGTTCTTTTCTAATGAGAAAGTATGTTAAACAGTTTGAGAGTAGAGCCCTTTTTCCTGTAGAAAACAAAGGAATGTCTTTGTACTGTTGCATAGGAAAAATCAAATATTCATGCTTGAGTTAATACTATTTTGTACTCCTTTGTAAGAATTTTAATCATTTTTCTAGGTAAATCATGTAGTGAATTTGATACAGATTTTGCTTCCTACACTTAAAGTTACTGAATATTGGTGATAAAAATGTAACATGAAGTTGATATGAGTATGAGAAGGAAAAGTCCACCAGTATTCTGTCTAATAACCGAATACTTATCTGAAGGTTCAATTAGGTCATACCGACACAAATTCCAGAATAAGGCACTGCCTTCAGAAAAGTAGTATCAATATCACTTGAAGTAGCCAAAGGGATGGAGTATATTCATTCACAAGGAGTGGTTCATCGTGACTTGAAACCTGAAAACATTCTGTTTGATCAAGATTCAAGGGTGAAGATAGCATATTTTGGGATAGCAAGCAATAAGAAATATTGCAGTGCAGTTTCTGATGATGTTGGGACTTACCGATGGATGGCACCTGAAATGATCAAGCATAAAAACCACTACCGTAAAGTTGATGTGTATCGTTTTGGTTAGCAGCAGCATTCTTCTGTTCAAGATGGAGGACAAGTTCACTGCAATTGGTTTTGGTCCCCTCCAGGTAATTTACTTTCTTTTATTGTTAAGAAAACATAATAGATTTGTTGAAACAAGCCAGTTAAAAAAGTTGGATTTTGTAGTATTGCACATCAATGGGTTGCAAGGAAGCACAAAAGGTGTTGGCAGTTCTAGGTTTTTATTTGATGTAGTGTTCGCTGGAATGACATACATATTCCTGGATAGGCATGTACATGTTCATGATCGTCAGCAAACTTGGAGCATGAACTGTAGATTTGTTCTAGTGAGTTGATGATATTTATTCTCTTGTTATAGTTTATGTATGATAGAGTAGAAATATGATTAGCAAATACTCTATTCAAAAAAAAAATGTTGTGTGAGAGAGGAAATTTTTATACATGAATGGTGTATGAAAATTGTGGAAATTTTTGTTGTAATTGTTTGTACTATTAAAACTTTGTTAAAATAAAAATTTTATTTGTTTATTTCATTATGTGATATACACTATTACTAAAACGAATACATTTAGTATGTAATATCTATAAGCTATAATATTTTTTTACAGATTTATGAATCTATTGCAACAGGCATATACTTTTTCAAAATGATTTGTTGCAACTGCAAAAACCTGTTGCAAAAAAGCATACCGCAACATCTTATTGCAACAGGCAGAAAATTTTGCGGACTTTTTACAACTCCGGCTATACCAACAGGCGTAGGCCTGTTGCAATAGGTCTACTGCAACAGATATCGCTTGTTGCGAAAAGTATTTATTGTTGCAGTGTACCTAAACTTCACTGGTAGATAGAAACTGAAGTTTTCATTATTCGATTTTGAATTATTTTGAGTTACACATAAATCAACATGATATCTCACATCTCAATATGAATGAATATTATAATCATTTATTAAAAGGTATTTGAGTCAAAAAATGAAACCAACACCCAATTGAACGATGAATAGAATAAAAAATGAAGAAAAGTAAATTATATCAAGAAAAAAAGATGAATTCACAAAGATTTATAGTGGCTTGACGTGCTCTGCTCTACGTTTACTTGAATAAACTTTTATTAACTGTAACTTTTACATTTACAGGGCTCTTATGGATACATGAGAGTAGCAGAAAATGGAGTTAGAGCGCAGAAGACGAAGCAAAATCCTCAAGTTGAAGAATGACTTA
This sequence comes from Allium sativum, assembly GCA_030737875.1. NCBI lineage: Eukaryota > Viridiplantae > Streptophyta > Magnoliopsida > Asparagales > Amaryllidaceae > Allium > Allium sativum. The sequence continues at coordinate 609,632,045 of CM060922.1, forward strand.
TGTGTTTATTGCAGTAGAAACCAAGTCCTTCAAAAAATATGGAAGTCGTATCTCCTAGGGTTGGAAGTTGATATTAATCTCAATGGGGAGATCAACACTGATTCCTAGCCCAAACATGCAGGAACCCTCCGACCTTTTTGCTTCATTTCGATTTCTTGCTAATTTTATGTTTCCAGTATTGTTTTTCATAGCCAAAAGCATGTTCTGAGTCCAAATGACGGATCCATATAGCATGGTGTTGCTACTTCTAATGCTCATGGAAATCAATAGTAGATTTCATAACATCATGGGAAATGAATTTGAAATGGACTCTTGACATCATCGGTAGTGAGCTTCACTTTGAATGAAAATTTAGGGATACATTTCGAGCCTTTAAGTGGGGGATCAATACCGATCTCTCACTTAGTAAAACTAGCATATGGGAACAACATGATCGCTAGGTGGCAAAACGATAGCTTTCCCATACTTCATAAAATTCATCATGCGTGATTGGTGATGATCCACCATCGAACTTATATCTAGTGTTTTTATCACAATATTTGAATGTTTTGTAACCACTTTGCGATTTTGTTTGAACTTGAACAATGGGCTTTGTAGTTGTTTCTCTGGACTTCCTATCTTGACAACTTTGAAGGTTGGTTGTCATATACTCAGTCCCAAGTCTGGGCATAGGCAACTTAGGAGGCCACCTAGGCCCCTATAATACCTTTAAATTTGATAACATTATTCATGAATTTAATTGATTAAATTAAATGAGAATAATGTAGTGGAGAAGTGAATGAGATTTGTGCTTAATAAATTAACTAGTAGGTTGGCCTTAGAAACAAATGAACTGCCTAAGGAAGGACATATGAGAGGGGAGGGAAAGGGTAAACTTTCAACCCTTATATCTACTCATAACCTACTACATTTAGTTTCACTTTTCATTCACTCTAAAAATCAAAAGAATACTAAGGTGGTCGACCATTTAATCTAGGAAAGAAGAAAGAGATAAACTATGATTTAGATCTTGGAAACTTTGTCAAAAAATCTCAAAACCTCAACTAATCAAGGTGAATTATACTCTTACCCTTGGTTTCGGCCATCGGAGAAGTAACTGAAGATTATTTTTGATGTGATGTTAATTGGTGGGAAATCAATAGCTATGTTTGACATGTTTATCTGGTTTTTATACATATGAAAATGTTTAGGTTTTAGGGTAAAACTTATAATTAATATATTTGAATGTCATGGATTTTTGGTATGATGTTTGTTATATGAGAGATGGTTTCATTTTCATAGTTTATCATGGATTTATGAATTGGATATGGATTTTCTAAGTTTGAACTGCTTAGGGAAGGCTTGCATATTGATTAAAACATTTAAAATATTTTATACATGGTTGGTACAAAAATACTATAAAATGGACTGTACGTGGTCATTATTTTAATTTATAAGCAAATGAGAATTCGACAAAAATAGTGGAACAAGTTGTTAGGGATTTCGGAATGGATCATTAAGGAAAAACTAACACTAGAGCAGGGGTCATGAATAGTATTTTTGAGAAATTAAACAAAATCTAAAACTTAAATGATCAACTATATGAATCACAACCACAGAATCAAACACAAAGATAAACAAAAATAAAATGCAGAAAAGGAAAGAACACACCGGATTTTGTACTGGTTCGGCTTACTCCTACGTCAGGTCCCACGCAACACTGGATTGCACAGAGTTTTATTACTATGTCAATATCCAAGTACAACCCCCGTGATTTCACGACTACAAGGTTAACACCGATTTCAAACACCCTTGATCAAGTATATTCCCCTTAATTTCACGGCTACAAGGTTAATACCGCTCCAGTTCCTTGATTTCAGGATGCAAGGAAACACCGTTGCCCAAACACTTCCCAAATGATCACAATAGCCCTATAACTTTTCAATAGCACTTTGTTTCAGAGAGTAATGAATAGAGAGTGAGAAGAGAAGAAATTTTATGTAAATAAAATTGAATTCGGCAGAGTATAAGTGTAGAAATCATAAAAATAAGAAAATATAATGGTGTAAAGAAAAGAGACGAAGATGGAGAAGAAGAATGATGAAAGAAATTGAAATCAGCCCCTATTTTTAAGATTTGAAAGGTTGCAACGCTTCTGGAACATTACAAATATTGAAAAGACAATTCCATTCAAATCAAAAATATGACAGTTATATATCGACATTGTAACACCCCACCTCCACCAGGGTGGCTCTTGCAAGCACTCTGACTTTGGAGGGGCATTTGAATCAGGTAAACATGCATAATGATATATCAAGGCAGAACAAGAACATATGTATATATGTAAACATAGTAAATAACATAGATAAAACAGCGGAAGATTTCAGAACATTTCAAAACAAGTCTGGTACAACATAGCTTTCCAAATAAACAAGTCTAGATAAAACAACATCAACTGAAAAACTGAAATAAATAAGTGCTATCCCCAATTAAGTGGTAACCATAGCTAGCTTCATGTCAAAACCGTACATGAGCTGAAATCCCACAAGCAAGCAATCCGAAATCCAAGCTAAGCTCCAGTATTCCCTCCCTGAGAACCTGGGGGGGAACGGAAGAAAAGAGGCGAAAGAAAACAGGTCAGTCAAAAAGACTGAGTAAGCCCTACTACAATCAATGTAAACTGATAAAGTTAACTGGCATGAGCAGCAGGGATGAACATAAGGATAACAATATACTAGCATGATGATTAACTAACAAGGTAGATAAAGGTGTCATCGCATAATCAGGATTAAGGTTTTGCACCACAGGTGTACTAGCAAACTAACATGACTTGAATAAACAAGTATTGATCCCTTGGCCCAAGCTTTGGCCCAATAACATGAAATGACCCTAATACAAGGTCCAACCGAACGGTCTAGTCGATCGGCTTCCTAAGCCTAACTCGTCACGTGTTGGTGTCAATACGGCCCAATCATAATTGTAGTCGAACTGTGCCGGGTCCACCCTTCGGGTGTATCAAGCCCTAGGGTGTCAACCCATGGACACCATGAACATGAGTGCACAGTCCCGATCTACTGGTACCCGTGCATGTTTTCTCCGGCTACGGACTATGTGCACGACCAGAGTCCGCCCGGAACTACACCGGCGTACCCTCTGCCGTCGCTTTTTGGTCACTTACCTCCAGTCCAGTAATCGTGCCCCCACCCTAGCCTATTCCCTAGGGTCATGATGATACTAACTTGGGATTACTGCTGGAGTGGGCCCCCATTGCTAGGATTTTTCTAGTGGGTTAAGTATGGTTTAACCCTCTTGCTAATCCTGGATTAACTTGGCTAAGTGTAACGATGAGTTCACGACTTAACCCCGATTAATCTACCAAGCCCAAATTGGTTAAGTATTAAGTGGACCATGACTTAACCCTAATCACGAGGCATTAATTAATTTAATGCGCCTTAACCTCTCACATTAGACCTTGTTGTGGTTACTAGTTAAGCCGGGCGGGTCCGGGTAGCTTTACACCACAACTTGGTCTAACCTCGGGTTCAAGGTACAACATGACCAACTTCTCACATTGGGTCCTATTGTTTGTAGCAACTAGTTAAGCCGGTCGGTTCCGGGTAGGTTTACGCTACAAACTCAACCCAACCTCGAGTTGGCCACACTTATCTTTTCTAAGTGTCATGTCCATCATGTTTCCAAAACATGTTACAAATTTTCAAGCAATTGGGTAGACCTAACTTAATAGGTAAATTCCCAATGGGTAGACCTAACTTAATAGGTAAATTCCCAAGCTTAGGTTTTATGTCTTTTAAGTTTACCCAACCCCAAACGCAATCCCATCGCTTACATATCGCAATAGCGCATAAAGGATAGAAAGAGGGAACTTGGCATAATCATGACATAAAGGTATTGAAGCCACAAGCTTAACATGGTGGCATATGAAATGTTCATATGTTCATACACTTGCATATTACATTTTTAGGCCTCAAAAGCATGCATAAAACCAAACTTAGCATATTGGTGATACATGGTGCTAAATGACATGTAGAGATGGCCATAAGTTCGCATTTAGCCCCACATGCAAGTTATCATAAGAGATATGATAACTTACATGTTGCTAAAATGCAACCTTTGGCATAAAGCTTAAAGTTTTATGTTCATAAACCCAAAATAAGCTTGCATAACATGATAGCATGAACAAAATGTTCAACCCAAACTTGCATAACATAACTTAGCATACTTGCATATAAACTTGCATATCACAACATGATAAACTTGCATATAAACTTGCATATCACAACATGATAAACTTGCATATAAACTTGCATATCACAACATGATAAACTAGCATATAAACTTGCATATCACAACATGATAAACTTGCATATAAACTTGCATATCATACATTTAACTTTAGAGTTTAAGTATGTAAGTAGAATAGGGCTTACAATGCTTAAGAAGTCACAAAAATATGACAAAGCCCTTATGAAATCAATTAAACCCAAAATGCAAGCAAAACCCTTGAGCCAAAATGATCAAGACTCTTTCTTTATGATGCAAATATATAAACTTGACTTGAATGCAAGCTAATGATGCTCATACAAGTTTGAAAACACTTGTATGCATGGAAAATCACTTAGGAATTTATTTAGGAATTTTATGAAGAGAGTGGAGGCCATGAGAGGATTGATTTTGCCATAGTTTAGTTGTATGAATGAATAATGATGATTTAGGGTAGGTTAGGGTCTTATTTATAGATTAGGCAAGTGTTTTAGGCCATAGGATTAAACCTAGATTCAATCCAAGCCATCAAAGCATGTCTTGGGGAAGAAGTCAAGTGTAGGAACCATCTAGGGCCTTTAGATTAAAGATGAACCATGAGAACCATCCAAATGCAAAATCTGCATTTGAGCGAATCGGCCCACGGGTTGACAGCCAAACACCTTGGATTAACCCCTAGTCGACCCAGCGAGCTCGGGTCGACCTCAAAAATCGGCCGGTTCGGTTATTCCCCTCTCCCAATTCGCTGTTTTGAACATTTTTGCATATTTATTTATTTAATTTTCAATTATATATATATATATATATCAATATATATATATATATATATATTTCTCTGCGCAACCCATTTCACTTAATTAAGTATACTTTAATTTGGGAATTTTTCGTGAAACTTCGCGAGGCCATATCTTGGTCATACGGACTCCGATTTTCGAAAACTCGGACTCTATTTCGCGTATTTTTCCGAGACGAACGCAATGGCATAGCCCGTTCCCCTTGATTCAGAATTTACAGTTTAATTCTGCCTCCATTTATGTTATAACATGTTATTCAAAAATACGGGTTGTTACATTCTTCCCTCCTTAAAGGATTTCGTCCCCGAAATCTCCAAGTTAGGAAGAACGTATCCTACCATCCATCATCCATCTACTCAAAACATCATCCACGAGCAATCATTGTCCTTAAAAGGTTCTAAATGTTGTATGATCATATGCAAAGGTGTGTGTATATGTACTTATCTAATGCGAAAATCAGGAGGTTACTGATTCAGTAAACCCCCATAATGCAAAATATGTTAGTGAAATGAGTCCATATGTATGCAAATTCCTAGCATAATTTATAATCTCTACATGAGTGCACATAACATTCATCCATATGCAACATCCACGTGATAGCATAACAAGTTTTCATCCATGAATAAGCATAAACACTCATGCATATGCGGTATGAAAGTGTGTGAGCCGATCTTAGTGCCTAACCTGTATTATGCATCCACGAGTATCCACTTGCAAACACTTGCAACCACTTGCAACCATCAAGCATAACATGTTTCAAACACATGTTTCATCCAAAGGGTTTCTACCTAAGGTTCTCATGACAAGATTAACACGATAAACTAGATAAACATGGATAGCAAAGAGAAAGATATGCTAACAAAGAAAAGAGATTGAGAGTGTACCCTCAAAAAGGAATGGATAAAGCCCACGCATCTTCTCCTCGGTTTCCCAAGTTGCGTCTTCTTCGGCTTCACCCCATTGAACCTTCACCAATTTGACCTCTCGATTCCTTAGCTTCTTGGTCTCCGTCCCCAAGATACGAATCGGAGCTTTCCTCAAGGTAGCCTCTTTCTCCACTTCTACATCTTTTAGAACACTTGGCTCAACAACCTCTGCTGATTCATGTAAACACTTCCGGAGATGCGAGACATGAAAAACATCGTGTAATCCAGCAAGCTTCTCGGGCAACTTCACTCTATAAGCCATCTGCCCGATCCTCTCTATGATAGGGAATGGTCCAACAAACCTCGGTGCCAACTTCCCAACAGCTCCAAATCGGACCACATTCCGCAAAGGAGAAACCTTCACGAAAACCATATCCCCAACATCAAACTCCAAATCCGTTCTTCGCTTATCAGCATAGGATTTCTATCGGTCTTGGGCCGCTTTCATCCGTCTCCGAATCAACTCGATCTTCTCGGATGTATCTCTGATCATATCAGGCCCAAGTATAAGCTCATCTGTAGTCTCCCACCAACATGTAGGCGACTTGCACGGCCTCCCATATAAAGCTTCAAATGGTGCTATCCCTATGCTTGCCTGATAACTGTTATTATATGCAAACTCAACAAGAGGAAGATGGTCTTCCCAAGTACCACCAAAATCCAGAATACAAAGCCTCAACAGATCCTCGAGTACCCTATTCACCCTTTCGGTTTGACCGTCCGTTTGTGGGTGATAAGCCGTACTTAGATTCAACCTTGTGCCCATAGCTTCTTGCAAGCTATTCCAGAATTGACTTGTAAAGATTGGGTCACGGTCACTGACTATACTAGAAGGGACTCCATGTAGTCTCACAATCTCATGAAGATATACAGACGCTAGCCAAGATGCGGTCCTCTTGCTCTTCACCGGAATGAAATGAGCACTCTTCGTAAGTCTATCCACAATAACCCAAATGCTCGTATTCCCTTTCCTTGACCTTGGTAGCCCATCGATAAAATCCATGGAAATACTCTCCCACTTCCATAGTGGAACGTCTAGAGGATGCAATAGCCCACCGGGCTTCTTCGACTCGGCCTTAACTTGCTGGCAAATGATACATCTAGAGACAAATTCTGCCACATCCTTCTTCATCCCAGACCAAAAGAAAATGCGCTTCATATCTTTATACATCTTATCTCCGCCCGGATGTATAGTCAACTTAGAGCGATGCGCTTCCTCAAGAACTCTTCTTACTAGATCTTCTACCATTGGAACACATAACCTTCCGTCTCTCCTCAGCCAACCCTTGTCATCAATAGAATATCGAGCGAGATGACTAGACGTCTCTCCTCGAATTAGCTTATCCATAATCTCAACTATCTGAGGGTCTTCTCTCTGCGAAGCCCCAACTTGATCAAGAAGGGTAGGTCTGAGTTCCAGAGATGCTAAAGAACCGGTCATCGACTCAATCGCCAAAGAGAAATCAAAGGTTGCCACATACTCTAAATTCTTCATCTCAACGAATAGAGGACTTAGGGTTAACCTTCTTCTACTCAATGCATCTGCTACCACATTCCCCTTGCCAGGGGTATAAGCTATCTCAAAATCGTAGGACGCCAAGAATTCCATCCATCTTTGTTGCCTCAGATTCAGATCCTTCTGAGAAAAGAGATACTTCAATGACTTGTGATCGGTATAAAGCTCAAATCTTTCTCCCAGAAGATAATGGCGACAAGCCTTGAGTGCATATACTATTGCTGCCAACTCTAAGTCATGAGTGGGATAATTCTTCTCATGCACTTTGAGTTGTCTACCGCCAAAGCATATCACTCTTCCTTCTTGCATAAGAACAGCTCCTAACCCCATGCCACATGCATCGGTGTATACGGTAAATAACTTCCCTCCATCGGGCAAAGCTAGAACAGGTGCTGATGTGAGGGCTCTCTTGAGCTTCTGAAAAGCAAGCTCGCATTCTATGCTCCAAGAAAAAACTAAATTCTTCTTCGTCAATTTAGTGAGAGGAGCGGATATCTTTGCGAAGTCCTTGATGAACTTCCGGTAAAAACCCGCAAGACCTAGAAAACTTCTCACTTCGGTTGCATTCCTTGGAGTCTTCCAATCCAGAACTGCCACTACCTTAGCGGAATCCACCGCTAAGCCTTGCTTAGATACTATATGCCCAAGGAATCTAACTTCCCTTCTCCAAAAGTGACACTTGGAGAACTTGGCCTTCAACTGATGCGCTCTAAGTGTATCCATCACCTCCATGAGATGCCTTGCGTGCTCTTCCTCATCCTTAGAGAAGATCAGAATATCATCTACGAAGACCACGAAAAACTTGTTCAAGAACTCCCTGAACACCCTACTCATCAAGTCCACGAAATATGCGGGTGCATTAGTCAAGCCGAACGGCATGACAAGCCATTCGAAGAATCCATCTGGAGTTCTGAACGCAGTCTTGTCTATACTATCTTCAGCTACCCTGAGCTGATGGAACCCCGTAGCAAGATCAAGCTGAGAGAAAACAGAAGCACCGACAAGCTGGTCAAAGAGATCATCAATCCTTGGTAACGGGTGTCTGTTCTTCTTAGTCAGCTTATTCAACTCTCGATAGTCAACGCAAAGTCGGAGAGAACCATCCGCCTTGGTAGCAAATACCACAGGCGCTCCCCATTCAGATATACTTCGTCTAATGAAGTTCTTCTCAAGCAACTCTTTCACTTGCTTACTTAGCTCCAGCCTTTCACGTGGAGCCACGTGCCGAACGGGCAAAGAAACAGGCTTTGCATTATCCACCAGATAAATGCGGAAATCAATCTCTCGCTTAGGGGGCAACCCCCTAACTTCATCGAAAACATCCGGATACTCTTGAACCACTCTCACAGACTGAAGAGTTTCCATTGACGAGTCGAGTGATTCCAGATAGCACAACATGACGGGACCTCTCGGATCACAAGAAATCTCTAGGGTGTTTCCGAGGCGAGTCACGAGCCTCACAACCCTATGCTCACAATCAAGAATGGCTCCATATCTGGACAGCCAATCTATGCCCAATATCAATCTGTATCCCCTAAAACTAAGAACATAAGCACTGCACAAGAACTCTACACTCAGTATAGAGATCCTCAAATCCCCACATATCATAGACAAATGGGCGGAACCCCCAATAGGATTTGAGACACAGACGGGATCATCTACCAAGCTAGTACTAAGGTGCAAACTATCAACAAGATCAGATGAGATAAAGCTATGCGATGCACCAGAATCAAACAAGGTACGAACTGGAAAATCAGAAATATATACAAGCCTCTCAACAGAAATACTACCTCGATCGGGAACTGGAGCGACATTGAGAGCATGAACTTGCCCTCCTGAAGGTCCAGCACGCTGAGTCTGACCCTGGCCTTGCCCTTGCTTCCTCGGGCAATCCTTACTGAAATGTCCAGTCTCACCGCAGAAAAAGCATTCACCATTCTTCCTTTTCCTCTTCTTACAATCCTTAATAAGATGCCCAACTGAACCGCAATAATGACACTTCCCCTTGTTGTTCTTGCCCTTGTTGTTATTGCCCTTGTTGTTGTTCCCCTTGTTGCCTTGACTCTTGTTCTTGTTCTGATTGCCTTGACTGCTCTGACCACTTGGATTACCCTGATTTCCTTTTCCTTGGCAATCAGTCTTCTTGGCTTGAGTATCGTTCATCTTGGTTTCTTTCTTGACATCTCCCTGAAGTAACGCCATATCAACCAAACTCTCAAACGTGGCCCCATGGGGAATATGTGACATAGCCAATCCCTGCAACGGCTCATTCAATCCTCTAGCAAAACGAAGAGCCTTCTTCTGAGGAGTATTCACCATATCCAAGCCAAAACGAGCTAACTGATTGAACTTGTTCACATATTCTTTGACAGACATATCTCCTTGTTTCAAAGTTATGAACCTCTCCATTTGCAGATTCTCCTCAGCAGAAGATAGAAACTTAAGCATGAACCTTGCCCTGAAATCGGCCCAAGTCTCAACAGGCCTAGTACCATTGGTGACTTCCCACCAATAAGCGGCTTCATCCTTCATAAGCCAAACCGCCAACAAGAGCTTCCTCTGATCGTCTAACCCAAAGATAGCAAACAAATCCTCAGTCTTTTTCAACCAATTTCTGGCCTCTACAAAAGTCTCAGTGCCTTAAAAGTTCTTGCCACCTATTGCTTTGAAATCTTTGCAAGTCTTTGCGAAGTCCACTTGAGGAAGCTGAGGGGGAGGAGGAAGAGGAACCTCAGCGACAGGAGGAGGAGGAACATTAACCACCGGAGGAGGAGGAGGAGGAACATTAACTACCGGAGGAGGAGGAGGAGGAACATCTGCGGGGCCGGCTTCGGTCTCCCTAGCCTCCAAAAGTCTCCTATACCAAACAGGTACGTGTACTCCCTCTGGAATAGCAAAGTTATCGGCCATACTGAAAACGAAGAAAAAGACAGATTCAGAATGGAGAAAAACGAAGGAATTTTGCTAATGGCTTTTTGGGGAATAGCCTTTAAAGTAAACTAGACTTTTCTTTGGAAAATACTTTATACTTGGTTTTGAAAATAATTTTCCAAAAGTTTTCTAAAAGCCTTTTTGTTCCTTCTCGTACCATATGCTCTGATACCAAATGTAACACCCCACCTCCACCAGGGTGGCTCTTGCAAGCACTCTGACTTTGGAGGGGCGTTTGAATCAGGTAAACATGCATAATGATATATCAAGGCAGAACAAGAACATATGTATATATGTAAACAGAGTAAATAACATAGATAAAACAGCGGAAGATTTCAGAACATTTCAAAACAAGTCTGGTACAACATAGCTTTCCAAATTAACAAGTCTAGATAAAACAACATCAACTGAAAAACTGAAATAAATAAGTGCTATCCCCAATTAAGTGGTAACCATAGCTAGCTTCATGTCGAAACCGTACATGAGCTGAAATCCCACAAGCAAGCAATCCGAAATCCAAGCTAAGCTCCAGTATTCCCTCCCTGAGAACCTGGGGGGGGGGGGAACGGAAGAAAAGAGGCGAAAGAAAACAGGTCAGTCAGAAAGACTGAGTAAGCCCTACTACAATCAATGTAAACTGATAAAGTTAACTGGCATGAGCAACAGGGATGAACATAAGGATACCAATATACTAGCATGATGATTAACTAACAAGGTAGATAAAGGTGTCATCGCATAATCAGGATTAAGGTTTTGCACCACAGGTGTACTAGCAAACTAACATGACTTGAATAAACAAGTATTGATCCCTTGGCCCAAGCTTTGGCCCAATAACATGAAATGACCCTAATACAAGGTCCAACCGAACGGTCTAGTCGATCGGCTCCCTAAGCCTAACTCGTCACGTGTTGGTGTCAATACGGCCCAATCATAATTGTAGTCGAACTGTACCGGGTCCACCCTTCGGGTGTATCAAGCCCTAGGGTGTCAACCCCTGGACACCATGAACATGAGTGCACAGTCCCGATCTACTGGTACCCGTGCATGTTTTCTCCGGCTACGGACTATGTGCACGACCAGAGTCCGCCCGGAACTACACCGGCGTACCCTCTGCCGTCGCTTTTTGGTCACTTACCTCCAGTCCAGTAATCGTGCCCCCACCCTAGCCTAGTCCCTAGGGTCATGATGATACTAACTTGGGATTACTGCTGGAGTGGGCCCCCATTGCTAGGATTTTTCTAGTGGTTTAAGTACGGTTTAACCCTCTTGCTAATCCTGGATTAACTTGGTTAAGTGTAACGATGAGTTCACGACTTAACCCCGATTAATCTACCAAGCCCAAATTGGTTAAGTATTAAGTGGACCATGACTTAACCCTAATCACGAGGCATTAATTAATTTAATGCGCCTTAACCTCTCACATTAGACCTTGTTGTGGTTACTAGTTAAGCCGGGCGGGTCCGGGTAGCTTTACACCACAACTTGGTCTAACCTCGGGTTCAAGGTACAACATGACCAACTTCTCACATTGGGTTCTATTTTTTGTAGCAACTAGTTAAGCCGGTCGGGTCCGGGTAAGTTTACGCTACAAACTCAACCCAACCTCGAGTTGGCCACACTTATCTTTTCTAAGTGTCATGTCCATCATGTTTCCAAAACATGTTACAAGTTTTCAAGCAATTGGGTAGACCTAACTTAATAGGTAAATTCCCAATGGGTAGACCTAACTTAATAGGTAAATTCCCAAGGTTATGTTTTATGTCTTTTAAGTTTACCCAACCCCAAACGCAATCCCATCGCTTACATATCGCAATAGCGCATAAAGGATAGAAAGAGGGAACTTGGCATAATCATGACATAAAGGTATTGAAGCCACAAGCTTAACATGGTGGCATATGAAATGTTCATATGTTCATACACTTGCATATTACATTTTTAGGCCTCAAAAGCATGCATAAAACCAAACTTAGCATATTGGTGATACATGGTGCTAAATGACATGTAGAGATGGCCATAAGTTCGCATTTAGCCCCACATGCAAGTTATCATAAGAGATATGATAACTTACATGTTGCTAAAATGCAACCTTTGGCATAAAGCTTAAAGTTTTATGTTCATAAACCCAAAATAAGCTTGCATAACATGATAGCATAAACAAAATGTTCAACCCAAACTTGCATAACATAACTTGGCATACTTGCATATAAACTTGCATATCACAACATGATAAACTTGCATATAAACTTGCATATCACAACATGATAAACTTGCATATAAACTTGCATATCACAACATGATAAACTTGCATATAAACTTGCATATCACAACATGATAAACTTGCATATAAACTTGCATATCATACATTTAACTTTAGAGTTTAAGTATGAAAGTAGAATAGGGGTTACAATGCTTAAGAAGTCACAAAAATATGACAAAGCCCTTATGAAATCAATTAAACCCAAAATGCAAGCAAAACCCTTGAGCCAAAATGATCAAGACTCTTTCTTTATGATGCAAATATATAAACTTGACTTGAATGCAAGCTAATGATGCTCATACAAGTTTGAAAACACTTGTATGCATGGAAAATCACTTAGGAATTTATTTAGGAATTTTATGAAGAGAGTGGAGGCCATGAGAGGATTGATTTTGCCATAGTTTAGTTGTATGAATGAATAATGATGATTTAGGGTAGGTTAGGGTCTTATTTATAGATTAGGCAAGTGTTTTAGGCCATAGGATTAAACCTAGATTCAATCCAAGCCATCAAAGCATGTCTTGGGGAAGAAGTCAAGTGTAGGAACCATCTAGGGCCTTTAGATTAAAGATGAACCATGAGAACCATCCAAATGCAAAATCTGCATTTGAGCGAATCGGCCCACGGGTTGACAGCCAAACACCCTGGATTAACCCCTAGTTGACCCAACGGGCTCGGGTCGACCTCAAAAATCGGCCGGTTCGGTTATTCCCCTCTCCCAATTCGCTGTTTTGAACATTTTTGCATATTTATTTATTTAATTTTCAATTATATATATATATATATATCAATATATATATTTCTCTGCGCAACCCATTTTACTTAATTAAGTATAATTTAATTTGGGAATTTTTCGTGAAACTTCGCGAGGCCATATCTTGGTCATACGTACTTCGATTTTCGAAAACTCGGACTCTATTTCGCGTATTTTTCCGAGATGAACGCAATGGCATAGCCCGTTTCCCTTGATTCAGAATTTACAGTTTAATTCTGCCTCCATTTATGTTATAACATGTTATTCAAAAATACGGGTTGTTACAGACATAGCCATCTTTGTATGTCGACATATCATAGTTCAAAATTGATTTTTGAGAATTTTCAAGTGTTTTGATATATATATATGTATATATAATTCTGGAAACTCTTGAATTAAAACATAGTGTTATAAATGAATATTATAAAGTAGAAAATCATTGAAATTACAAATATAAACTATATAAACATATTTATAAAATTATAAAGTTTAAAACAATATAAATATAAAATATATAAGTATATAATATATAAAACTTATAAACTATAAAACTTAAGTTTAAAATCAAAAGTAAAATAGAGAAAGTAAAGTAGAGAAGATAAAGATTGAAGATAGAATTTGAAAATAAAGTTTGAAATCAGAAATTAGAAATCAGAAACTGAACTTGAATTTGAACCTGGAGTGCTATTCAGAGTCTTACATAACTAGACTCTATTACTATATTTATCTTGAAATCTTGATTACTCATGAGTCTTGAATCATCTCTGAATTTTGAATCTCTAATATCTTTAAACTGTACAGTCTTAAGTATTATTCCTGTATATAAATCCTGCATATGTGTGTGTGCGTATGTGTGTGTGTGTGTGTATATATATATATATATTCTAGACAAAAGTGTTAGTATATATTTTATAATCAAATAATATTGAAATAAGATTGTTGTCATCAAAACTACATTCTCCAACAATCTCCCCCTTTCTGATGATGACAACCTTTGTTTATAAAATATCATACATACACATACATGTTTGATGATGATTCTTCTAACACTCCCCCTGTCTATATGAATCCTATAAACTATGTCTATATTTTATAATTTCTCCCCCTTCGGCATTATCAAAAAGAAATTCTAAAACTACTCCCCCTAAATCCAATAATTATATAAATAGTTCCTGTACTAAAGTACTCCCCCTAAATTTATGATTACAATAATCAATACAAACCAATCTAAATATCATAATTACATATGTTTTAAAGTCATATACAAACCAATCCAAGCACACCTCACCATATGTTTAATAATACAATTTTTAAGTCAATTAATCGAAATCAAAAAAATTCAAACAAATCAATCGTACCAAGCAATTAAACATTTTTTGGGACTTCTACCCAATCGTCTTCTCCAAAGATTGGATCCTTTTTGATGACCTCCTAATCTTCATCTTCTTTGGTTGGTGGTGCCTTAGCGAGATTGTTATCTTCATCTCTGAAAAGAAAGGAGATTAGCTACCGAATTTCATAAAAATGCTTCTCTTGCTGTTCAAACATCTTTATTTGGCTTAATTCAAGAAGATGTTGTTTTCGTAGAATTATAGAGAGGACACTCTTGAAGGAATTCAATGTTCCTTCAAGATTTTCACTTAGATTATGAATTGGATTTGCCATAGTTTTGATAAGAAATGAATACAGAATAAGGAGAAATGAAATAATGAAGTTTTCTAGAAGAAATAGACTTAAATAGGGTCTGGAATTCGTTGGATTTTGAATGGATATGAGTTAGTTATTTAATTTTAAAATTTGAAAAGTTTTGAAAATCTGGCAGTTATATGTTGACATATGCAATTGTATACGTCGACATATCCTATTAATTTTTTTTGGTAATTTTCAAATTTTGAACCTTTTGATCTTATATGATATTATAATTAATTTTAAAGTTTTTGCACTAACTTAAAGATAATTTTAACATAAATAAAACTCCACTCATTACTTCATAAAAGCAAATACATCCAACTAATTAAGACACACTAAATACGAGATTCGAAAGCAAATATAAGCAAATACATAAAGATAACTTAAATAAGATACACTGGCTTTCAACGAATGATGAGTAGGAAGGTGAGATTCCAAGCTTTCTTCCAATTTTCACCATGAATTTAGTCATTTTTGAAAAAAATCTTTCTAAGCTTCTTTTGATTATTGGCAATCTTCAGTTGGTTTTGAACAATCATCTCTCTGGAAATGGTTCTAGTGTTGGTTGGACACTCAATACTTTCTAAAGAAGTTTCTTCTTATTCTTCGACTTCCATAGGTGCTTCTTCTTGTTGCATTCAAGCTTGTTTGGCTTCAAATGTCTCATATGTTGGAAAGTCGGAGGAATTTGCATGAGATGTATATTTGATAAGTCAAACACTTTTCTTCGCACAAATTCTTCTCCATGAAGATCAACTCCAAAGTATTTGAAAATGCGGGTGAGATAAACTCCATAGTAAAGAGTGTTTTCTCTTGATGACATTTCTATGGGTTTGATCTCTTTTAAGATCATATCGGCCTAGTTGATGTTATAGCCACCAATAATAGCAAAGAGATCCTTTTGGACCTTGAGAGTTAGGTTGATAAATTTCTGAAACGGGGAGTGATGGTATGTTGAAGGAGATGGTTGACAATTCTTGTTTTTGGACGAAAAAAGTGATTTTTGAAATCCATTTGAGCATCACTTTCAAATATGTCGTGGTAAGTCTATAAATCGGTTTCATCGATAATGAAATCCGAAAAATCCGATCCTATGCTTCTACAATTTAAGATAATGCCCAAGACTTCGGCATTAAGAACAATTTGCGTGCCTTTGATGCTACTCCAAGTTTGGTATTCATTGCCTTCGTAAAATTCACGATTAAGATTCGCATAGAACATCTTGACGAGCTTTGGATAACACGCTTCGCCATTATCCCATGAGTCAATTAGACTCAAGACTTCATTGTGTTGAAAGAGAGAGATAAGATCATAGTATGGAAAGTCTCCAAAGATGGCAAAAGCACCCGTATTAACTTTAGCATTTGCTAAAGTTAGCATAGGTTTTGATAGCTTCTTTGTCATTATGAAGATAACCTTTAATGGTTTTGGTAATCTTCAATTTCTGAGATGAACTTGAGGAAGCCATTGCATTGATAGTTTTCAAGAGAATAGATATAAAGAATATTGTTTCGAACTGTGAATGAAAGGTAGAGAGAATAGGTGTATATATAGAAATTGAAATGATATGAATTGAATAGGCACAACTTTTCAGAAGTCAATAACACCTTTTCAGGCCTTGGGAGTTGGTGAAAAGTTGGAGGGAAGTTTGAAAGTTTAAAACTTTAAAATTAAAATTTTAAATTTCAAATTTCAGGTTAGATATGTCGACATATAGACATATGTATGTCGACAAATGTACTTATTTTCAAAGGAAATTTAATTTTTGTGAAATGTGATTTAAATTATCGATTTATATTTCAGGTTTAACGATTTCCTGAAATAATTCTAATCCAAACAAACATCCAAAAAAATTATTTTATTATTTTATTTAAAATTTATTATATTACTATTATTTTGAATTTCAAAATTCAAAAAGTTTAAATTTTAAATTCAAAACAAACAAAGCAACCATTCAACCAAAGAAAATCTAAAAATTAATTAAGGCATACCCGGTTTTTTAATCCTTTTCTTTGAAATTTTTTGAATTCTGAATTGCCGTGAAGCACATATTTGAATTTCGGTTTTTAGCTCTTCATCACTTGGTGATGAATCTGAATCATCTAACGTTGCTGCATATGCTTTCTTCCTTTTCCTTGATGAATTGTTGTTCTCTGTTTGTTGAGTCGATTTATTTGGATAAGGACACATTCTCCTTATATGGACTGGTTTGTTGCAGTTATAACATCGATCATCATTTCTTCTTGAACTTCCACGGTAATTATTTTGAAAATAAATTTTCCTTTTATATTTCAGAAATTTTCTAAAATGTCTTGTCATTAGGGTTGTTTCTTCATCATCTTCACTACTTGAGCCATAATCATTTGTTGTTGCTTGAAATGCAATGGGTTTCTTCTCAGTTGGCATGTTTTCCTTTCTTGTCTGTAACTGGAGTTCAAAAGACATCAGATTTAACTCCTCAATTTTCACTTCACTGACATTATTGGCTTCTTCACTTGCCAAAATTTTCTGATCTTATTCTAGAGTAAATGAACTCAATATTTTTCTATCTTGATCTTCTTCTGAATAAGTTTTTCCAAGTGTTGTTAACGAATGCACTATCTCTAGAAACCTGCAATACATATCGAATATAGACACATTCTCGTTCATTTAGAATAACTCAAAATGATTAATTAACATTGATATCTTAGTTTGTTTAACTTCACAAGTTCCTTCATGAGTAAATTGTAAAGTTCTCCAAATCTCATAAGCAGTTTTACATACTGACACTCTATTAAACCCGTTCCTATCTAATGAAAATAACATATTCATGGCTTTAGAATTGCTTTGTGCAGCAGCCTTTTGTTCATTTTCCATTGTGCAAAAGTAGTTGTGGGTTCAACAAACTCATTTTGTGTACTATTCCATGTGTCTAATCCTACTGATTGTAAATATATTTTCATTCTACATGCCCAATATGAATAATTACTACCATTAAACAGTGATGGTCTAACAGTGGATTGACCATGTACAAAAGAACTACTATTGCTACCAGTGTTGGTTGCCATTATAACTATTTTCAAAAATCAAATTACGAACTTTTTCAAAGACCTTGCTCTGATACCAATTGTTAGGTATTGCGGAATGGATCGTTAAGGCAAAACTAACACTAGAGGGGAGGGGGTGAATAGTGTTTTTTTAGAAATTAAACAAAATATAAAATTTATATGATCTACTATATGAATCACACACCACAGGAACAATCACAAACACAAAATCAAATATAAACACAAAGATAAACAAAAATAAAATGTAGAAAAATGAAAGAACACACCGGATTTTATACTGGTTCAGATTACTCCTACGCCCAGTCCCACGTAACGCTGGATTGCGCAGAGTTTTATTACTATATCAATATCCAAGTACAACCCACATAATTTCACGGTTACAAGGTTAACACCGATTCCAAAAACCCTTAATCAAGTATATTCCCCTTAATTTCATGGCTACAAGGTTAACAACACTCTAGTTCCTTGTTTTCATGGCTCTAAGGAAACATCGTTACCCAAACACTTCCCAAATGATTACAATAACCATATAACTCTTCAATAGCACTTTGATTAAGAGAGTAATGAGTAGAGAGTGAGAAGAGAAGAAGTTTTATTTAAATAGAATTGAATTCAGCAATATAAGTGTAGAAATCATAAAAATAAGAAAATATAATGGTGTAAAGAAAGTAGATGAAGATGGAGAAGAAGAATGATGAAAAAATTCGAAATCAACCCCTATTTATAAGATTTGAAAGGTTGCAACGCTTCTGGAATGTTACAAATAGTGAAAAGACACTTCCATTCAAATCAAAAATATGACAGTTATATGTCGATATAGCCATCTTTGTATGTCGACATATCATAGTTCAAAATTCATTTTTGTTCATTTTTCAAGTGTATATATATAATTTTGGAAACTCTTAAATTAAAACATAGTGTTATAAATGAATATTATAAAGTAGAAAATCATTTGAAATTACAAATATAAACTATATAAACATATTTATAAAATTATAAAGTTTAAAACTATATAAAAATAAAATATATAATTATATAATATATAAAATTTATAAACTATAAAACTTGAGTTTAAAATCAAAAGTGAAACAGAGAATTTAAAGTAGAGAGATAAAGATTAAAGATAGAATTTGAAAATAGAGTTTGAAATCAGAAATTGAAAATCAGAATTTGAATTTGAACGTGGAGTGGTATTCAAAGTCTTATATAACTAGACTCTATTACTATATTTATCTTGAACTCTTAAACTCTTAAAATCTTGATTACTCATGAGTCATGAATCATCTCTGAATTCTGAATCTCTAATATCTTTAAACTATACAGTCTTTAGTATTAGTTCCTGTATATAAATCCTGCATGTGTGTGTTTGTGTATATATATTCTAGATAAAAGTGTTAGTATATATTTTATTTTCAATTAATATTGAAATAAGGTTGTTATCATCAAAACTCCATTCTCCAACCCAAGTATAAAGTAGCTTTTTATTAGAAAACAAGTCAATATTGTCTGTATTTACTGTCAGTGCCACTACCTTTTCGGAGGCAATGTTCTGATTCTCTCGGAAGTGCTGGATACTTAGAATACCATTTGTATATGATATCGGAAGTATTCATATGTCTGCCTCTCACCCTCCAAAGGAGTTTTTATATTGATAATTATACATTTTGAAAGTTTTAACTTCTCTACAAGAGCCTTTTGCCTTCACCTTTCGATAGGGACGAAAGGTGGTCTTTTATGAGAAAGAAAACTATTTTTCTTAAGGACTTATACCTTTCGGGGAACCGGGACAGAGCCCAAACCCTCGAAGCCTTTGCTTACGAAGACATACCGTTGATAACTTGTTTTCCTAAATTATATTTCCTTGGATATGGATAACGAGCCGAAAGGAAATATTTTAAATAAAGGATTTAAGGTTTTGCCTAAATTGGTTGTCGGCGTCGGTAATGTAACCAAATGGAACTTTATTTTTGTTTGTGTAAAGAAGTTAGAGGTTTTTGCCTCTATACTCCGCCGTCATAATTTCTGACACTAGGAGTACTTGGTTGAAGCTTGATTGCATAAATCCGCAAGAGGTTCCTCATGGGGAATTTGAATGAAGCCAAAGGGGTTGCCTTTAGAGTAATTGGTTGATTGATTGATTGCTTATGAAGCCGGGAGGTGTATCTTTTCGGAGATGAATAATGAATGGTTCCAGAGGATTTGCCTTCGGATTAAAAGATTGTTGCCTTTATTAAACTAGAAAGGGGTAACTTTCAGAGATAAATGGTCATTGAAACTTGCATGTGTTATTGATGAGAAATCATGGACACGACATTTACATTTGTGCGATTGGGGGAACCAACAAGTGAAGTAAACTAAGAGGAACCACTCAAACATTAGAGGAACCAATTGGAGAAAGGAATTGGGGGAACGAATGAGTCCAATGAACTGGGGGAAACCATTTAAACATTGAGGGAACCAATGGAAGAAAGTGTTGACGTGGGATATTGGTTATTTGCGCACACCAATGCTCGAGTGTAAGTTTAGGTGTAAACTTATAATCCAAATCCAAAGTATGAGAAACTTAAAGGGAATGCACAACTTTTTATAGTGGTTCGACACTAACATCTACTTTTCATGGTAATCATTCATCATATATTTGTCGATTACAATGTTTGTACAAATTCAAACAATTTCTGTGTACAAAGTTGTCTAATAAAACAAAAAATAGCTTGTTATTTCTAAACTTTGACCAAATGCCCTTTTTCTTCGTCGTTTAGTCAAAGTGTGAGTCAATGTCCAAGAGATAGCTACAATGTCCAAAAGTATGAAAATATATCCAAAAGCATGCCAAAAAGCCAATTGAATGTCCAAATGTTATAGGCAAACGTTTATGTAACGTTTAGAGGTCCAAGCTATGTCCAATTGTCATGGAGATGATGATGGCACCCATTAATGGTGCTTGAGAACTCCAAGAAGTCCAAAAATGAAAAGCAAGAACCAACCCCTTTGAATGCCAAGCATGGGGTTTTTATAGGTGATTTTCGGGGGCATAAGCCCGGATTTCGTATTTCAAGAAGATGCGAAATTCGCATCCTAAAAAGATAGCCAAAAAACCGAGCCAAAGCCAAAAAAATTGTATCTCGAAATGTTGGAAATTTAAATCCCTAATTCCCTTGATCGACACGTGTAGATCAAGAAAAATCATGTGATCCGTATGGTAAAACTGCACTGCCCAAAATCTTGGCATTTGCCAAGATTTTGAATCCCAGCCAAGTCCAAAAAAAATCGCATCCCACTGCTTCGAGTTGCACATTGGAAAATCACTTCGCATCCTGATCCGATCCAAGAAAACACGATGCCAGAACTCGACTCCCACTCCTGCCAAACCACTTTGTGTCCCATGTCTAAGCCCCTTTTCGCATCCCAGATTCCATGATGCGAACACGGGATTTTGTATCCCCGAACCATGCTGATCCATCCATTTTATAACTTCCAAATTCGACTCTGCCTCTCAATGCCAGGCCAAAATCTGTGATGCAAACCCAGGAAAATCTTTCCTTGGCCAGATGCAAATCATGGGATTTTGTATCCCTCCATGATGCAAAAACCGAGATACGAAATTTCCTTGGGATCGTGCCAAACACCAAAGCCTGGTCAACCCGATATGCACTCGTGGAAAACCAGATTTTTCACCATACCGATCACTGCTTTTTGATGTGCCCGATCACGAGATTTTCCAAGTGCCAACTTTGAGTGTCGTAAGTTGCGTAAGCCATATTTCGTGATCGTGTCATGTCAATTAGTTGTTTTTGAGTGCGCGAAACCATAATTTACCAGAATCCATATATTTTTCCATGATGTGTTTTGCCATGTGATCAGATCGACGCGCTCAAGGATTTTGAGCTGATCGGACCGAGTCGATCACGTATTTTTACCATGCCTGTTTTTCCATGTTTATTAACAATGATTTCACGAATTGACGCTATTTCCAACCTTTTTCGTACACGTCGCTACTTCAACCAAATCGCTTTGTATTTTCTGACGACGTTCTCAGGACTTGAGCGCGTCACGAACCATAATCTTGACGTGTGACTGCTTTGATCAAAAAGTTGGTCAACACTTTGCCCCCAAAACATGTCTTTCTTGATTGAAGGAAGATGTGTTTTGCAAGAAAAACAGAAATCCAAAAACCAAAGCCAGGAGAAATACGAAGCGAACTTCCATAACCAGAAACCTGAAGAGTCACGATCACTTCGGATCGCAGTAGCCAAAAAGCCTGAAATCCAATGAAAGTCGACGATCGCCCCGGATCATTTCTTGAGAGATAACCAGGATAGCCGAAGGACTATAAGAGTCCACGAACCTGAATAACCAAAATAATCGAGGGACCTAGAAGGCCCAACATACAGAATAACCAATGCTGGGAAATCGGAAAACCTAATATCTATAAATCCAGAGTATCCAATAATCAAATAGATTTTGGGCGGCCTTGCCGAGGCAAAACGACCAAGAACCGTTAGAATAGTCCAAGACGGGCTTGTCGGAGCAAGGTGACCAAAAATAGCCAGAATAGAAATCCAATGACCATTGAGGTTGTATTTTAGTAGAAAACCTACAACCACTAAAATCGTAATAGAATGAAATCCCTTGATCACTGTGATTGCAATATGAAAGGACTACGATGATCGCTGAGATCGTATCAGTATGGAAATTTGACGATCACTGAGATCGTATAAGTTATAGAAATTGGATGATCATTAAAGATTGTATTTAGAATGGTTTTTTGAGTCTAGGATACCCGAGATCACGTAAACAAGGATCTGCAGGCTAGTTGATTATTACTGGATCAAGTATGTACCTATATAAAAGAGGATTTTTCACTTGGCAGACCAAGTATGGAGTCGAAGGCCTGTTTTTATACTGGACGGATCCAGTGTGGAGTCGGATCCATATGTTTATACTGGAAGGGTCCAGTGTGGAGCCGAAACCCTATATTTATACTGGGCGGATCCAATGTGAAGTCGGATCCCTATATTTATACTGGACAAATCCAGTGTGGGGGCTGGAGTCCAAAGACAATGTTTATTAATATCACAGAAGTATAACGATCGATAGTCCAACCCATAGCACAACTGGAGACCACAAGTCAGTTTTGTGCGTGTATGGACTGATGTTGCTGTTCTAATCACATGTAAATAAAGTTAAAATGGAGAGAAGTCACCAATAACAAGGACAAACATAAGTGTTAGAGCAGGGTCCGGAAAAGCCAGAGGGATCCGTAAGGCCGGATCAGTTGATTATGAATTCCTAGGGGAATCCAGTCCTACCCCTTTCCTAAGATGTAGTGGGAGATTGAGCATATGGTGCTACCGTTGCTGGATTCCAAACATACTACTGTAGCTCGCCAGGCCTAACGTGGGCATCGACGAGATCGCATAACTTCCTATAGTGGCCGGTGTCAGGACCTGGTAGTTTATGGAAAAGGCTGTACTTGTTAGAGCTTGCTTGATTTGGAGTAGGGTCCCTCTTGGAAGGCTTCTGGAAGAGTGAAATTTTTTGGATGTCGAGTTAAATCCTTTCCAGACTATGAATGAGTTTAGTGTATGTTGGTAACTTTCGCTCGAACTGAGGCCGTGGGTTCCGATTATCGCAAGGTTTACCCTTTCCGTTTTCGAGCGCAGATGACCATGTACCTGTTGCAAAGATGACTTGATGCGCAGGTTTCTCGTCACGGGAGTCCTCCTCCCTCGGAAATCTTTCTGCTTTGAAATAGAATTTAGCGAGACCCTTGGCGGGTCCCATCACATTGAGGTTTCGAAATCTGTTCTGTAAAGAATGCCGGAGACGGCGGCTGTTAAAACCATGGACGGATCTAGTCTATCGAAAGAGGCCACCGCCGCATTGAATATTTCAAGAAACTTGCGCAAAGTTTTGCCTGTTCTCTGCCTAACTGTTGTAAAAGTCATGACATTCCTTGGTTGGGCGATATGAACTCTAAATTGCTCGACGAACTTTCTAACCAAAACGTTCCGGCTGTTAATAGATTCGGGTTCCAACTGTCTGAACCACAAAGTAGCAATGTTTGTAAGATAGAGTGGGAAGCACTTTTCCATAACGTTGTATGAAGCTGAGTGTACTTCCATATGGTGCACGTAGCGCATGTGATGAACCATAGGATCCTTCTTACCATCGAAAGCTTCTAATATCGATAATTCGAAGTCTGGTGGGTTTTGAGAATTCTTGATGTCTTAAGAAAGGGGGCTACGAGTACCACAGTCCAAGCTAGCTTGGTCATGTTTCCTTGGACCGAGTGACTCGTAATTCTTTCGAGTCGAGTGAGAAAAGTGTTCATGGTAGCTTCATATCGATGGAAATTTTCCTCCGGTTGTTCTAAGCGAGAAGTAAGACCTTTATTTAAATCCTTGACGACTCCGTCGATGTGGTTCCGGGGAGAATTCCTGACCTGCTCATTTTGAACGAGCTAACTATTTCCTTTTAACCATGGTGGAATCTGAGAGAATTCCAAGTAAATTTGAGAATGAAGCCGATAAGAAAAACCGAAGTCAACATCAAATTCGAAGTCTGAAAATGAAACTGAAATCTGAAGTCAAATCCGAGAATCAAAACCAACAACAGAAGTCGAAACTTTGTGCCCTCTACCTGACACGCCGAAGTGTTGACGTGGGAAATTGATTATTTGCGCACGTCAACACCCGAGTGTAAGTTTACGTGTAAACTTATAATCCAAATCTAAAGTACGAGAATGTAAAGAGAATGCATAACTTTATATAATACTTTGGCACTAATGCCTACATCCACTTCATAGTAATCATTCATCATATATTTGTTGATTACAATGTTTGTATAAAGTCGGACAATTTCCGTGTACAATGTTGTATAACAAAACAACAAATAGTTTGTTAATTCTAAACTTTGACCAAAATGCCCTTCTTCTTTTTCGTTGAGTCAAAGTGTGAGTAAATGTCCAAAAGATAGCTCCAATCTCCAAAAGTATGAAAATATGTCCAAAAGCATGCCAAAAGTCCAATTGAATGTCCAAATGTTATAGGCAAACTTTTAGGTAGTCCAAGCTATGTCCAATAGTCATGGAGATGATGATGGAAACCATTAATGGTGCTTGAGAAATCCAAAAATTCCAAGAAAGAACCAACCCCTTTAAATGCCAAGCATGAGGTATTTATAGGTGAGTTTTGGGGGCATTAACCCGAATTTCGTATCCTGAGGGGATGCGAAATTCGCATCCCAAAAAGGTGGAAAAAAGCCGATCCAAAGCCAAAAAAAATCTTATCCTGAGGTGTTGGAAATTCAAATCCCTAATGTTCTTGATCGACACGTGCGGATCAAGAAAAATCATGTGATCCGCATGGTAAAACTGTGCTGCCAAAGATCTTGGCATTTGCCAAGATTTTGAACCGCAACCAAGTCCAAAGAAAAACACATTACGCTGCTTCGAGTTGCACATTGGAAAATCACTTCACATCCCGAAGCGATCTAAGAAAACATGATGCCAAAACTCGACTCTTGCTCCTGCCAAACCACATTGTATCCCATGTACAAGCCGCTTTTTGCATCCCATATCCCATGATGCGAACATAGGATTTCGTATTCCCAAACCATGCCAATCCATCCATTTTTGAATTTCCAATTCAACTCCACTTCCCAATGCCAAGCCAAAATCCGTGATGCGAACCCCAAGAAAATATTGCCCCGGCCAAATGTGAACCATGGGATTTCGTATTCCTCCATGATGCCAAAACCGGGACATGAAATTTCCATGGGATCATGCCAAAAACCAACGCCTGATCGGCCCGATGTGCGCTCGTGGAAAACCAGATTTTCACCGTGCTGATCACTGAATTTTGATGTGCTAGATCACGAAATTTTTCAAGTGCCAAATTTGAGTGTCATGAGTTGTGCAAGCCATTTTTCATGATCTTGTTATGCCAATCAGTTGTTTTTTGACTGCGTAAGACCAGAATTTACCAGAATCCATATATTTTTCCACAATGAGATTTGCCACGTGATCGAACAGACATGCTCAAGGATTTTGAGCTGATCAGCCGAGTCCATCACGTATTTTTACCATGCCGGTTTTTTCAAGTTTACTAACGACGATTTCACGAACCGACGCTATTTCCAACCTTTATCGAACACATCGTGACTTCGACCAAATCACTTTGTATTTTCTGACGATGTTCTCGGAACTTGAACGCATCGCGAACCATAATCTTGAGTGTGACTGCTTTGACCAAAAAGTTGGTTAACAGAAAGAAATTGGAGGAGCCAATTAAATAAAAGGATAAGCTTCGATCACATTGTTGGTGAGGGGGTACCTTACAAAGCATGGAAGGGATAACGAAAGGAGGAACTCCATTGCTTCGCGCAATATGGAAATTATAATAATAAACTGGCATTATTGCTTCGCATAGTACGAAATCCAATTGAATAAGGAAAGGGCCCCGTTGCTTTGTGTAGTACATATACCAAAGGAAAAGACCCACTGCTTCGTGCAGTATAGGAGGTATTTCAGTTTCCATTGCTAACAAGGGGTTGCCTTGCTAAACATGGAAGGAAAACTGAATTAAAGAAATAAACTGATAGGATATCAATTAAAAACGAAAATGATGGGAAATCATTAGTAACCGTTGGGATGTGAAATCTGCAATAATGAAATGGGAAACTTATCGCGCGTTATGTATTGCATATTTTTACCAATCCAGTTACATTATTGTGGTTTTGTACTAACCACGGAAATGCAGGTGCCGGGATTGTTTCCGAATGTAGTCTAATACTAGTGAGGGGGGAACCCGATCCCCATTGCGGCGCGGTATTAGTAGATATCTATGTTTTGGGTAGAAAGGATCATTATTCATACTAGTCAGTTGATTATCCAAAATTTTAGCTTTTCCCTTTAACTCTCAGATGCTCATTTGAGTATGTTGAGGGTTAGGGTTTTCAGGTGTTTCGTTGAATAAGTTCTGAAGGCCAGTAGGAGTTCATAGCTAATTAGGAGCGCCGTTGTTTATTTCTATTTTGGTGTGTGTATCGGCAATATTGTTATTACCTATCAATTTAAACTCTGGTCAACTGAAGAGGCATCGTCATATGTCACTCTCGGAGTATATTTTATAGTAAATTATATATTTTTTGAATAGGTTTTATGATAGGGGTGTATAAATTAATATTTATGTATCATTGAATATTTTGTAATGTTTTCATATTCTCGTGTTCTCTGATGTTGTGGTTTATTAACATCCGATTTTCTATCATTGGAAGACAAAACTATAGATGACTGCAGCATTTATAGAGTTGTGGGTTTGACCTTAGATAACGTGGTGTTACAACCCTAGATTTTAAGTAGACTTTTTCCCAACCTTGAATTTAAGCAGGCCTCAAATATGCATTTAACTATATGTATAATAACATTAGCAACATAATATTAAATCTGAGGTTGGCAAAATGATTAAGATGTGTGGCCTTCCTCAAGGAGATCTGGTGTTTGATTCTTCTCCCTATAACGAGGCCTTTAGTTTTTTTTCGCTCCCTTATATGTCACCTTATTTGGACTAAGGCCTCAATAACCTCAGACCTGACACTGCGTACACTAGCTGATCAAAAGACAGTTAACAATAAGTATCCTTTATCAACAAAAACAATACCAATCTAATGGCAGATGTCTAATGTTTGAGATTCAATCGTTTATTACAAATTCAAAACCTCTACTATCATGTATTGTTTCTTTTCAGTCAGAATATGTAAAAGTCATATCAAATGGACACATGATCAAAAATATTTTGTATGTCATATCCTTCACTTCTAGTAAATGATTATGCAATACTAGAGTAGTCTAGTACTTTAGTCAGCTCATGTACTATAATCTATAATAGATATAGTGGACGACCCACTATAAATGTCGTATGTAGTGGACAGTCCACTTTAAAAACTGAATGGTAGTCTAGTAATCTACCACTCTTGTAACTATTGTGATTATTATTTATTATAATAATAAGTGTTATGGATCACTTTAAAAATCGGTCCGCTCTGCCAAATAAAATTGATCATGCAATACTAAGGGATAAGTGTGCAACCATTTGAATATCATCAACTACTTTGATATAATTTTTGGAAATAGCTAATATTTCTTAGGACTTCTAATTTGATTGGATATGGTGTTGAATTGTGGATACTCCCTTTTAGTTACACCTTTTGTCATTAGCATAAAAACTTCAATAATAAATATAATTAAGGGAAAGTCTATTTAAACACAAATTTTTGACATAATTGGTGATACAATTGATCTCCACCATTGAACCGCCCCCTGAATACCACTCCTCCACATAAGGACAAAAGAATCCAACGGTCGGGTTCATGTCTGTATGTTTATATCTAATTTTATGTCCAAATAACTACCCCATTAATTAAACACAAATTATACTACTTGATCATTAAACTTTTCTTGCAATCTAACTTGTTCTTGCATTCCACAAACAGACCAAAATAGGATATGGGCAAATTTCCTATGCATCTGAGTAGTCAGATGCTTAAATCGAACGGTAGGGATGCACAAAGTTTGGGTTGGGTCAGGTTAAACCAATACTTCATTTGACCCGCATAAGTATGGGTTTAAGGTATTTCAACCCGTATCTGACCTATATGAGGTTGGATATGGGTTGGATCGGGCTTAGTAGGGTTGGATTGGGTTGCATGAATCTAATTAAAAATGAGAATAGAAGGGAATTTTTCTTATAAAGTAATATTAATATATTCATAATAATATATCGGGTTTTAGCTGCATAACACATTTAAAATTACTAATTCAATCTAACACGTATTTTATTAAAAACACATCATTTGAAATTGATTCACTACATAGCAAACAAGTGTGCCATTTTAAAATACATTAGAATGCTCTTTAAATTATCTTTATCAAATTCTTTACAGTTTGGATCGACATAAAATATGTTTTTTTATATGTTTACTATAGAATACATAAATACTATTCTAAATTTAGACTATTCTAATTTTAAGTAGACTGATATTAAATTAGTTTTTTAATATAGGGTTGGGTTGGGTTAAAATAAGGTTGGATAGAACAAAATATCACACTCGAACCATATATAATATGAGTTACAAATTGTAACTCATATCCAACCCAAACTAAGATGGGTTGGGTCGGGTTGGTGGGTCAGGTCGGGTTGGATATGGGTTGTCTGTAACCTTACCGGACGGGCCCTATCTATGAACGCACCCATCCTCTAATTGTTAAAAACTATAACATTTTAAAAACAAGACAGGGCTAAAAGAAAAATCCCGTTGATTTAGGGCTTCTCCAACGGTTGGGTATTTATACCCTAAATACTGAATTGGAGCTTCAAAAGCCCTCCAACGGGTATTCTTCCCCTGAATATTTCGGGGGAAATTACAGGGCCAATTCTGAATCATGAATTGGCCCCACGTGCAGAATTTATCGGCGTGTGATATAGCGCGCCGATTTTTTGGCGCGCTATATCACAAGCCGATAAACTCGGCACATCAATCACAACGGCTGGAAACGCTTGCATTTTCACTAGAGAACAAAAAAAATGGTCATATTTTTCCTAATGGCTATACAACGATCAAAAAATTTCAAACGGCTATATTTTCAGTTATAAATTGGTTACTTTTTACCATTCTACATCACAACATATTTGCAATTCCTTTCTATCTCTTAAATCTAAAGAAACTCTAACTCTATAATGTCATCACCATTCAGAGATTTTTCACATTCAATGATGGACGGAAGCCAATTTTCGCAAGCCAACACGAACTATGGCCTGGGTACTCAATCAAGCAAACAACTAGCTATTCCGTGGACAGACGAAGAGGACATCGATCTATGCACAATCTATTGTCATTTCTCACAAGATTCGTCTATGGGGAACGAACAATCAGCTACTACGTTTTGAAAAAAAATTATGACCGCCTTCGTTGAGAAGCATCCATAAGGCTTACGTACATTATCAGCGATTCACGGTCGGTTCAGCAAAATAAGTCATAAAACAACGTTTTATGAATCACAAGTTTACAAACTAAAGACAGTGAATCCAAGCGGCATGGGAGGAGAGGATGATCTAGTATATTTTCTTATAACGTACGTTAGTGGTTGATAGATTGTTTTTATGATTCATATTCCCTATTTTTATTAGAAACTAATGGCAAACGAGGAGTTCAAGAAGCTTTTTGCTAAAGAAAATGGCGCGAAAAGGCCACATTATTACATTTCATGCATTGTTATGATCTGCTTACCAGTCAACCAAAATGGAACTCAGAACTTACTAAGAGCCTTCGCGATGTTCACTCTGCTAACAAGGGCAAGAAAAAAGCTTCTAAATCTAGGTATTCTTCCAGTCCAAGCGAGTCAACTGCCAAAATTTCTCAATGTGTAGGTGAAAACTTACTTGATGAGTTCAATACTACGATTTACGAAGATTTAAGACCTCAAGGAGTCAAAGCTGCGAAAAGAAAGGGCAAAATTGCGGTTATCACTGAAGGAAAAGTGAACACACGCCACGAAGAACACGGTCGTAGATATCTAGAAAGACGTGAAGAAGCTAAGGGAAAAAATAGAGGTTATGAAAAGGTTTGCTGATTTGGAAGAGAAGAGGCTACAAATTCTGCTATAAATTCTAGCGAATAAGTGAGCATATAAGCAACAACAAGATGAGAATGCTATCATGGCCAAAAATTTGACTAGAATGGATGACATGGAGAAGGAATTTTGGATGGGAATGAAACAACGTATTCTAATGTCAAAGTTTCCTCAGTTATAAGTAGATTGTTCATCACTATCTTTATTACTAGTTGTTGTATTATGTTGATGTAGTAACATTATATTTCCTACTGTAGTAACTATTTTATTATAAACACAATGTGTGCTTTATTTATATTTCTACTGTTTCCCTAAGTTGATATTTTATATGTTGTACTAAAATATATAATTAGAAGAACTCCATATTTTTCGTAGGATCATTAAATAAAAGAAAAGTTTAACCATGAAAATAAAATAGACCGTAGCCTATTCAGCCCCATATCGGGTTAGCCAACTATAATGTAGTCTATAGGCTTTGTAACCAATAAAATCAGTACTGTACTCTGCAAGGTAACGAGAATCAAAAGTTGCTTTAGTCGGTTTAAATATGTCTTCATCTTCAACTGTCTGTATAATCTTTTGATATCGTTCGCAAGCTTCTGCGAATCACCGATGTGCCATATGAATTTCAACAGAAGATCGTGTAGTAGTGCATGTACGATGGTTGTTATGTAATCTTGTTATCATTGACCAAAATTCTTCATGGGTTAGACCCCCTCCATTTTGCATCAGTAACAAATCTCTTCGATCAACTTCGATATAGGATTTAACGAGTACAAGCAGCTAATGTTACTCTCCCTCCAACACAAGAAGTGGTAAACCAATTCACGATCACATCACGACAGCAAGAAAAGCAGATTCTCTATAGTATTATGTCAGGCGAAACAGTGTCAAGCAGCACGTAAAGCAAAGTCGTAACAGTGACCGGTGACATCATTATTTGTTTTATTCATTTGTACATTATGCGGCTATATATCTCTACGGGTTTATCACAACTTACCTCACTCAAACAACTTTGTTTCCAACTACTCTTTGCATTCCTACAACTATGCCTTCATAGCCCTCATCAATGGATTCTGACTAGGATCGAAAGTTAGCTCAAAAGTCTGCCATGTAGTCCAAGAACAGATATTGATTGGCTTATTGAATGCCAAGAGAGCCACTACGAGGATGCGCTTCCTGATTTCCCAGATCTTAACCCACTTAGACTCCAGGAGCCAGTTGATTATATCCTAGATTTTAGTCACTTGGTAGTTCAATATGTAGTTGAACGAGAGGTACAAGTGGCTAATTTTACTCTCCCTCCAACATAAGAAGTGGTAGATCAATTCTAAACCAATCAACTTGTATATGAACAAGAGGTACGAGCGACTACAATTATCCAACCTCCAAGTGATCAAGAGGTGAACTCATATCCCGTTTGTTACCACTGTAGGTACGGGGTGAAGGTGGTGGTGAAGGTGGTGGTAAGGGCGGATGGAGAAAACATTGGTCGTAGGCTCCAGTTATGCTCATTATGGTGGAACGACTATAATTACTCTGAATAGATTGACGACCGTGTATGTCCAAAGGGTATTTCTTATGCCAACGAATTAGAACAAGAGATTAGGCGGCTTAGAACAGCTTTGGAATCTCTTGAGATTGAACGTAATATTTACTTTGCTTGCGTATTTATTTTCCTACTTTACTTCGGTCTAATCATTAGTTGTATCGTTTAGTGCTTCCTGCACATGTAGTGACTTCTGTTGTATTTGTATTTAGCAGATGTAGCAAGGTCTGTTGTACTAATTTGCTTGCGGATCTAGTAACGTCTATTGTATTTGTATCGACATACGTAATATTAGTTGTATCGTTATGTTTATGAGCAACTGTTTTCTTATGCTTTATTATCCGTTGTATCGTGAGTATTATATGTCCATTCAAACGTTCTATATCAACCTAAAACACTAAATAAACTTAAAAGGAAAAAAAACAATTTTCACATATTTTTTATAGTTTAGTAGGTATTTTGTTTAAATATAAAATGAATTATGACATAGCGCGCCGATAATATCGGCGCGTTACGATAACACGCTGATTTTATCGGCGTGCTTTGATAAAATAGGAGCACGCCAATAAAATCAACGTGCTTCTGTTGGGAATTTTTCTAAACCTCTCATGAATCTTACGGATCGTAATATTACGACCCATAAGTCTGTTGGAGATGCTCTTATAAGAAGACATTCAAACTATTGATTCATCCAGCATTCTAAAAATCCAGCTTATGACTGAAAGAACTGCCAAGTAAAAAAAAAACACCTGTCAATAACACTTTGAACATTTCAGAAAGCAAAATTGGAAAGCTGCGTTGCCGTACATTAAAAACAACAAAGCAGCAAGAAACGCAGATCACAAGAATATTTAGTCACAATTCGAATAATGGGAACAAAGGAACTACAAGAACTAGTTTTTAGAATGTCTATTAAACCAATGTACAACTAGTAGCAGATGCAACTTTTAGTATAACCATAGGTGCCTTCTTTCCTGCTCATTCGTTTATCTTTCTCCAAGTCTTTTAAATACGTAAATCTGGAGATGACAACCATCATTAGGAAAATCTGCAATCATGCACTTAGAAAAAAAGTATAACTACATACAATAATAAATAAAATAATAAAAAAAGGTTATCCGGTGCCAGGTGTAATACATGATGCTCTAACCAGTGTGTATTGTAATGCACTTGGTAGTCATGATATAAATGCGGCTGTTATAACAATCTTGACTAAGGGATATAAATCCTAATTAATTCATTGATGTTTTTATCTCTATAATTTTCAAGTTAACCCCCTACTTATTGCTAGTGTTTATACCTTATTCAGAAATTTTTAACTCTTAATCAAAGCAACTTTTCGAGTAACTATTGATTAAACTGTCAATGAATTAAGCTTAAAAAATGTCACTGTTTTAAAAAATTTAAAAGTCCATTGTTGATTTATTCTATTCTAGACAATATATAATTATATAACTGGGTGTTAGCCGAAGATATGGAAGTGAATGAGTAAGTCGTAAGTATTCTGCATATTAGTAGATTGACTTAAAGAACTCGATTGATGCCCGAATATATCTATTCTATTCAATTACTTTTAGTATGAAACTTTATGATAATCAAATGTATGATCTTTGAATCATAAAATCATTTTTAGAATTTAACGAGTTTCAAATAAATATATACGACACTTTAAAATATTCCAATGTTATTGTAAATATATTTTGAAAATTGACTGTTATGAACAGTGTTAAAAGTCAGAATTTTTTTCTTTTATACAAGATTTCATATAAACAAAATCTATAAAAAATATATTTTTTCTTTTTTTATTGCAGCACATATCTATGTTAGAGCATAAACACTACATGTTCCATGCCCAAGAAAATGTGAGAAAATTTATTTTTCAAAACATAAATGAAAATTTACATTATGCGTATAATAACCCATGATTATCAAGTAATTATTTTGATACATATATATAGATGAGTGTTTTTGTTTTCTTGATCAAGCAAACACTATTGGATATGTTTATTAAATTGAATGTTTTATAAAGTATCTACTATCTAGTGTGCGTTTGTGTGAACAGGATAATTTCGTAAACAAATAAGAAATGAAATATTCATCTTTCGATGCATGCTTGAATTGGGTTGAACATTAATTGCATCGATATGAGTTTCATGTATAATAAATATGCTACAAATTAGAATGATAATGCCAGTCAAACGTTAAGTGCAATAAATCAATATGATGGCAGCCATCTGAGCGAATTGTCTTGCGATTTTTTCTTCTTTCTGTGTAGATCTGTTTTGCTCCGCTCTGGGTTGTGTGCTTCTTCTCTCCGCCTTGTGTGCGCGCTTTTTTCTCTAGAGCTCGGATCTTTCCGCCGCGGTTGGCCTTTTTCGAGAGGTTGCAGGCGATGGACTCAATGGCTGAGGTTTTTGTGATTCAAGGTTCGTGTTCCAAGCCTAACCCATCGTTTGAATCGATTGCGAAGGCTGTATTGGAGGTGGTGGCTCCTCCGCTCGCTCTCCTTCTTACCGGATGCTCTGGGTTTGAGATCCAATTGTTCTCTTTATGTTCGTTTGTGGAGATGTCGAGGTTCAAGTTTTTGCTAATTGATGGGTATTTCGTTGAGCTTTCACCGAAGTTTTCTGGATCCCTGGTGTCTATTTTTTCTCCTCGCAATGGCATGCGAGTGTTTCCAGATCCGGCTATTGGAACTGGTCAGCGTCGCTCTGAACTCAACCGCGAGAATAGGGATTTCATAACCCTATTTCGTCCTCGGTTGAGTTTCAGGGGGTCGAGCTCCTTTGGTTTTGCAGTTGTCCATGCTTTCTCTGTGGGTTCACTTTTGTGTGGAGGAATTTTTGGTCCTGATGTCGAACAAGTGGTTTCGGCCACATGGGTTGGTGGTGGAGATTTAACCGCTTCGCTCCAACCAGTTCCGAGTAGTAATGCTGTGGTGGAGACTGATCCTGTTGTAGTTGTTCTACAGCCGCTCGTGAATCGTCGACGTCAGGCTTCTCGACGTCGTTCGAAATTTAATAAGGCGGCTTCTCGTCCTAGCCGGGTAGCTTGGCCCGCGGCGGTGTCTTGGCCAGTAGTGAGGGGTGATGCTTGTAAGGAAGTTTCTCCTCCGCTAAAACTGGGTAATGCCTTTGCTGCTCTCGATGGATTCGTGGAGGGTGCCCTCTGTGAAGCGGAGGATTTCATCACCTCCGAGTCAGCAGTTTGTGATGTTCAGGAGGTTTCCAGTGAAGTGGTAGCATCGTCAGGTCTCAATGTTGTGTTGGTGGCATCGGCTTCTGTTGTGGATGTCTCCGAGATGGTAGTGTCTGAAGCTGATGTGGTGGGAGGCAGTGATGATGCGGCAGTTCTTTTGAAACTAAAAACTCTTGTGTCCAAGAAAGTGATGCTGCTTGATCCAACCTCTAGCTGTATGTATCATGACCATCATGTCAGTCTTCAAGTTGATGTAGCTATTGACTATAGCAAGGGGAAAGGAGATTTTAGTTTGTCTTTGTTGAAAAGAGTTACTAGAGATAGACTTGCTGTTTATTCCAAGAGACATCCACAGGGAGATGGTATTCCAGAGGAAGAGTTTCCTTATCCCTACACCCGTGCTCATCTTTTTGCTGAAGCTCTTATTAAAGCAGCTTTTCCCTTTGCTGTGAAGGAGGGCCAAGAGGCGCTGGGCTCGCTTTGGGAAGCCGACTTGGTTGATCGGTTTGTTAGTGCGGCGTTTCTCTTCTTTCGGCAGGTAACTCATTTCTTGTCTTTCTGGTTATCTAGTTGTTTTATGCAAGATCATGATGAACTTTGTGATATATCTGCTCTCTTTGCTCCTGTTGTAATCTGTGATTTTGCTGGTTGTTTTTCTCCGGGTCCCTTTGATATGTGTCTTGTAGTTCCTGTTTGTTCTCTTGTTGGGTCCCCAACTGCTTTTCCTTTAGCAAATCTTTCGGGTTCGTTTGTTTTTGCTTTGTTGGTTTGTTCGGTCCAGGTTGATTTGCCTGGCTTTGATGGTCTCCACAACGTTTTCTTGGTGTCATTGGAGACTATTATTTTCTGGTTTAGATATGTGGGCTTTAGGGTCGTTTGTCGGTTGGATCCTTTAGTGTTGGTTTATCGATCTTGGAAATCCTCCTGTGGCAGTCGTATAAAGGTTCAACTGTTTGACCATAGTGCGCGTTACCAGATCGATTGTCCATCGATTAAACCTTCACTATCTGTCACTTTTTCTGGTTCGAGATTTCGAGCTTTACCATCGTTGCGGGCCTGTCATTTTTATGACAGTGCGGCCTTGGTGAAGCTCTCTCAGGGGCTTGTGATGCGCTTTTTGTCATATCCTTCGGTTCTGCCTGCTTTTTGTTCTTCTGTTTCTCCGTCGTGTCCTTCTTCGTTCTCCGTTTAGGCTCCCGCATCCTTCTCTCTGCCCTTGCTTAGTACGGTTGATTTAGCTGGTTTTCCTGCTTATTCTTATTTGTTGGTTTTGTGTTCTTCCCCACCTTTAACTCTCCCCTCTGGTTCTTCTTCCTCTGTGTCGTCCCCTTCTCCGTTTCTTAGTAAAGCCGAGATAGCAATCATAAATGATCGCCTATCTCGGCTTACTAAGAATTCTTGCCCCTCCCGGTCTTCGGCATCGGCCTCTAGTCGTTACTCTTCGAGTCTGCAGAGCTCTTTAGGTTTCGCTAGATCTTGTGAGGTGACGTCACATTCGACTACCCTCCCATCGCGCCGTAGTCATCGTGCGGCTCCTCGCACTCCCCGCACCATTCGCACACGCTCTATAGCGGCGTCCGAGAGGATTGTTAGATCTACTCAACATACTCTTTACCGTATTTGAGCCGCCTGTGCTTTCGGCCTCTGGCTCTTGCTTCTTGTGTTTTTTGGGTTCTCGTCATGGCGTGCTTTCTTTTTTGGAATGTTCGGGGTATCGGGAATGAAGCGTCCATAGCTCGTCTCAAACGCATTGTTCGGAAACACTCCATCTGCTTGATTGCGTTGCTGGAGCCTTTAGTGGGACATGATGCAACCTTCTCCTCGGTATTATCTCTTGGTTTTGGCGGTGCCTTAGCAAACGCGTCCGGAAAGATTTGGATCCTGTGGTCCAAAGGTGTGGTTTTCCACCCTGTCTTCGATTCAGATCAGCTTTTTTCTGTGGCCTGTTATTTGCCTTCCCTATCTTCTTCCTTTCTTTTCTCGGCGGTCTATGCCAAGTGCGATCGGATTGAGAGGCAATCCCTTTGGGCAGACATTCACTCTCTGTCCGATCTGGGGTTTTCTGTATCGGTGCTGGGTGGCGATTTCAATGTCGTCGCCAGCCATGCAGAAAAGCGTGGTGGAAACGCAGTGAACCGTTTAGCGGTTGCGGATTTCAACGCTTTCATCGTCTCTTCTGGTCTCTCTGAAGTGTCGATTGTTGGTTCGGCCTTCACATGGTGTAACAACCAAGAGGGCCCAAACAGGATTCTATCCAGGCTAGATAGAATTTTCGCTTCTGAAGGTTGGTTCAGCCTGCCTTTCTCATTCTCCATCTATCATCTGCATCGTACTTTCTATGACCATGCTCCGATGCTCCATAGTTGTTCTCCTCTTTCCATTTTTCGCCCGTCCTCTTTTAGGTTCCAAAGTATGTGGCGTTCCCACCATTCCTTCCTTAGTATAGTAGAGGATTCCTGGCTATCCCCAATGAGAGGTCCCCCTTGTGTGGTTTTCTCTCGCAAGCTGAAGCGCCTTAAGATCCGTCTCAAGGAGTGGAATCTGCAGGTTTTCAAGAATATTTTCGACCGTGTTAGAGCGGCTGAAGAAATTCTCGTTCTTGCAGAAGCTGCTTTTGATGAGGAGCCCAACGCCACTAACCGTGAGGCTTGGGCTCTGGCACAACTTGCATTCTCTTCGGAGCTTCGTATCGAACATGACCACTTGCGCCAGAAAGCCAGAATCAAGTGGGTTGTGGAAGGTGATACGAATTCCAAAATTTTTCACTCCACCATTCGGAAGAAGAATGGTCTTCTCTCCATTCGTCAGATCCAGCGCCCTGATCTTACTTGGGCTTCTACCCCGAGTGAAGTCAAAGAGACTATCCTATCCCACTTCCAATCCTTCCTTTCTTGCCCTTCGGTCCCGGCTTCTGACCCGTCCCTCCTTGCCTTCATTCCTAGTCCGATCCTTCCGTCGGACAACGCTGACCTAGCTGCATCTCCTTCTTCAGATGAAATACGTGCTTGCGTATTTGCTCTAAGCAAGGACAGTGCTAGTGGGCCAGATGGTTTTAACGGAGTGTTTTACAAGAGTGTGTGGCCCATCATTCAGGCGGACTTTTGTCTCGCCATCCAATCCTTCTTTTCTGGTGGAGACCTCCCCGTCGGATGGACCTCCACCAATTTAGTTCTTATCCCTAAGTGTGATATTCCTGCTTCTTGTGCGGACTTCCGTCCCATCAGCTTGTGTAACTTCTCAAACAAGGTCATTTCCAAGGTGTTAACTTCTAGGCTAGCACCGTTTCTTGAGCGTCTTATTTCTTCTTCTCAGGCTGGATTTGTCAAAGGACGGCTTATCACTGATCACGTTCTATTAGCCCAGGAGCTGATTTCTCAGATAGATAAAAAGGTTCGAGGCTCTAATGTGGTTGTTAAGCTAGATATGGCTAAAGCTTACGATCGCATGTCTTGGTTCTTCGTTATTAAGGTTCTGAGGGCCTTCGGCTTTCCGGAACCCCTGATCGACGTGGTTTGGAGACTAATATCCAACTGCTGGTTTTCTGTTCTCATTAACGGATCGACTACAGGGTATTTCAGGTCCGGGAGAGGCCTACGTCAGGGAGACCCCTTATCCCCCTCCCTTTTCGTCCTTGCTGCTGAGGCTTTCGTTCGTGGACTGCATTCCCTAACGCTAGCCGGGAAGATCCATCGGTTCAGTATCCCGAGGGGATGCCCTCTGATTTCTTCCTTATCTTTCGTAAACGACATCATCATTTTCACGAATGGTTCTCGTCGCTCTATTTGGCGCCTGATTGATCTTATTAGGCAGTATGAGAGCTGCTCCGGGCAACTCGTGAATACAGCAAAGTGCTGTTTTGTGCCAGCGAAAGATCTGTCGATGACTAGATCCTCCTGGATAGAGTCCAGTACGGGCTTTAAGGCGACCTCTCTTCCTCTTCCTTATCTAGGCATTGTGCTTTATCGTGGTAGGAAGCTGAACGCCATTTTTGACCCCCTAACTGACAAAGTGAGGGGTAAGATTATTCGGTGGAATGCTTCCCTCATCTCTCAAGCTGGAAGACTTGTTCTCCTCAAGTCTGTCCTTGAGTCTATGGGATCTCACATCTTCGCGGATATGACTCC
The DNA here is from genome assembly GCA_030737875.1 of Allium sativum. Lineage (NCBI taxonomy): Eukaryota > Viridiplantae > Streptophyta > Magnoliopsida > Asparagales > Amaryllidaceae > Allium > Allium sativum. The sequence goes on from CM060922.1 coordinate 609,671,721, forward strand.
CACTACTTCCTTCTTCCGCTCCTTCAGGTCCTTAGCTTCGTCATTTTTTTGGGGAAACAAGGACAACGTTTCTCGTCATCACTGGGTTTCTTGGAACACTATTTGCCGTCCCAAAGATGAGGGAGGTCTTGGCCTCCGTAACCCTAAGGACATTTGTTTGGCCTTCGCTTGTAAGCTTTGGGCGAGGCTTGGAGCGGACAACTCTCTTTGGGCGTCGTTCCTCCATGCCAAGTATCGATCGCTTGCTAGCACGAATTTTACCGGCGTCCCGTCATAATCCAATGAGACGTGGAAACGTATGCAATCCGTAAAGGCTTTAATGGATGCCCATGGGGATGGTACCATCTGGAATGGCAGCCCTTTCTCCCTTAAGGCGGCATGGGAGTCTGTTCGTTCGCCAGGCCCGCATCTCCCTGTTTTCAGCCTCATTTGGAATGTTCGCATTCCGCCGAAGGTGTCCTTATTTATGTGGAAAACGTTGCAAAACGGATTACCCATAGATGAGAACCTTCAGCGTGTTGGAATCCCTCTCGTGTCCAGATGTAAATGCTGCTTCGATGGAAGCACCGAGACCTCCTTTCATCTGTTGATCTCTGGTAGTTGTGCCAGGGCTTTTTGGAACTATTTCGGGAATCTGATGGGTTGCCGAGGTAGTGCCACCTCTTTGGAAGGTTTACCGAGTTTTTGGTGGGCTAGAAACTCAGGTAAATCCTTCTGTTCTATCCTCCGTCGTCTGATTCCCTGTTTGATCTGTTGGCACATTTGGTGCTCTAGGAACAAGGCAGTTTTTGAAGACGTGCCTATGGACCCTCCTTCTATTATCCGCAAGGTGAGGAACGACGTGTTTCTCGCCTTCCGTGGCGTTTTGGGAGACCGAGCTAGGAGTCTTGCAGTTTTTTTTTTTTGATATTACACCTTCGGCGGTTAGCCAAAGGTCCGGTATCGGCTGATTTAGTGGTTTTGGTTTGAGCAGTGATGTGGTTTTGGTTTTGATGCAGTTTTCTTATTTTAGCTTTCCTTTTTCCTTTCCCCCCCCCCCCCCGGACTTACGCTGTTTGCTAGTTTTGCAGATGTTGGTTTACAGGTTGCTGGGTTAGCTTTTACAGAGCTTGCTGGGAGGGCTCTTGGTTTTCACTGGTACTTCTTTTGCTGAGGATTCTTGGTTGAGTAGTTGGTTGTGTACTTTCCTTCGTCTATGGAGCGAAGAGATGCCAAACACCCATTACGTCCTACTGGCTTTGGTCTTTCTACCTATTTGGAGGCTAGTGCTTAGATCAGGCTCCGGGTGCTTCTCTTTAGAGCCTTTGCCTCTTCGTCACTTCTACGTCAGCTGAGGCTTCACCTGATGGGCCGATGGCGTTGCATGGAGTGGATTACTTTGATTATGCTGTTTGGGCCTTGTATCTATAGTTCGATTCCGTTGTTTTTGTTTGTGTGTGTGCACGGTTTCTGAGGTTCAGAAACCGTTTTTGTGAGCCTTTGGAGAACGGCTAGTTTCTCCTGTTTTGTTTATATATATTATTCCTTCTTTAAAAAAAAGCAATAAATCAATATGAGTTACATATAAAGAGGCACACTTGCAGAAATTGGAATGATAACGTCACATGTTGTGTATATATGTAAAGAGGCACAATTTGGATCGCTACAACATAAAATTTGTATATTATAAAATTTTAGTGCCATGAGTATATTATAAAATTAGTATGTGGCTTCATGCTAAATTGTTTGATACTTTTCTATAACTAGAAAAGAGCAAATTATGTAATAAATACTGCAAGCGTACAGATGTGTAGTATGCAGCTCGAACACAGGAAGGAAAATTTATTTTTATTATTTATATATTTCGTGGGTGTGTTAGATGAACTTTTGAGGATCTGATTGAGAATGATAAAAACTGAAATTGCAATTTGGTTCAGAACAAATCTAATTGAACCATCGACCAAATCACAATTGCCAATTGAAACAAATTAAAATTGCAATTGAATCCATTACAAATTCGAATCTAATCGAATCTATAATAAATTCAATGATAGAAAAATAAACAGAATACTGAAATAAAAATTAAAGAAAGGAAATAAACAAACAGAAATAAAAATTAGGATTACCGTTGAATCTAATCAAACGGTCAATTGTTAATAAGAAAAATAAATTGCAATGCTATACCAAATCTAATTGTATACACGACACAAGTTGCTTGAAAATAGAAAAATCCAGAAATAAAAGAAGAGCTTTATTAATGGAGAAGAAGTTACCGAATAACGAACAAAAATTTACAATGAATACAATGGGTATTTATATGGGATGTGGTCTCCTATCTATGAGAATAATTGGGCTAAGAGTGAATCTCTTAAAATAATATATTTACAAATAAAAGAAATATGATATAGTGGTTGAGATATTCCTTGAAGATCTCCCTCCTTTATTGTTGACATGTGGTAGCGGATTGGATTCCCTTTTGGTAATGATCTATCAAATCATATTCTCCATGGCAAGTAAATATGAAAGGTTCCCTTTGATTTCCCTTTGAAGAATATGCCTAATTCCTGAAATATTTATTGGTGTGTATCATACATACATACATACATATGACTACATATATATATATATATATATATATATATATACACATACGATATATCACTAATACATATATTCTTCAAAACACATGAGGCGGGGTGTGTATTATTCATGTTCCTTTCTTCAGTCAGAAATAGGGATTGATAGGGATTGAACTCAGGGAACTATATCCAAATTTCCAGGCCTTTACCAGTGAGCTAAAATATCATTTGGGATTGAGGTAGTGTTGACATAGTGAAGAAGCTTTTTTTGCAGTTGACCTTTAATTGAAATGAAGGGGGCATTAATTGACAATCTGTAAAAATACACAAAAATACCCAAAGTATCATTTATTTATATACAATAAAAATAAGATATGAACATAAAAATAAACACTTTTACATGTTAATCAAATACCCCCACACTTAACTTTTACTATTCCTTGAGTAAAACAAAAAACAAAATTGAAACCTAAACTAGATAGGTTACACTTTCGTAGGAAACACGATTGCATTGAGTGTATGCAACAAGCCGTTAAACCTATGGGTGTCCCTTGTAGGACGAGTGGTGTCTCGTAAGGGTTTCCAGCGGATACTACCCACAAAATCCAAATGCAGTATGTTGTGATTTTAATGCAACTATATGAATGCAATTGACATATGCAAATGAAAAAAAAATGTAAACACGACATGTTTCAGAAAAGTGGTACAACAGAGTAAGTAAACAATTTCTAATCAGTTGATTGTATTTTAGATACCTCAACTTATCACAAATTTTCAACATAATTCAATTTTTCACTGTTAAACTCCAGTTTGTCCAGTTGGTTCGGTTGATAACATAATCCAGCCATGAAATAAATACTTAGTTTGCTTATCACAGTTTGTAAAGTGGTATTGTTATTTCGTCATGTATGGCTAGTCAAATCAATAAGGTCAATAAGTGTTTGGGCATCACTGCTTATTCTCTATTTTTGTAAAAATCAAAATTTACGATTAATTACACACACCTAACTTAAAAGACCAAGGTAAACCATCTAGATATGGGAATTGGGAAAGATCTTGGCAGATATGCAGACCGACGCTGACTTTGTCAACAACATGTCAGTAATCCTTAATTGTCCAACTCATAAAATGAAACCAAGATATATCATCCATGCACTGCCTCGCGGACTGACTTGAGAGTTGGGACAGAGCTTGGTGGGTTTACACACCAACACTTGATTTACAAGCAATGTTGGATACCCTTGGATTACTACTATTTATTGAATGTAAGAAGAAGAAAGAGTTACGCAAATTCAGCTTAACATAACTTAGTTTTAAAGATTCGAAAAGCCAATATAAGTATTTTAAGTCCTCCACTCATTAAACAAAGACTACAATTCGGAATAGACTTCATAGTCATCACCTAAGAATCTCCCTATGTACCAGTTACACTATTATCGCTTGTAATTCAACTTTTCATTATATTTCTTATTCAATCTTAGTTGAGAAAAAAATACTATCAACTCGCTAAAAACTATTAACTTATTTTGTTGTATCAACCTAAAATGAGTCGACTCTATTAAAAAAAAAAATTTGCCATGTTACTACGACCTAAAATGCATGATGGACCTATATGAAAAGAAAGAATTTTTTTTAAAGAAAATTAAAAAGAATGCAATGCATACTTCCCCCAACACTTGGTAAAAACAGTGTCCACGCTATAAACACATTTCGTAAACGTGAAAGATATATCCCAAAGATGAATAAAATGTAATTTAGCAACTATATGCGTGTGAAAATCATACGCAAAATGAAATCTATGATGATAACGAATGTGCTGTGATGAATGATTCCTCCTTTTTCCCTCACACTTGCCTCTATCAAAAATGATGCATGATGATTTCTTATTAGATTTGCGAGGTACAACAGCATGTCAATGAATTTGGAAATCAAAATCCTTCCTATGAAAATTTTGTCATACCAACGGTTTATACCATTCGACTGAAGATTATCGAAATTCCATAAACTTGAGTATTTAACAACAAATTCATTCAATGGTATGGAACTAATATTATCTTCGAGACATTCCCGTAATTCGTCATGTAAAAATTTAATCTCATTCTCAAAATAGCTCCTGAAAAGACGTAGTGGATATGTCAATTGGGGAAAGTAAAGTTTTCTGAGGAGATAAATCAGACGTGTCAGCTACAACTGCTTCTATTATGTCGACTTTTCCTATTTTGGACTATTTGAGTTGATGAAAAATATTCAGTTCAATGGTTAAGTGCCCAAACAATAGTCGAAGTTGGCTGCTCCTATAATTTATGATAGCATTCGAGGTGGCTAAGAAGGGAGGACCCAAAATCAATGGAATTTGACTACCAGGATTCGAAATAGGTTTGGTTTCAAGAACGATTAAATTGACGGGAAATAAAATTGTTCAATTTGAATCAAAACATCTTCAGTTATACTTAATGGCTTTTTAACAAATTGATCCGCTAATTGAATTTTATGTTCGTGGGTTTCAATTCCCCGAGTCCAAGTTGATGATAAACTGTGTAGGGAAGAAGATTGACACTTGCACCAAGATCAAGTAAGGCATGATAGATGTGAGTATTTCCTATTTTACAACCAATTGTAGGGCAATGGGGGTCCTTATACTTGATTGGTGAAGGATTTGAGAAAACAGAGCTAGTGTTCGCAGTCAAGAAGGCGGTTTTAGGAACATTAATGGCTCGTTTTCGAGTGCATAGCTCTTTGAGACACTTGGCATACTGAGGAATTTTTTCGATGGTGTCTAAGAGTGGAATATTGACATGAACTTGTTTAAAGATTTCAAGATTTTTTCAAAATTTGCATCCTTCTTCATATTGTTAAGTTTATGAGGATATGGAGCTACTGGTTTATAGATTCTCTCAGGACTTTGATCATTCAAAGAAGAAGGTTTCGATATGTGAGGAAAGGAGGTAAGGGTGTAAAAGATGGGGTGTTGGGATTTCCAACATTAGAAGCAGAGATATAGTCGGTGCTACTGACATTAGAAGAAGAGATGTTGGAATTGCCAACATTCGAAGAAGATGGAGATTTTGGAAGGCTGAGAAGAATTGGCCTTGGTTTCCATCGGAAGAGTGTCAAGCTTATCGATTGGTGTCGAAGCCAAATGATTGTCGGGATTGCTGACATTATTGTCACCGTTTTCCGGATCTGAGGGTTATGACAACGTTAATCGAATTATAGTTTCCGTCTTCACAAGAATTAACGGTGCGAGAGTTATATTTTGGATTCACCTCGGGTTGACTAGACAATTTTCCTTTCTCACTACTTTTCATTAGTTCATCCAACATATTCAATATTTGTTGGAGTTTAGCATCTTGATCACTTATTTGTTTCTCTAATCAAACAATTTCTTAAGAAGTTTCAGAAGATGAAGGAGACTGAGTTGACGATTGAAAGTTAGAATGCCTATATGATTGACTTGAAGGCTTGGATTGAGGTGGAATTTAAGAAATTTGAGGACTAGAAGAAAATGGAGCTTGTAATTCGAATTCGGAAACATGTGAGATGGATTTGCAACATTATTGGGATTAGACCACGAAAAATTTGGATGATTTCTCCAACTATGGTTATACGGGGATGAGTAAGGACTATTTTGAGCGATGGCGTTGACTTGGTCTTGAGGATAATACTGGGGTTGTCCTTCAAATTGAGGAGTTTGAGTTTCTAAGGGAAATTGATTTGGATCCATGATATGCACTCCTCTAGTAGAAGCACGGATGGGAACACGAATTGACTCCCATTGCATGTCCTTTTCAGAATAATTTTCTAAGAATTCCCAAGCTTCATCGACAATTTTAGATATGATTCTCCTCCACACATTGATTCTAGTTGTATTCGAGTTTAATAGTTTAGCCATTCATATGCAATTTGACATAAACGATGTTTTGGAATTGCATGATGAGGACAACTATATAATAACTTGTTGAATCTCTCAAAGTATTTTGAAAAAGTTCGCCTTTGTTTTGAGAAAATTGATTTATTTAACTTCGGATTTTTAGAGTTTTATGGAAAGGGAAAAACTTTTTCAAGAATACAGTGACAAATTCTTCCGAACTTCTTATGGAATGTTCTAGAAGAGATTTCAACCATCTTTTAGCACTTTCAAGTAATGCAAATGGGATTACCCTTAGCTTGATTGATTCATTAGATAATTGTAGCATTCTAGTTGCGGATGCATACAATTCAAATTCACTTAGAAATTCATAAGCATTTTAAGAAACAGTAAATTTTGGTACCCCTTGATAAAAAGTGTTTAAGCTCAAATTTTCCTTCGACTGAGGAAATACAATAACATAACGTTAAATAGTCCTAGTGCAGTAACATCGGTCTCGAAGAGACAATGGTCTATCCATTCCGACATTGAGATTTGGAAAGTTTTTATTAATTCGATTATAATCTAGATTGTTTGGAAAGTTTTGGTTTATCTCAGAACCCATAGGAAAATTATGGCGGCTAACACTTTTCTCACTCATCGGTATCAAATATGGAGAATCCAAAATTTAAATTTGACACAGGTATCTTTTATTACCAAATAAATATCATACTCAAATATATCTTATTAGTTGATAATCTCGATTTGAAGGGGGAAGAGGGTCTTATGGTCGTTCACGTACAGTAAAAATACTAAGGGATACACCAATGTTTTATGGGTAGTATGCAACCTCTTTTGCTTGAAGTTCAATAAATTGAACTAATATATATCCGCGATCAAGCCCTTGAGAGAATCAATTTCATAAAATACACTCTTGTAGTTAAATATTTTACAATGTCTAATCAGGTTTATAATTGAAAATCGATGAGGTTGATTTGTTATGGGAATTCGTTCCTCACCAAATTAATTCATTAATTTCATCCAACACAACATTGATAATTCTAATTTGGTTGTTAGTTCAATTGAATTCGAATATGTGAATCAATTTGAATTTGTAGTAAATTCAATTACAGTTTTAATTTGTTTTCATTGATAATTGTAATTTGGTTGTCTGTTCAATTAGGTTTGTTCTGAACCAATATGCAATTTCAATTTGTATTTCAACAAATCCTCCAAATATTGTTTTTGCAAATTGTAGAATTCGATCTTGAAATAAAACTTTGAACCTAGGGTTTTGCTATTCGATGCTAGTGGAGTTTGCTAATCTTGTCTTGACCAGTGCGATGTGTGAACTAGGAGATGGGGTTAAGATATTGGCAGAATTTGAAAATTGTAAAAGGAAGTGGGGCTACGAGGAAGTGATGATTGAAGTCGATTTTTGGGTTAATGGGTATTGTGGTGGGCGAGTTGCTGATACGTGATGCATTGGTCAGGGAAGAACAAGAGCGGTTTGGAAGATCTTGAGAGGATGAAGAAATATGTGTACGTGGTGATGGGGTATTGATCGTTCTAGGCATGGAGTTGAACTGCAAATCGCACAGGGGGTATGTGAATTCGGTGATGTAGAGGGGTTGATTGGACGGGGTTGTCTGAGAGATGGTTTTGGTTATTCGGTGTATGGTAGAAGAACTGGCTAGTGGCTTGTGCGTTGAAGGGTGGAGATGGTACGTATGATCGCACTGGATTTTGGTAGGGATGATGTCAACGGTTGTGAAAGTTTATCGTGAAGAAATATATGGTGGAGAGGAAGTTTGAGTTGATGAGTGACTGTGTAGCAGAAGAACAGAAACAAGGGAGAAAGAAGAACAAAAGGAAATTTTCCTTTTTTTGTGAACCTTGTAAAGAAAGAAAATCAAAACGTAAACAATGTAAAAGGAGAAAAGGAAAAAATGGAAGGGGTTGAGACAAAAAAGCAGAAAATCAATGAAAAGTGGCAAGCTATTTTTTCCTCTTGCTTAGAAGATTATAATATCAATATGTTAATACCAATTCAGCTAATCAAGAATTTTCTTCTATATATAAACAAAAATAAAAGAAAAAGTAAAAATAAAAAATAAAACGAACGTGAATCGGAAATTAAATAAATAATAAAATTTAGTGTTAACCTCCCCGGCAACGACGCCAAAAATTTGTTTGACACTTTTCTATGAACTAGAAAAGCGCAAATTATGTAATAAATACTGCAAGCACACAAATATGAAGTATGTAGGTCGAACACAGGAAGGAAAATTTAATTTAATTATCTATATATTTCGTAGGTGAGTTAGACGAATTTGTGGGAATTTGATTGGGAACGATAAAAATTGAAACTACAATTTGGCTCAGAACAAATCTAATTGAACCAACGACCAAATCACAATAGTCAATTAAAACAAATTAAAATTACAGTTGAATCCACCACAGATTCGAATCTAATCGAATCTATAATAAATTCAATGATAGAAAAATAAACAGAATACTGAAATAAAAATTAAAGAAAGGAAATAAACAAGCAGAAATACAAATTAGGATTACCATTGAATCTAATCAAACGGTCAATCGCTAACAAGAAAAATAAATTGCAAAGACAACTTGTGCTCTACCGAATCTAATTGTATAGATGACACGTTGCTTGAAAATAAAAAAATGCAGAAATAAAAGAAGAGCTTTATTAATGGAGAAGAACTTACCGAATAATAAACAAAAATTTACAATGAATACAATGGGTATTTATATGGGATGTGTCGTCCTATCTATGAGAATAATTGGGCTAAGAGTGAATCTCTTGAAATAATATATTTACAAATAAAAGAGATATGATATAGTGGTTGAGATATTCCTTGAAGATCTTCCTCCTTTATTGTTGACATGTGGCAGCTGATTGGATTCCCTTTTGGTAATGATCTATCAAATCATATTCTCTATGGCAAGTAAATACGAAAGATTCCCTTTGATTTCCCTATGATGAATATGCCCAATTCCTGAAATATTTATTGGTGTACATTATACATACATATGACAATATATATACGATATATCGCTAGTCCATATGTTCTTCAAAACACATGAGCCGGGGTGTGTACTATTCATGTTCCTTTCTTCAGCCAAAAATAGGGCTTAATAGGGATTGAACTCAGGCCATTCTATCCAAATTTTCAAGCCTTTACCAGTGAGCTACAACATCATTTGCGATTGAGATAGTGTTGACATAGTGAAGTAGCTTTTCTTTGCAGCTGGCCTTTAATTGAAATGAAGGAGACATTAATTGAAAATCCGTAAAAACACACAAAAATACCCAAAGTATCATTTATTTATATACAATAAAGATAAAATATGAGCACAAAAATAAACACTTTCACATGTTAATCATAAATTTATCCATTTTTATCATATTTAGATATTTTTGATGCTATGATTTTAAATGGCGTATATCACAAATTTTTTTGAGGCATTTTTACTTTTTAAAACATAAACAGGTTCACTGAAAATGAAGTACTAAAGTAAACTACATATATTACAAAGTATTAATGGCAGAATGAATACAAAATCCATATGGCAGCAAAGTAAATGTTAAGCTTGTTTTATTAAAATAAAACAAAATGATGAATGTTAAATGTGTTGTATATGATTCGCATATATAGTAGCACATATGAAAGTTAAATAGAAAACATATACCAAATATGTAACACTGAGATGCATGATAGAAGAAATTAATATAAATAAAAGTAAAAAAGGGTCATGTTTTATTAAAGAGATCTTATAAATGTTGATGGACAAGTATTATTTCATGTATTCCATGCAGTATTTTAATATGATATATTAATGGTTATGAGTATAAACATGTGTACTATTATGAGCAATGAATCTTTTAGTGCATGTGCAAGTATAAGAACAATCTCATGTTTGAAAAACACTTATTTGATTTACCCAAATGAGTTGATAGATATGAGCTTTATAATTATATGAAAAATGATTTATTTTATTTTAAAATTTGGTACTTTATATACAAATCAAGGTAGTACATAACATCCTACATAGCAAGCGGATTGAATCTTACAAGGAAGAATTCAAACTCATGACATCTCATCATTTTGAAGTGTCTTAACCACTTGGACAATGGAATTTGTCAATAAATGGAAGAAAAAATGATTATTTTGGAACATATGTATGAAACAGAGTTTGAATCATTTGGAATTATTGATCTTGTAGAAAAAGGATTTTCATTTAAGATGGCATGTGATATAATTTTGTGGACATACTAAGTTATTTATTTACATGAGAAGTATTTATCTATACAAAAAAATTAACACTACTTATAATTCTTATGTTTTATACGTAAGTGTGTACCTTAGAGTGATATATGGATAATTAGAAATTGAGTTCAATTGAATTAAAAGTTAAGTTTATGCGAGTAGGTTTTATATGCTTATTATCTCTATACCTACCGAGTTGCGATTTTCTTGTATATTCATACATGTTACATGTATGAATTAATATAACATTTTGAATTTAAACTCGACGTAACTGATGATATACAACCGAGTATAACCATCTTTGTATGTTTAGATTGCATTCGGTTGTAAGTGTTGTAACTACGTTGTTATTTTTTTCGTACTAAAGATGGTTCCTTGTGAAAGCCAAAAAGTAAACTTTATCAACTATGAAAAGCATTCTCCTACAGTAGAAATCTTTTGAAGTATGAGGTTGTGTTATCAAAGTGCAAGCCTAGGCGCATTTAGCCGTCATATGCGCCAAATGTCCAAAGCGCTGACCTAAGGCTTTTCTTCCTATAAAGGCATCGGTGATCGAAAAAGCGCTTTAGCCCTGAAGCTTTGAAAAAGGAAACCTTAATTAGTCATAAAAAAAATCAAGGGCTTCGGCCCAAATAATACATGTTTGAGGTACATTTGGAAATAGTCGATCTTGGCCTTGATTAAATTAACCCGCATAATATATTAAAAAAAATCTAACGATCATGAACAAGCGGTCTGCCACCATCGAACGATAACCAAGATCTATCATCGTCATCAAACTTAAGTATTACCCGCCACCTTCACCTTTTTGCATTGTAGCAATCTCTGTCACTAATTATCTAGGGTATAATTTTATTTTATGTCATTACTTGAATATTATTTGTATAATATTTATATAGTTGTGAATTACTTTTAGTTTCGTTATAATGTTAAAATATTATGAAATATAAACTTATTTAAGTTTTAAATTTATGTAATTTTATGTTGGAACCGAATATTAATTTTAACTTGAAATTTTAATCTTAATTTTAGTTTGATTTAAAATTGAATTTATATTTTAAGTTTAAATTGAATTTCAATTTTAAAGTTCTAAGTTAAAACTTTAGATTAAATTTCATTTTGAGTTGAAATTTCGGATTTAATTTGCAATTTTGATTTTTAATTTAAATTGAATTTGAATTTTAAAGTTTTAAGGCAAAACTATAACTGAATTTTAACTTTAAAGTCTGAACATAGAATTTCAAATCAAATTTAGAGTTTAAAGTTTTAATTCCAAATTAAATTTTGAAGTTTTAACGTCCAAGGTTAAAAATTCTAATTGAATTTGAAGTTATAATTTAAAATTTAAAATTTTAGTGTGAAAATTTTAAATCTTAAACTGAATTTTAACATTAAAATTTTATGTTAAAGAATTACAAATTGGATTTAAAGTTCAATGTTTTAATTCAAAATTGAATTTGGCATATAATTCAAGTTGAAGATTATGATCATGATACAAGCGACTTAATGTTTGAAAGTTTAAAAACTCTAACTAAGACCAATTATTATGTTGTATTCGCCTAGTATTTTGTTTTGTTGTTGGTTTAAGCGGTGACCCCTTGATTTGGTTTAAGATAAATCAATATTGCTTTATACCAATAGTTCATGTATAAATGAAGTTTTTTAAGTCTAAGCATCCCCAGCTCTACTATGGTTGGCAAGGGTATCTAACTCTCCATTAGAGATAGAGCAAAGATAGTAAATGGAGAGGGTTCGAGCCTGGTCAGTTGCACTTTAGAGGTTTGTTATTGTCGAAGACATGTAATAATCTTATAAGTGTGTAGAAAAATTCAAGATCAAAAAGTCTCTGTAGAGCTTGAGCTAAAAGAGGTGGGCAGTGATGAACCTTCTTGCATTTCTTGCCAATTTTTTTTGTAATATTACTAATTGTAGTATAATTTTTGAAATGTGGGTTTTCTTGGCCTAAAACGGGAAAAGGCAATGCTCAAGGCATTCAAAAAAGCCTTCGATGCAAATAACCGATATACGCCAAAATATGGCTTTTTACCATGACAAGTTGGTGTGGTGGTATCTACCAAAAGCGAGTTCACCAGACTTTAGAGAAATCAATAATCACTACAACAAAAAAGGCTTTTAACAGCATTTCAAAAACGTTGTTAAAAGATATAACAGCGTTAGTATAAACGTTGTTTAATGACATGCGGTTGTTGATGTAATATCTCTAATAGCAAATTATAAACGCTGTTAAAAGAGAGCTTCTATAGCGTTCATCCTTTGCTGTTAACTAGTCCATGTACATCGTTTAGGTTGTGCTATTTTTAATACACAACAGCGTCTACTATTTGTTGTTAAAAACTATGCAGGATATTGTTTTACAGTTTCATCAGCGTTTATGGATAAAATAATCAACATTTATTTATGTTGTTTAAAGTTTTTTCATTCGCTTTATCAGCATTCTTTAACTGCTGTTATTTGTTTTTATCAGCATTCTTGAACCGCTGTTATTTGTTTTTCATCAGCAGTTTTTAAATGCTGTAGTAGCTTGTATGCCTTTTTTCCCTAAATATTTGACAGCGTGTTTTAAACGTTGTTGTCTATATATTTTGTTTTTACAGCACGTCTGCATGCAGTGACTATACACTATTCAAATATATAATGTAAACTACATCCAATCATAATTTAATCCAATAATATGGAGAACACATACGAATCAATCTAAAAACTATATTATAAAAGCATAACTTTTAATCATTTCCATAAAATTAGTTAAAACACAAGTATATGAGCAAAGTTTACATCGATATACATAAACCATCTTCAAACGACATTCAATAAAGATACATGTTCTAAAAAGTAAGGTAGCATCAAATATTATATTAGTGACAAAACGTACAATCAAATACTTTTCACATGCTAACCACGCCAAAATGATCCCCAAAAGCCTTCATCTACCTATAAAGATGAAAATTAAAAGTTAGTAAATACAAATTTAAAACAACATATCCAACTAATGAGTACAAATGGAGATAGTTGTTTGCAGAGTTAGAGAACTGACTATTTTAAGTAATATGCATATGCGATACACACTGCACCAACTATTGATCATATTTGGACACAACCATATTATGTCCAGTATGCACATGTATGATGTAAAAGTTTGCAATTGCATATATTCATGTGATGTTCCCATGAATGTACTCCCAGTCTCAGTGATTGACCAGATGTGGTGTATATATAATGGGCGTGGTGTGAATCAATTATAAGTATAAGATTCAATAATACGAGCAAAATCTAAAACTTTATTTGCTCACTTAGTTACAAGGCCATGTAAAACAATGGGTGCATCATGAGTTTCTGAACCTGCAATTGGTTTTCAAGTATCAGGCGTCTTTTTGTTGTTAACAGCCGATGTAATTGTTGTATATGAAACTAGACGAGACACAAAAGGTACTTGAGATATGAATTGCAATATATATTTTTCTACACATAATGGTACGGTATTTTAATGTATATTTTTCTACTCGAAAGAAAGAGGTATCCTAGCTTTAATCCAAAGTCCAAACATGCTAGTTGTATTATCTAAAATCATCGCACTTCACATATACTTCACATATACATGCTAGTTGTATTATCCAAAGTCCAAATATGCTAGTTGTATTATCTAAAATCAACCACAATTCAGCAAATTCAGAAGATTCTTGTTTCGGAGAATTTCGACCTATATTTTATCAAATATTCTCATTCAAAATTCAAACTGTAAAATTACGAACTACTGCTGCACGACGAGTCCAATTTAATTATATTCAATTTATAATTTATTTAATTAATAACGTAGACATAACAATGCATATTCTTCTGACTTGGAATTTAGCATTAGCACCAAATTGTTTTCAAAAAAATTGCCATTACAACGACGCCATTCTGTAGAACCAGAGTAGCGTCTATGCATTACCCCTCTCCCGACTTGGCTTGCACCATTAACAATAATTTTATACAACAACGTATATACCAACAACTCCGTTAATAGGATTACCAAACCCATATACAAAACGTATTTTAAATAGTTTTATCCCAACTATTTAAATTTTCTAACACCACTAATCCCAAAAGCAAATGAATCATTACTCATTATAGAAATTTATATTTTTTTTTGATATTCTATAACAATGTGGAAGTTAATGTTGGCATAAATAGTTTGACTGATATCCAAACGTACACGCTAAAAGCTCATCCAGCAAGTACTGATTTTGAAAACTATTGAAAGAGCATCCAAATACGAATCAGCTTCCTAAATCCAGACTGTAAATTTCAAGGGGAACTGAATTCACTGTTGAAGAGAAAAAATTTAATTCCTGATTCTGAAAGTTCAAAGTTGAATCTTATGCCAGTAGGTAGCCTTATAGTGGTCACAATGATAAATATAAAGATCAAATAGTTTTTTTCAGAAAAAGATCAATTATGGAGGTTAGCGTAATAAATGGGACCAAAAGATTTTTCTTAATCAATTCTAGAACTAAATTTAAGCATCACTTTTCATTGCAAATAGCAAGAGAATAACAAAGCTTCTCAGCATGTAGAAAGATATCTAGAGCGTTGAATACAGTGACATATACTGAAGCACATTTCTCATTGTAAAAATATCAAGACAACAACGGATCATCTCAGCACATAAAAGTAAGTTTACAAATCAAGGGCCTATAATATTCAGCAATAAAAGGAACCAAAATGAAGAAGAGGTAAAATTGTCATAGGAGACTACATAAACGATGGACTAGAAGGGTCGAAACAGACCCTCAATCCGAACGGCTGCAGATGAAAATTTAGTATAGTCAACTATCTTGTGTATCGGAAAGGATGTTTCGTAGATTTTCAAACCAACTGCCGGATACTTAATTAATAAGAACTGATATACGATGGTTTCCGTCTAAAGGACTCTAAGATACACCAAACGGATGCCACCACAGCCAAGATAATTCTTCAGTTTAGGCAAAGATACAACTAAAAGCATTATATTTCACATATGCAATTAATTGATGAGGATTTTACTGTTGCTTATGTTTCATCGGATCTGAGACTCAAAATACACACTAAGTGTGCCACAAACTATTGACATTCATAGTTTGTGTGCTCGCGAGTGTATAAGTTACACAAAATCAGTATCTCCACACATGTAATGCAGGTCCTTGTAATTCGATAGTGAAACAAGCATCTCTGATATTAGGTGTAATTACACCATAATCATATTTTGTTATGCAAATGATGAGAATAGCCATTAGGAAAATAAATTAACAATTTTGATTTAAAACATTTGGATTAATTTTGGAAGTCTATGACTGGAATGTTCGGCTTCTTACCTGTACACGTGGCCATGTTAATGCTTGAGTTCTTCTGATTCTTATGTCGATTGGGCCTTAAACGTTGAGCTTTTTTATTTCCTTTTTTATTAGAATATTTTATGGGTTAGTGGCAACATTATGATGTAGTTGATTTGCTTGCCCAATGTACTGATTCTTGTACATTTTTTATTGATGAGTTGTCAATAAAATATCACACTCATTTTTCCTGCCTAGATATCACGCTGATTTCTAGAACAGTTTTTTAACGAGGTGGTTTACCCTTTTTTTTTTAAAAAAAATGGAAGTCTAAATGGCTTAACAGTACCAAAGTCTTTTCGCTATGATTCCGACTACGGTACACGAGAACTAGATAAATGAGATAAGAATATTCTTGAAGGCTTCGATAGAATCAATTCCACTGTTCCACATGGTTGATAAGTTACTGAAATTGCATCTATTTCATTTCCTGATTGACAAAACCTAAGAAAGCGGTTTGGTATGAAAAGAAATATTGCTCCAGCTACCGAGTTGAACACAAAATCTCCAATATGGAAAGCTAAGAATACAAGGAACACAAAATCTTCAATATTGCTCCAGCTACCGTGCTAACCTCCATCAATGTCTAAAGGCATAAGATTCAACTTGCTTTTTTAGGAAAAAGATCAATTGTGGAGGTAGCCATATAATGTTGCGAGATGGAGGTTGAAACAGAGACTGAGACAAACACAAAGATGGGGACTGCAATGATGATTCCAACATACTTTTTTTTAGAAAAAGATCAAATAGTTCAATTGGTTCAGTGATATAAAGGCATTATTTTACTGAATTTAACTGAACATCAAGTAAAATGTAACAACATACACAATTTCCATCTTTTACTGAATGCGTTGAATGATTATTTTTATCAATTATTTAATTTACTGAATTTAATCAAATAGTTCAATCGGTTCAGTAAAAGATCAAATAGTTTAATCGGTTCAGTGATATAAAGGCATTGTTTGATTAAGTCATTTGTTTTTTTACATAAAAATCAAATAATCCAACTGAATCCAACTTTTATCAACACCTTCAGTAATACATATAGCAAAAAAAATCGTTAATATTACAGTAACAAACATGAATTTGAAATTTCATCATGTTTATTTGCATAAAGCATGTCATGTAATAGGCTTGCATTGTGGAACTGTACGATTCAATAAATGCAACAAAAATTGCACAAAAGATGTGATTATGAATGATCAATCACTTATACTATTTATGCGCATACAACATGTCACTTAAATTATGTGACGCAAGACATTTTAGAAAAAATAAACAAATTCAAAATTTTCTAGTAGTTTATAAATAGGGTAAAAGACAATCAAAAGCCATCAAAATTGCATAAAATGACATAACTTCGAATGTGATCTACTCATGAACAAAAAATATAAATAAAAAAAAGTTTTGAGTTATGGTCTCAAAAAAACAAACATAGAAACCTGTTTTATGTAAGTAAAAATACGGAACTGCAATACACTTCCCGATGTATCAAATCTAGCATTGTTCTTAGTAGTAAAAGTTCTACAAAATTGGCTAGCTTGAATGATTCTTCTCAACCTTAAATAAGATCTTTATTAGATGCACATGGATTTTTTTTTTCTGTTACATTATCTGATGAGGGGGTGACAGAAAAAAAAATCAAATCAATTTCATATCTACATTCAACATTATTGGTATGTGCACATAATCAAAAGAGTTATCATGTTATTAACATTGATGTCCTCCTAAAATTTTGCCGCAGTGGTTCTCGATTGTAGCTCAAGTGTAGTTAATAGCAGTTGTAACTGTTGTTTCTATGGATATTACTTAACGATTGTGGCAACAACTTAAACAATTTTATGATTAAACAGCTGACCTAACAGTCTATATCAAGTTTCAATATCAATGACACTAATACTGTTACCTGCGCAATTGCCTTGCTTGATAGTAAAACCCAACTCAGCACTTAACTCTACCAGACCAGAATCTGAACCAACCGAATAAAACCTAAAAAAAATTATGAGCAATTCGATTAGCAAAACTGAAATCGCTAGTAGTGACACAAGAATCAGGGTAGCACGAAGATGAAAAACAAAATGTTTTTCAACAAAGAATACTAGGGCAGTACCAATTAGGGAGTAATCATTTAAAGAAGAAAATCAAAAACTGAAAAAACGAAGATAGATGAAATTACGGATAAGAGAGACGAGAGGGAAACAAGAAAATCTAAAGCGTAAATTTTGAATGCAGAAAATTTTCGATGAATTTGGGGAAATCAGAATAATTTGGGGAATCAAAGGAGTGAGGCGGCAAGGGAAAAAAGTTGGGGAAATCAGAATAGTGTGTGATTGGAAAGTGAAAATATTTACCGCCTTAATGATATGTTAGAGTTTTGGGGAAGCTTGACCAATTTCAGGGTGATAAACTATATTAATTTAGGTTTTAAACCAACTTTCAACAGCAATTAGCAATAAACGTTGTCCTTGGTTGCGGTTAAAAGTGAATTTAGTTGTAGTGAATGGACGTTAAGTGTTTGATTGTGAATTCATTCTTTATTCCCTTAATTTGAGACAACAAACTTAGGAGAGGTTAATAGGAGAAAATTGAAAATTAATTTCTCCTTAAGTTGGTCTCACAACATTAGGAAAATCTTGGAAAGATTTGATTGTTTTATGTGGCACGTATGTAATCTCTCCATGATTCTTATAAACAAATATAAATAACATAAATTTTTAAATGCTGACCAAAGACCACTACTCTATTGTTAGAGGTATAAGGATTCAGAAAACATTCTGAAAGTCATGTGTTCAAGCCTATGAGACATCATAATGATTGTTCTGATCAAATAAAATATCATTTTTGTTATAAAAAAAATTCCAAATGATAAATGCGTAAATTTATAGGAGGCATCATGCTTCTCTTAAATTACTAAAGGTACCATTGATTATGATGTGAGTAGATACTCTCATAATCCTTGTGTTGCATATCGGAATTTCTATAGAAATTTAAAAAAGAAAATATACTAGTTTCTAACCTAAAGCGAACAATGCAAGGAGCTCTCTAGTAGAAAATTTATACTTCTTTATTTTTAAAAATATTTTATCTCCTGAAATTTATTTTAACTCCTATTTTTAAAATTATACTTAACTCCTAATTTAAATAAGTTTCACTTATAAATTTAATACTAATTTTATTATAGTTGCTTATATTTTCAATTTCCTTATTTATATTTAGTTTTACTATATTCATAGTTATATATATACACCTTTATGTCATTTTGTATTTAGTTCTTAATCATTTTTTAATCATCCTAATATATGTTTTAAATTATATTTTTTTACTTAGTATACTCTATTTTAATATAATGGAAAATAGTTTGTTTTAACTCAAAAATCACTACAATTTATTTAAACATTATTGACTTTCATTTAAAATTTTATTTTTGAATTTTTACATAGGGATGTCGACATACAACTTTATGTATGTCGACATAGGAGCTGTTTATTTGTTTTTTGAATTTTGAAAAGTAATGTCTTTTGAATTCAAATCTTTTCTAAAAGGATATAGTTGTTGGAAAACTATATAATGGCTTCATAATTCAAAAAATATAATAAGTTTTCATCTCCTTCTCCTTCCTTAATTATTCAGTCATTATTCTTCTTAAATTCTTATATTTCCACACTTACACTCTACCGATTTCCATAGAAATCATATCATTCTTCTTCTCTTTCAATTCTACATCATACTCTCTTTGAAATTCAAGTGATACTCAAGAGTTATAGGCTATTTGTAATCAAAGATCGCAAGATCAAAGTATATCGAGTCAATACTACAAAAACTGATAAGAGAAGGATGTGGTAATGTTCCGTATAAATCTACTGGACGTGATTGTGTCCCGAAAATCGATTGAATGTAAAGTTGTGGCCTGAAAAATCAAGTAAGTCTCACTGTACTTGGAATCAGTCGGGGTGTGCCCTTGTAGCCCTGAAATTAAGAATTGTAATAGGATATTATTGAATAAAAATCTACATCAACCCAGCGTTGTGAGAGACTGGATGTAGGAGAGTCTCGAACCAGTATAAAATCTAGGTGTGTATTTTCCTTTTACTACTTTTATTTTATTTCCTGCATCTGTGATTGATTCTGTGATTTGTGATATCCGTGATTAGCAAAACATTTTGTTTAATTTAAAAAGATTTCAAGAAATTTAATATAATTCATATAACAATATAACATTATTCACCCTCCCTCTAGCGTTTAATTTGTCTGCTAGTTAATCTGCATCCCCAACACATAATTTGTATCATTCTATACCGGTGTTTATCTAATTGGCATTGTATTCTTTTTCAAAACGTTTTCCCTCTGCTTTTCATGTTATGAAATATGTTCTTTCTTTCACTGCGTTCTTTTTCAACTTTTTTACATCCCGTGCGGAAAGCAAGCATGCATACAGATTGTGATAATTAATTTTTTCAAAAAAATATAGGTATATAAAATAATCACTCAAGCAGCCTCAATTCAGGCAACAGCAAAATCAGGTCAACAAAGGCTTCAAACAACAATAACGTTTTGGTTAATTAAGCTAACTTCGAACATCCAAGTTGTTTCGCATTTTAAAAAAAAAATAAAAACTCGCGCTATATTCTTCTATTTTGATCCATATTTATAACATAGTGATGAATGCCACCGTATAAGGTTTTGGCCAGAACCACGGATTCCGACCATTTCGTATAGGTTCCGACCGATAATGGGACGAGATTACGGCAAATTCCTATTCCGTTACTGACTTAAAAAAAAAAATGAAACTAGTGGAGAGGAGGGAAGCGACAACAAAAAAGGGGAAAAGCGAAATTGAATTAATCAGAAAAGCAAAAAAACAAAAAATACTAATCAATTGAATCTGAAAAAAATATCATAATCAGAATACCTTAGTCAATACCTTAGTCAATCTAGTCGGAAAAATTAAAGCATGCTGAGGCTTAAACATCATTGAGGAGCTTCGACACCACCAATTCGAGCGCCCCAGGTGAATTTATTTTTGTTTCGCTTATTTCAACTTTTCCGATATGTTAACTTTTCTCTGTTTCTTTGTTTTTGGGCTCGCTGGAATGGAAACCGATTCTACTGTGCCCAACCCCGTCTCTGCGTGTGCCCACCAATTAAATCTCTTCATTTCCGCTTTTTTGCATTTAAGTCTTCGAACAATTGAGGGATTTAACTGCAAAAAGCGAAAATAAGAGGCTGTGATTAGTTGGGGACATGGGGCACATAAGATTTCGGTATAAAAGAATTGGTGCGGTTTGGATGGGAGAGGAATTGGGCAAGTAGGTGGGTTGGGCTTAGACTTCAACACGTTGGGGCTGAACTTTATATATTAGATTGATATTAAAGTTGAACCAACCAATGCTATTTCCAACATTGAATTGAACCAAACAACCACTACAATTTTGCAACATCAAAAAAAATATTATGTGAACTTGAATATGGAATCCGTTACATTACTATCTTTTTATAAACTATATTTGTATGCGCAAGTTGCAACTTTTATCATTACTTGTTAAAAAAATACAAATATTCAATAGTAGGATTAAAATCGAAACAAAGACCGAAATTTTTGAAATTGACCGAAATCTCTGAAATTGACCGAAATCAATAAAAATTCAAATGATTGAAACCGAGTTATCAAACCTTGCTCAATACGTTAACTATTTACATGTTTACTCGAACATGCAACTTACCACCATGCTCATATGCTGGTGGTAAGTTGACTAGTTTGAAAATCCCCAAAATAACGTGTTCAGACAAAATAAGCTCATTTTGATATTTGGTAAGCAAGTGTAATTTGACAAGCAAATAAAATGTGATGCATCAAAAACAGTAATATTTTCCATGAGTGACATGAGATGATATATGAAAAACCAACAAAAATTGGTTTAATGAAACTTCTCTGTAAATTACATAGTTACCTTCTCAACTCTTAGCTTTACATCGATCAACAGTTTCCTTCATGGCATTCAACTGTTCGATTATGTGTTCTAATTTCATGCAACGTATTTCATAAGAAATTCTTGAACTATAATCACATTTCTCGAATGGACGATACTCACAAGCAGTTTTGATTTCTTCAACCATTTTCATTTGAATTTCCTGCTCCCATTAGTGATTTTCAATTCAATTTTTTTTGTTTGAACTATAGAAAAAATCATGTATAGCCTACAAAGGTGTAAACCAAAAAATCGGTAGATTCTAATGATCAAAAGCAAAAGAATTAAAAAAACTGCAACAAAAAGAGACATACATATTTTCTTGTGGGGTAGGGTAATCAAACAAGTGAGTAGTGTTTCAGACTTTCAGTATCAATACTTTCTAGTCCTTTTTAACAGTTAAAAATTGCCAATATACATATTCCCGAGAAGTTATCAAGCAAAAGAAAAAGAAAAAAAACATGTACACTATCAGCCACTCTTCCATC
Organism: Allium sativum; assembly: GCA_030737875.1. NCBI lineage: Eukaryota > Viridiplantae > Streptophyta > Magnoliopsida > Asparagales > Amaryllidaceae > Allium > Allium sativum. The sequence continues at coordinate 609,694,244 of CM060922.1, forward strand.
TCTTCGCACCACCTTAAGCTTTCTACGGTCTTTTCCATGCAAATAACTTCATAAAAATATGAGTTAAAAGACTATTATCTCCTAGTATATCAGAATGCTACACTTCAAGTTATTTACGGTTCGATGTGGGTACATATGTATCTCACATATTCACCACTGTATCACTTTTACCACCCATGCAAGATTTATAATTTTTACAAATCAAATTATATCAATGAGCAAAGTTGACATGCAATTATCTACCAAGAGATTACCACTATAAAGTTTTTCACTCAAATTAAGTCATCCAAGTATCCCAAAAAACGATTCTTTATCAATAGATTTCATTTTTATTTGTACTAAAAATATATTTAAGGTTTGGAATGTAATTTAGAATCAAACCCGAATAGACTGGATAAATTCTCGACAATGATTGGCAACTACTTCATTTCTAGGACCGATCTACTGGCAAGCTCATCCTTTACGGATCCTGCTAATTGCATAGCTTGAACAATTTTCTAGATTACGAGAGAAAAATGCAGAATAGGGTTTTTAATTAAAATTTGAACTTTATTTTCTGACGGTGAATTGAGATCAATTGACTTTTCGACGTGTTGAAGACGTTGCAGAGAGATTGGTTGATTTTGAGTAGCCATTAGTTGAAAGGAGTTCCTTTATTTCCTTATGTTGATTTAGGGTTCACCGAATCTATTAGCACCTGCCCCCTATTGCTAAGCTCCCTGCCCTACCAACTAAAAAATAGTGAAAATAGGGACAAAACGATTCTTTTCATTTTTATTTTTTGAAACTCAATGAAAATATTGTATAATGTCCATGTTTAAATCTAACTATCTAATGAATCCAACATGAATGAAATTTATTTTGATTATGTTCACCCTAAACGTTATATAACAACTTTGAAAGAAAACCTAAAAGAGAGAAGATAAATAAATATATTTTTTGTATCAATTTTAAATTTTTTTAGGACAACAAAAATTAGAATAAATTTTCATTTTAACTTTCATGATTTGAATAAGGATAGAAGAAATCTTGGAGGAATTAAATGAAAAATATAATGTAAAATAAAAACAAAAGAAGTTATATAATAATAATATGTAGAAGAAAGAGTAATGGTAAAAGATGAGACAAGAAATAAAATTGCAGAGTGTAATACTTTTTTTGTTGAACACTAGACCAGGAATGGAGGATTAAAGTGTGTTATTGACATATCATTTAGGGTTTAGCAATCAAAAGTTAAAGTGATGATAAAGTACTTCTGGTGGTACAAGCATTTTTGCATCAAAAGTGACCATGAACACCCCATATAAATTTTTACAGATCCACAACAAGGATTATATGCATAATTATCTATATAAAGCAATACAATACGAAAAACAGAAATCTCACGCAGGTTTTATAGTGGCTCGGCAAGCTAGGCATGCGTTTGCTTTATATCATATTGATCTTGCACTGATTGATATTACAACAATTTAGTATCGGCCAAGATCATGTAGTACAAGATTTGAGAAGATTTAAAATGTTAATGGCAGGCCTGGGCAGTAGAAGAAAAAATTCAACCTCTTTTAGAGAATTCTCATTATATTTATAGGTGAAGACGTGCTTCATTCAAGCTGAAAATTTGTGTGAAAAATCTTGTGATCAAGACCCAACGATCGCTTCGGTTGGTATGCCTTGATGTTGGCATCGTGTTTCTGAAGTTTGTTGGAATAGCCGCCCACTTATTTTCTAGGAGATATTGATGGATCTTTAGTTATGTGAACTACTAGCTAGAGCTGAAGTGATACGAACTAATCCCCTACATAGGGGAAATGTACAATTTGATCCTTTGCCTAGGGAGTTGACAATTTATAATTATCATATTCTTGGATGTTGCACTACTGAGTTCGATGGCTTGTAGAGATTGTTAGTATCATGGATGGTAGTTTTGATGATAACAACATTAGGTAATGACATAAAATATATTTACACATGTTATAATTAATGATTACGTAGATATATATTGTATATAGTATCGGTTACTAGATATATATTGATAATGAAGATTATACAGTATCAAGATAGAAGATTCAGATTGATGCTGATATAAAGATTTAAGGGTCAGGCAATGAAAATTCATGAGCGCTGAAGAGTAATAGAAATCAAGATGTTTTATATAAGTAATTGAGTCTTAGATTAAATGTTAAAACTCTACCCTTTAGGAAATGTTTTCAAAGCAACCCTATTTTTAAATATTTTTGAAATGATTTTTTCAAAGTGTTTTCAAAAAGGAATTTTAAGTTCTTTATATTTTATCTTTGAAATAGTTTTATATACTTTTTACAATATTAATTTTGATTTTATTATTATACTTGTATTTTTTATTTCAATATTTATAGTATGGCTTTTATACTTGTCATCTGATTTTAAATTATACTTTGGTCTTTGATTTTATTTTATAATTTAGCCTTAATAATTATAATTTGATATTATATGTTAACAATATTTTTCGTCAACACCGGAGATAGGTCTAAGGAAATGAACCGAAGGGAAAATGAGATTATTTAGTTTTTACAAGCTTGAGTTAGTTCATCGTTTCCTAGATATCAAGGTCTTAAGCCTAAAGATTGGTTACTCTTCCATCAAAAAGGTGAGTATCACGCTTACGAGACTCAACAACTAATAGTTACCTTGGGATAAGGGTTCCTTAAGCACAACACAAGATGGAAAGCTAAACGGTTTGTAGAAAAGGAGTTTCTCAATAATCTCGAGGAAGGATTTAGACTTGTGTAGAAAACCTTTGTCATACAGAAAACATAAGGTAGTTTATAAAGAAAACAGCTAAACAACTCATAGGAATTATGCTACGTGTTGATCCACTCTTTATTGCTCATTGATTTGAATACATAAGTGTTTACAAAGGAAATCCCCAAACTGATTTAGAAATTAGGGTTTACTCTATAAGAAAAGAGTACAAGTAATGAGAATTCAGCCTTGAAAATGTGACCCCTAAAGTCTTATTTATAGACAAATCGGAACCTCTTTTGCCACTAGGTCAGCAGAATCCTCCTTCGTGTGTAGCAGTTATGTGTCGGCCGCCTTTTTCACTTTCGGTTCTTGTTGCTTTGACTTTTGTCCTTGTTAATAGAGACAATGGAGCTTTCGACGTGTCGGTCCTAGTTCCAGGCAGGTTGGTCTCGGTCTTTGGAGATTTTCTTTGATGTTATTTCCACCTTTCGTATCGATACCAAGCCCGTTGGTATGGATTGCTTTGGGAAAGGCTTTCGGTCTCGTCTTTTAGTCTTTATAATATTGGTTTGCATGCTTCATCTTCCCATGCTCTGGGAACCCTCACCCCTTTTGGTATCGACGCTAAGTTAGTGTGGATAACTCTTCTTCTTAAAAGCTTTGTTTTGCTTTCGATAAATCTTTGGAGTGGATTTCATTCTTCCGGAAGGATGCTTTCGGTGCATTATTTGTTGATTTCTGAAGTTGTCCCTTGGTAATCATCAAATTTGGTCTTGATAGCTATCTTCCAGAAGGTTTCTCTTATGCTTCAGTTTCTTGTGCCCTTGATGCCTTCATCTCCTTTCGTATTGACATTAAGAAAGTTAATGTCGATAGCTCTTTACTCCTTTGGCTCTGCTTGATGCATCTTATTAAGTCATTAATAAATATGCCAAAATATTCCATCCATCCAGGTGGTGATAAAATGTATAGAGACATGAGGAGGGTGTTCAATTGGAGTGGCATAAAGAAGGATGTCGCAAAGTATGCGGCGAGTTGCTCTGTTTGTCAAAGATTTAAGGTAGAGCAACCAAAGTCTGGTGAATTACTCCAGCTATTAGATGTGTCACAATGGATATGGAAGAGTGTGTGTCCATAAATTTAATTGATGGTATGCCTCAATCTAGGAAGGGCAATATTGGTAATTAGGTGATAATTGATAAGTAAAGGATGGTTAACCCACTAGCTTGTTACAGCCGTATTGAGTGGAATAAGAGTTCACTGTTGATGTTCTGCTTGGTCCCTCTCATTAGGTTGGCAATCGAACCTGCCACCGCTTAGAGCAACTGAAAATTCAATCTGCAGCTTGCTTGCCCCATCTTTCTCAACTGCCAGCACATCCTTCATCTTGCTTAGTTTACCCTGAAACCCCTCTCTGTGTTCCTTCCAGTCTGTAACAGTCTTCCCCATCTCAACTAAACTAGGTTCTAGCATATTTAACACTTCCTCCAACTTCTCTACTTTTTCCCCATCCCATTGCTTGCTCTCTTACAATCATCGAGGAAATGAGCTAATGTCTGATTAAATAAACCTTTGGCATCACAAAGCTTCTTGGAGAGCCTTCTGACTAGTTCGAGTTACGTAGTATGCATGTCTTTCAGATCATCGACTCAAAATTTTGTTTCCCTGCTTCTTTAGTTGCACAGCGAAATTTGTCATTAAATTTGAAAATAGCTTTAACTCCGCGAAGACTATATCCGCCATAAAATTGACTACCCCATTATAGGATAGTAGAGTACACTATTAAAGGAATGGAACATGGGGCCTCAGGGTCGGAACTCCTATTGTAATTCACTAATTATAAAGTGGGTCAAACGGTTCAGTGAGAGTGGTGCCTAGTTCAGTTCATTTTCCTTTGGAACTGTCCACAATAATCACAATTGCTTTTCTCCATGATCGGTTTTCTACCACCAACAATTTTAATATCTCTTATTATCCTAACAATGGTAATGTGATGGTAGATGGTTTGAGCAAACATAAGGTAGGGATAAGTTCCTTATTTCTGGAATGGTGGCCTTTATAGTATATTGCTGATTTTGATATTGACGTTCATTGAATTTCACCCGGGATTGCTAGCGATCCTTAATATTCAGCTGACATATTGGAGAGGATTGGGTCTATATGTATGCACACGACTATAAGTTAGCATACATACATTTTGGATCAACTCGATAGAGGAGAATCATCAGGACTCCTTAGGCGCTACAAAGTTGATTCAGAAGGATAATTGAGGAGAGATGATATAGCCTCTGTGTTCTCTGCACCATAGATTGTGTATATGCCATGTTGACCGAATCCCATCATTCTAGAATGACTATCCATGTTGGTGGAAGTAAGATGTAATGGGATATGAAGAGAGTGCTATATTGGTTTGGAATTAAGAAGCAAATAGTAGAGTATATGGCCAAGTGTGTGGTTTTTTTTTTTTTTAAATAATAATAATTAAATGGTACTTATATTACAATAAAAGGAGTACAAATTAAGAGAAGAGCTGGTTACAAATGATAAACACCAACAAAACGAATCATGTACAAACAAAAGTTTAAACCAGCTCAACCCGATACCAGAGACAAGACTGAAACAAAATATACGACATACAATCAATCACAACAAATACAAAATAAACCCCTTACAAGCAAAAGCAAGGTTAGCTGCAGTGAGAGCGAGACCAAATCCCAAACAAAAGCTCCAAACAAGCCCAGCCACAATGAAAACCTAAGTATTCACTTCACATCATATCCAAACAGGGCCGAACTCCGGACAGATCATGCAACAATGAATAGTTCCAACATGAATAACACAACAGATCAAAGAAACTGCTACTCACCACTTAAAACAACTAGACTTAATACTCACTAACAAGTCACCAACATACTCCAAATAGATCCATCCTAAAGAGATTGAAGCAAATAAACGAGCACGTGCAACTGCAGAAGACCAAATAAAAATTTACTTCACAAGCCATGCAGCATAACCATGAAAACACATGTTATTAATCATTTTTTGGATACTCCTCCGCTAATGGTACCACATGGGGAGTACCCATCCTTATTTTTCTTCGACTTTGATCTTGTTTGGTATTGGGAAACTAGATTAACCCATTTAGGGTTATCCTCCACTAGGGGTTCACTGTTCAACGTTATACTACCACTTTTATACTTACCGCATTTAAGTTTAGATCTTCTCCTTCTAAAAATTCTCAAAGAACTATCAGATTCTTCCATCAATATATCCTTGCTTGCAGTTTCATCTACCGAGCAAATCTCACTACTATCCGCAAAATCAACCATAGTGTTCTCTTCATGAAAGTTTGAATTAATCTACGGAAGTTATTCAAGTTGCTTGAAACATTACGCTTATCTTGCAACTTCTCTTTAATATACTTGTCTAACCCGTTCTCATACTATATTCTTATCAGAGCTGCCTGCATCTGTGGTAAAACCATGGCCAGCCTCATTCGAAGCCTGAAAACAGTTATTAGGATCTGCTAGAACGTCAAAAGGATTATTATCTTTTAACACATCATTCTGTACAACTGCATTATTTTTAACTGAAACCAATACTCTGTCCTTTTCAAAAAAATATTTCTTTGAAGTTTTGTTGCTAGTTACCACAACAATGTCCTTAGTTGAAATAATCCTATCACCTACATTACCAAATTGATTCTCTAAAGAAGACCCATTCTTAGAAATAATGTTCCTCTCTTGAAAATTTCTATTTATCTGATCCAGATTCCTCCCATTATCATCTACATCCATTACATTCTCAAGGCTTGGAGATTCTTTAAGAACCCAGATTTTGGAGGCCTTACATGCAGTACTTGCATGACCAAAGATATTACAATTAGAACACAAAGAAGGTACCCATTCGTAATGTACTCTCTGCCAAACTACTTCACTATTGAAACGTTGGACAAGAATTGCATCAGGGAACTTAAAATCATAATTAACTTCTACTAATACTCTAGCATATGCTATTCTAGTGGAGTCTTCAGTCACAGTGTCTAATTTTAAGGGGTGACCTAAAATAGAGGCAATTCTACACATGGCCTCTACAGACCAAATATCCAACTCAAGATTTGGAAACTGAAACCATATAGACAGTGTGTGTAGAGATTCCCTAGCCATTTTCAATCCACGGCACCACTTTTTCATATAAATCAATCTTTTATTGTAATAATAAGGTCCCAATGAAAGTATACTGTCACAATCTTCTGCGTTTTCACATATAATAATAAAAAAGCCATTTTCTCTACTAAACAATTGATAATTACCCTTAATTTTCCAATTTCTTTTAGTTAATATATTAGAAACTTGTAACAAGGCTTGGTACCAAAGACGTAAAATATTATGGAACTCGATCACTTTTCCCTTGCCTTATTTGTCAGTTCTTCACCAATGACCACTGTTCTAAGATTATTTATGATAATCGATTCATAATATTTTAACTGAATTGAATTAATATGGGATCTATCCTTTTTATAGCATCAATCCATGCACTTGATTGACTATACTTATTCTTAATGTTCGAAGTCTGTTTAGTTGAACCCAGATCTGGTAAGTCTACTTTTGAATTAAGAACCGGAGACAACGAATTAACTTGATTTGAGAAAGTCTTGAGCTTTGCATGTTGCAGATCTAAGCTTCGATCAGGTGGAATTGAGAAACGATGGTCTGAATCGAAGGACAAGGCGATGTTTCTCTGAGAATTAGAATGGAGGAAAGAAGATGATGTCGCCATTAATCGGGATGCTTATCCGAGGATGAAAGTAGAAAAAAGAAACCAGAGTGATCAATTCAGCCAAAAGATATTCCACAGTGGAATTAGAAGAGCATCTCTATGGGCTCCACCGATGAATTATCTAGATTTAAGAGTGAGAGTGACAATATTCGATTTGTAGTTTATAAACTAACTAAGTGCACTCATTTCTTATCCCTTAAAAGTACGATGATAGCAACATCTTCGGCGAAGTTATATGTAAAGGAGATCACTAGGCTTCATGGAGTTCCTACAAGTATAGTTTGCAAGCGAAATCCACTTTTTACTAGCGAATTTGGAAGGAGTCATTAGGTTGCTTTTGGAACTTAACTGAATCTGAGTGCATCATATCACCCGTAGATAGACAGACAAGCGAAAAGAGTGAAATGGATTTTAGAAGCCTTACTCAGGATGTGCAATATGGAGTTGGAGGTTTTTGGGAGCATCATTTACCATTGGTTGAGTGTCTTTATAATAATAGTTACCAAAAGAGTAGTGGAATGACACCCTTTTAAAGTCCTATATGGTTGACCCTATAGACTGTCATCATGTTGGTAGGACGCGACTGATAGGAATATTTCTGGACTTTGCATGGTAAGGGGCACATTGAAATAGTGGACTTCATCCGCAAGAGAATAAAGACGGCTTAAGATAGGAAGAAGTATTACATAGATAGGAGGAATCCTGACTTGTGTTCGAAATGGGAATTATGGTATTTATCAATATTTCACCTTTGAGGTACATCATAAGGTTTGGTTCTATAAGGAAGCTAGCACCAAGATTTTTGGGACTCTTTCCTATTTGGAAACACTTTGAAATTTAGCTTATAGGGTAGAGCTTTCAGAGAAGTCAGCCAAAACGCATATTTTTACCTATATTTCACACATGATGAAGTGTTTGCCTGATTCTACAACTATAGTGGAACCTACTTAGCTAAAATAGGCAAAAGTTCAGCGAGAGTTACTTGCTCTCTATATACCTATTTGCATACTAGAATATGATGTAAAGTGATTTCGTAATAAAGATATTTATCTTGTTAAATTACAATAGAGAAATGACCAGACAAAGGCTGCATGGAAATCGAAGGATAAGGTTCGAAAGTTTTTACCCACATCATTTTTATAGTACGCCTTGAATAACCAATATTGAGTTTTTATTTTTTTTTAGGATCTTTGGATAGATCTTGTGGGGAAGGTGGATCTCTTAGGGTATTACCTATGGATGGTAGAAATGGGTGAAACACGTTATCAAGCCATGTTATGAATGGCGAACGCCAATGAATGCAGGTGGATAAGAATGGATGGGAATGGTTGCATTTCACGCACTAGATTAGACACTGAATAGATGTTCGACAAGATAGGTACTCGCACATTCACATCATATGCATATGAGTGTCTGATTCTTTCTAAGTATGAATGTTACATGTATGGATATTGAGTATATTGATATTGCATATGGATAATTGTTGGAGCATATACATACATACATATACACACACACACACACACACACACACACACACACACACACATATATATATATATATATATATGGAATTGGGTTTAAGCTTTATTGCTGGCATTTAAGCCCAAACGAAGACCTTCGGCCCATGACCGAAAGTAACTAGTACAGTAAAAGATGGAATAAACTTTACAACATATCGACTAACTTTCAAAGCCCTAATTTATCTTAGATCTAAAAGTAAAACACTGAAACCCTTCGTAGTTCATGGCGGCTGAAACTGGAAGTGGAAGTAGGAGCACGAGCTGCCTCTAGCTTGGTGCGCAGTCCATGCAAGTAACAGATCCATGCTTGGAGTATAGTCTAGTGCAGGTTCCCTTTGTGTGGTAAGCTTCGTTCTGCTCTTCATTGCAATTGCCATGTCTTTAATCGAAAATTTACTGACTAGCTCCACTGATTTCTTCTTTTGCCTGTAAATTCTGGTGTTCCTATCCTTCCATACCGTCCAAATAGCAATTGTCAAAACGATGTGCTTCATTTCGGTTTCCAGACCTATGCGTTGCCCGATCACTTCCAGGTCAGTGATAATCTGCTGTAAGTTGGACCCATTTGTTTGTATTTTGCTTGCTATGTTGTAATTCCTCCATACTTTCTTCAAAAACGGGCAACCAAAGAAAAGGTGGTCATGTTTCCTCTTGTTGTTCACACAGAAACATAAATTAGCATTACCACCCTCCAATTGAGTAATCTGTCTTTTGTAGGTAGTCTATTCATCACTGCCTTATACACACAACATGCCATTTTTGGGACGTTAACTTTACACCTTTATGCCACTTCACTAGTCTTCCCTTAGGTATGATGTCCACCCACACTTGTTTTAAGTTGAATTCAAGATTAGCCCAGGTCCAGTTGTCATAAGTTCTTCTTGTGTTGATTTGCATGCTTTCTATGCAGTTTTTCTGGTTTTGGCTACATGGCAAATCAACATGCGATAGGTTGTTTTGAATTATGATATCCACTGTCACACTAGGGCACCCAAATGCAGAGAAGGTGTCCCAGCCAAGCGTGTCAATAAGGGAACCCCTTTCCAACCATGGGTCTTTCCATAAGTTTGTGTCTTTACCATTGGCTATTTCTTTCCAACAATTTTCAGCTATTTTTTTCCTTGAATTTATAATGGCCTTCCATATAGATAAAGCATTATTATCAATAGCCATAGTCCAGGAGTTATCACGCACATACCTTTTATTCATCCATTTGGCCCATAATCCTGCATTATTGATGACTTTCCAAGCTTGTTTAACAGTGAATGCTTGTCTCATCACTTTGATGTCTCTTAGGCCAACTCCCCCTTCTTCTTTGGGTCTACATAAATCTGCAAATTTGATTTTGTGTAACCCCATTTTCCATATAAAGTATGCACAAACCTTTTCTATTGTTTCTAGAGATGCATCAGGCAATTGAAATGTCTACAACCAGAAATTAACCTTTGCATGTATGACTATATGAACTAGTTCAATACGTTCAGCAAATGAGAGGAGTCTAGAGATCCATCCGCAAAGTTTATCTCTGATTTTAGTAATTAGACTTGCACGTTCTCTATTTGTAATCTTGTTAGATGACAAAGGCACCCCAAGATATTTGACAGGTAGCTTCCATTCCTACACTTTCAAAATCCCCAAAATGCTAGTTTTTTCTTTATAGAATTTATTAAAGTAGCATTTGGTTTCCATCTCATTAACTTTCAAACCACAGTGCAGTTCCAGATTGCCATCTTTAATTTTGTTGGTTTCCTTATTGTTTGATCTGATACAAATTGGTAGATCACCTGCATATAATAAGTAGCTGACACTAGGTAGGAAGCCGTGTATTGCTTGAATACTTTTTTCATGGCAAGCAAGTTCCATCTGCAGTGTGAAATATTTCATATCCACCGCAATAGGTATGGGGAGATGGGGTCCCCTAGCCTAATGCCTTTGTTACTACTAATAAACCTCTTAGGCACCCCCATTAATTAGGATAGAAAATGTGGGGGAGTTTATACATTCAGAGATCAAATCAACAAATTTTTGAGGGAACCCCATGCATAGTAGCGTATGTAAGATGAACTCTCTGTTGACTTTTTTCATCGGCTTTGTATAAATCCACTTTCAAACGTAGTTTATCTGCTCCTTGCTTGTTAAAATTTCTGATGAGTTTATGAGCCAATAGTGAATTTTCATAAATGCCTCTCCTACTAACGAATGCATTTTGACATTCAACAATTAAATCAGGGAGCATCATCTTCATTTTGTTGCACACCACTTTGCTTTAAATCTTGTAAATGACATTACAGTAAGCAATAGGGTTGTAATCAGCATTGTAGTAGGGTTTTTAGTTTTGGGGATAAGAAAAATAATTGTATGATTAATTTCTTTCATAATTTTTCCTAATTCAAATGTTTCTTGAATTGCTGATGTGATGTTGCTTTTTAGGTGGTCCCAGTGGGTTCTGAAGAAGCCAGAGCTGAGCCCGTCGGGCCTGGGGGAGGAGTCCAGATGGATCGTCTTAACAGCATCCCAAACTTCCCTTTAAGTGACTCTGCGCAGCAGCAAATTCCTACCCCTAGAGTTGACCAATCTGCAAGTAGTAATGTGGGGGTATGTCTTCAGTTGTTATGCCATTGTATAATTCATTGAAGTACTGAATTGCCTCCACTTAAACTTTGCTAAGTCCATCAAGCAATTACCATCCTTATCATAAGTTTGCAAATTATAAGTAGTTTTTTTCCTAACAGACATTTTAGTGTAAAAAAATTTTGTGCATTCTTCTCCTACGGTCAACCACTTCTCTTTGACTTTCTGCTTAAGTTCCTTCGCTTTTATGTGGACCGGTTCTTTGAGTTTGTTTTGGGCAATATAGTGTTGTCTCCATGTTTCTTCAAACTTGTCCCCTTGATCAATTTTAAGCAATAGTTCCACATTGCATTTCTCAAGTTGTTGAATTGCTTCATGTTGCTTTGGTCGAACCTTGTTCCACTGTGTTAGTCTGTCTTTAGCACATTACAGGTACTTCACCACATTATATAAATGATAGCTAGCAGTTGGTTGAATGTCGTTTAGATCAACTGCTTCTAGATAGCCCTCATAATGTTGCCAATCATTGGCGTATTTAAAGGGTTTACCCTTCACATTTCTGTCACTCTCTTTGAGAAGAATGTAAAGTGGAAAGTGGTCACTGGTGGAGTTAGGAAGCACATTAACCTTAATGTAAGCGGAGGTGTTCATGCATAAGGCATTCACCAATGCCCTATCGAGTTTTCACATAATTTTCTTAACTTCACCGCTCTTCCATGTAAATTGCAGGCCTTCATGGATAGGTTCTATGAGTCCAGCTACAACTAAGCACTTGTTGAATTTTGACAATTGCATTACTCTTAAGGTACTTCCACCTTGTTTCTCTTTAGCTTTCAACACCACGTTAACGTATCCCATTACAAGCTAAGGGGAATCAATTTTCGTGGCTAAGTCTTTTAGTTTTTCCCATAAATTAACTCTATAACTCGCCAAATTTCTAGCATAGACCATAGTTATATCAATAACAAGCCCATCAGCATTAGTGGCTTTAACTGTAATTTGTTAGTCATCCATGTCAAAAGCACACACATTCCACACCGTTTTGCACCATGTAATCATTATACGACTTTTAGCCCTGTGCCACTATTATGAACAGAATCCCATTCATCTCCCGGATTGTTTATGAAAAAGTTGATGTTGTCCCTACTCATTTTATTATCTAAGATACCCAAAATATAAGGGTTATATCTCCTTCTAAAATTATAGAGGTCAAGAATACGAGTATCATTGTTCAAGCCTCTTATATTCCTGCTAACTATGGACATTTAGAGTTGAGAGACTTGCTGCTCAACTTCTTAGGAGAGACTTCTCGACTAGTCAAGACCTTGTTTTTACCTTTTTTGTCTGCATTGAATTGATCTTCATATTTATGGTTGTTTGATGTGTTTGTGCCATTTTGCAGATTTGTTGCCTCTTCCTCATCTGAATTGTGTAGCTCCACATCTAATTTCTTTAAATCAATTACATTTTCAGGAACCTGGTCTAGTAGACTGGCGTTAGTGTCGTGGGTTTCGAGCAGCGTTTCCTCCGTCACTAGCTGCGGCGGGTCCTTCAGGGGTTCCTCCTCCTTCAGCTGCACCACCTCAGGCTGTGGATCCAATGTCATCCGAGTCTCACAATTAGTGGTGTTCGATGTATTATCAGTAGATATCTGTATATGTCTAGTAGTAGTGTAGGTTATGTAAGGCATGCTTGCCATTTTGTCAAGGACAATTTGTTTATTTTTTAGCTACCACACCTGCTTGAAGGTTATGGAGCATTGGGCATCATCATGTCTAAAGTATTTGCAGTTATTGCAGATGGGGGGTAAGGACTCATATTCTATCTATTGTATGTACACGTTTCCTCTTTTGTCTTTCGCTCTAACTTGTTTTTTGATTGCACTACCTTCCTGTAATTCGACAAGCACTCTGGCGTAGTTCAGTCGCTTGACATTTTTAGTGCAATCATACATAGCTAAGGGGTTGCTAATCAAACTAGCTAACTTGCTTATACCTCTCGCATTCCACAAAGTTAGATCTAGGATTTTCATCCTAATCCACATTGGGTGAGATTCTAGCATATCTCCCTCCATTTTCAAGTTTGGTTCCCATCTTTTGATAAAAAACTAGTTTGCTGTCCATAAACCATGACCCTCCTTCTAATACTTTCTGGCAGTCTTCAACATTTGTAAATTTGATTAGGTAAAAACCATTTTCACGGGAAAAAACATCCCATCTACTTTCTGGTTTCCATTCACGTCTGATGTATGCGTTTAAGCGAACATAGAATGGTCTTTTACTAATTAGATAGATGTATATGGAGTTCATCCACATGTCAATGGCTTCTTTGAAGATTTGGTCACCGATTTCTGCATATTCACCCTCCTCGTCCTTCAAAGCTTCAAATTTCTGAACAACTCCGGTGATTTTGGTGTTTCCAGCTACAACTGCAGCCCAGTTAAGCATACTAAGTTTGAACGTAGGCCCATTAACTGATCGCTTCTTAGCAACGACAGCATCAACAAACGATTTCCCTTTTTTTTCTAACCCCTTACATCCAGCGTCTTCATTGATTTTAGTATTTTCTGTGTTAGGGTTTGGAGCCCTAGCCACCTGAGAGGTTGCTTCCATTTTCTTATGACTATATTTTATATATAAGGAGCATATATATATATATATATATATATATATATATATATATATATATATATATATATATATATATATAGAGAGAGAGAGAGAGAGAGAGAGAGAGAGCAAGTAGTAATCATTAGGACTTTGCATACAACTAGATGCATTGACATGGGCATGCTTGAATAAACAGGAAGTTAACTTAATTAGTAGACCGACTACTCTTTTGCATTAGATAGGTATGTGTGTGCTTCACAATTGCAGAAAATCACAGCTTCATTAGAAAATCTAAGGATAATAGTTGTTATGGATGATGTATGTATATATTGACATAGACTGTGGATGCCAGTTGTTAATTAAAATTTTCTATATTTGAAGGTTTCGGGGATGAAATCCTTTGAGAGAATACTATGATGCCATGGGTAGTTTTGAATATTAATAGATTAAGTCAATAATAATTTATAAATAAATTTTTCCTAAACATCCAAATTTGGCTAATGGGACTTCACTGTTGCAACCGTACCAACTTTTTGAACAATTTTCATATACAGTTCGTCATAATTTGAGTTAGTATGGAGAAATTATGAGAAGAAGAAGAAGAAGAAGAAGAAAAAGATAAATGAAATAAAATTAATGGTTGATCGTTACCTAAGGTGGTCAACTGTACCCAATGAACCTGAATGATATTTTATAATTGGGCGTGATGTGTTCGAATGGTTGCATGATGAATGTGATATGTTCAAACAGTTATATGGTGCCTGTGACAAGTTAAAATGGTTCGGAATAAATCTATGTTAATCTGATTGCAGTGGTCCTTAATAAACACTATAATTAGACGCTAATTCCTAAACCTAAATATTTATATCTCTTCACATTTCTTATTCTTCCTAAAAGCCCATTTCACTTCCAAGTGAAAAAAAAAGTTAAAATAAATTCAAGTAGGTGGCTTTCATGAAGGGGAAAGTGCAGGAGGGGATCTGCATCATCAGGGCTCAAACTGTCAGTTGGGTAGGATTTAAATTTTAATCGAAAAGGATAAATCTATTAGTATTAAACTTGCTCTCAGTTATTAGATTAAATAAAAATATGGATGTGGATTCCTATAAACTTTGAACTGATAAATTTGATCTAGTTATATTAGATATAATTAGGTAACCATGATCTAGAGATTTAAATTGATATTGTTCAATGTTTAACCTTACTATGAATTCAATCTATAAAATACCGATTAGGTTAAAACAACTAGATTTAATATCCCTAAATTTGGAATAAAACAAAATGAATTTTAATTTGAAGGGATGAACAATGTAAATAACATTTGGAAGCAAAACAAGTAATTAACTTACAGTAGAAAATAATTGTGGGAGAGAAGTAAGCAATAAGATCGCCATTATTAGGCGACAATCGAGTGCCCTAAGGGACGGTCGACCATTGGTAGGGAGATCACGCATGCTCAAGTTTGAAGGCACAGTAATAATAGGGCTGTTAGGCCTAGGTTTGATGAATTGGTTTAAAATCTTGGGTTGTCAGTTCATCTTTGGGAAGTAGGGAGACTTTACCTTCCCTACCGGTTCAACAAACGGATTTGGTAAGTCCACAATGTAGACAAATAGAAAGTAGCACGTAGGCTCAAGGTAAACGTGGATAGTTGGTTGGTGCAAAGTAGACTATTGGTCTGACCATCTTGAGTAATAAAGACATATGTGAACATGATAGGTCATGATGTTGGCACTGGGCGGTTCACCAATGGGAACTGTGTTAGAAGCAATAAATTTGGTTGGGGTCCGTCATAACGATGTGTGAGCATGTAGCTTTGGAGTAGGTAATAAATAGCCAAAGGTAGGTACGAGGCAGTAGGGATTTCAATCCAGGCGATATAGAGCATGCAACACCGGGTTAGGTAATAAAAGGCTTTATGTTCTTGTGGCAATAATAGGTACAGTTCTCAGTCCTAGCAGGTTTGTATACAACTTCAGATCAGGCAATAAATGGCTACAGTGGATGTTCCAGTCCTGGCAATGTTTGTACAAGGTGAATACCCGAGTAAGAAATAAAAGATAATTTTCTACTATGTACGAAAGTAGAATGGGTGTATTCGGTGTGTCACTTTACGAGATTATAGCTCATGTCCTTCTTTGATGGATGTAGTGGAGTAGAAAAGATAGGATATCTCGACTGGTCGATCGATGGTTGGGTTTGGATTGACCTTCAGGTTAGGTACCATGTTGTAAATATGTTCTTTCAGAGAGTTGGGCTTAGAGATATATGGGTATTACACACTCTAAGAATCTTAGAGTAGATTCGAAATTGGTTACATTTGATCTTTGTCTTTCAATTTATTTCCCATCAACTAGACTTTATATCTGACCAATTTCTTTTTCCCCACCTTGGGTGGATAGGGTAGTGAATGAATGATCAATGTCATTAGATAGCTTATTTTTGGTGCTTCACTACATCTCTCCATTGTTAATATATATATATATATATATATATATATATATATATATATATATATATATATATATATATATATATATATATATATTTGTGGTGAGTGTTTACGTGCGCACGCGTGTGTGTATATATACACACATTGCTTTTGTTTTGATGGATGAGTTACTTTTATATACTTCGATGCGTTATGTACTTGTATTTTTATGAGACGATGATACTTGTGTTTTGAGACTACTACACGTATTTCCTAACATTGTTATGTACTCTATTTTTATGTGATATAATGTTCTTCCTCTATGATGATATTCTCTTTATATGTTGATACCCTAGTCTTTGTTTAGTTTTATTTCAACCCCTACATCATTTGAAATAACTGTATTTGAGGTATTTCAAGTGGAGTTGGTAGTCATTGCTAGTATCAAAGCCTAGATTTCAGCATTCCTAAGAATGGTTAAAGAAAATTTCAAATTTATGCTTTTGGAAAGTATATGTACAATTATTTTCAAAAATGTTTTTGTGAAGGATCCTATTTCTTAACAGATTAATTTTTCTTTCTCGTTGAACTATCTGTTGAAGCAACTCATTTAATCCATAGTACCCGTCGACAAAGATTTCAGACCCTGTTAGAATAGACCAAAAGGACAATCCCAAGGTTCTCAGTGATAATATGCCCAATAGGTTAGAGCTTATGTTCATTTGTCAGACATTCTTGATTTTTTCTAAGATGTGTATGGACTACGTGAGTTTGGGAAGCAACACATTTAGAGGTTTAGGGAACTATGTGGAGGGTAGAACTTGGAACCATAGTTATGAGTAGATATTCAAACTCATATGCTTAGAGGATGAGGTAAAGGGGTAGCTTGCTACTTGATACTTGCAGGATGTGGCCCTAAGTTGGTAAGAGGCTCTAGAGGCGGAGATACTTGAGATAATGTAGGAGGATTTCCATAGGAGATTTGTGAGAAATTTCTTATCCCAGGCTGAAGAAGGCATTCAACTAGAAAATTTTATTCATCTAGCAAGGCAATATGCCATTAAAGGAGTATGTCAATCAATTTAATGAACTTATGAGGTTTGGATTGGAGCTGGTCAATACTCCATACAAGAAAGCACTCAAGTTTGTGAATGGTCTGAATCAGCCATTGTAGGATTTAACGGTGATTCAAATCCATATGGGGTCTACATTTGAGGCGTTAGGGGAGATGACATTCATTGCTAATATTGAGGGAAAAGAAGGATGGAGTAGCTCCTAAGAATGAGAGGAAGAAACCGTGGACGGGCAAGATAAAAGGAGGATAAGGGTTCGAAAATAATGCAAAGATCTAAAAGAAGGATTTGAAGTGTTATAAATGTGGTAAGTCCAGACAATTTGCTAAAAAGTGCAAGTTAAGAGGGAAGCTTCCAAAATGGGGTGTTACGTTTATAACCAGGTGGGGAGCATTAACAGAGACTGTCCATCGTGATCTAAGGTTCTTTCTCAGGCTCAGGCTTAGCCAAATCAGTCTCATGCTCTGGAGGTCGTCCCATCCATCAATATGCAACATCTTAGGACAAGGAAAAGAAAGTAGTCATTGAAGGTGTGTTATCTCTTTCTAGTATTTATATTCGCAATTTGTTTGACTCTGGGGCTTCCCATTCTTTTATATCTATACCCTTGTAGAAAATCTACAACTATGTGTTAGTATTATGATAGGCCTTATAGTGTTGTTAAACCTAATAGGTGGATCAACCCATTTATCTATGGTATGTCGAGGTTTGAAATTTATGATAATAAGGGTCGAGTATTATTGTGATGGCTATGTACTTGTGTTTTCTGGGATGGGGGTCAATACTAAGTTGGATTGGTTCATTATGCATAGGGTATTCTTTAATGTGATAGTAAGGTATTCAAGTTGGATACTTGTAGTGGGCTTATCTTGGAGGTTTGTTGGATCTACCAGGATCGATTATGTTGAGCTACCTATATTCCCTCGACATATCACAAGATGACCTAAGTCTAGTACCAATAGTTAGAGATTTTCTTGAGGTATTTGAAAAAGGTTATCGGTCTTCCACTTATGGCATGATACGAGTTGAGCAAGCAAGTTAACGATCCACTGAAAATGGTTTCGTAAGATGGTGCATTTATGAGTGGGAAGCGCCAACCATCTTTGCCTCTGATGTAGGTGCCTCTTAGGATTTGCATCGATTATTGGTAATCTAAATAGTTAACAAAGAAGAATCACCATCCATTGACCAGTGGTGATGGTCGCTTCGATCAATTGGTTAGAGCTAAAGTATTTTCACAGCTTGATCTAACCATCGGTTTCCATCATTTTTGGGTAGCCAGGGACAACATCCCAAAGACAATATAAATGAATCTGGATGGATTGTGTCAGTGACTCTGGACGCAAAGCCTCTGAGTGTTGGTAATATAAAGGACTCTGGATGGATTCTATCAGTGAATAATCAGGTCGTTTGGACTAACCACTGCCACAACATGTTTTGTAGATTTTATGAGTAGTGCACTTCAAGGATTGCTAAAGAAGATTACCATAGTATTTTTTGATGACATCTTAGTTTTCTCGGAGAGTAGAGAGTAACACGATGTACATCTCAAGTAATTGTTTAAAACTCTCTGAGCATATAAGCTTAAGTATTAGTTCTCTAAGTGTAATTTTTGGGGAGATGGTTTTTCTTTTCGGGGAATATTGTCTTAGACGATGGATTGGCTATGTATCCAGGAAAAGCGTTGGCGATTCAAGATTGGCAAGTCCCTAAAAATGCCATTGAGATAAAGAGTTTTCTTGGTTCTATGGACTATTATAGGAAGTTCATAATGATTTGCTAAGATATATGTTCTCGTGCCCTCTTTCCAAGTGTAAAGGAGGCTTTGATAGAGCACCTGTGTTAGCGTTACCGAATGAAACCATGCATTTTATTGTCTATATTTATGCTTGTGCTAAGGGACTAGAGGCATTACTAATGCAAGATGGTAAATTGATATTATAAGCAATTAAAAAGTTGAAGACTCATGAAAAGAACAACCTGATGCCTGATTTCAAGTTAGTAGCTATTTTTTTTGCTCTCCAGTCTTGGAGACATTACCTTTTTGATGAGAGATTTGAGATTTTTACCGATCATAAGTCCTTGAAGTATTTAT
Organism: Allium sativum; assembly: GCA_030737875.1. Lineage (NCBI taxonomy): Eukaryota > Viridiplantae > Streptophyta > Magnoliopsida > Asparagales > Amaryllidaceae > Allium > Allium sativum. Next base: position 609,714,049 of record CM060922.1, read on the forward strand.
TGTCTCAAAAGGATTTGAAGTCGTGGCAACATAGTGTTAGTACCAAGGATGGTAGTTTTGATGATAGCAACGTCATGTAATAATATTTATATTTACGTATAAACTAATTGTTATATATATATATATATATATATATATATTGTATAGTGCAAGATATGATGTTGGAAATAGATAATTAAGATTGTACAGTATCAACACCGAAGATCCAAATTGATGATTCAAGAGTTAGAGAATGAAAACACATGAGTTTTGAAGAGTTCAAGATATTATCGAGTCTTATAAATTACGTTAAAACTCAGGTTGCACTTATAATATTCATTTTTACAGAATGATTTCTATAATATTACTATTTTCAATATCTACTTTCAAAATTATTTCAAAACAAATTCTACTTTTCAAATTCTCTTTACAATTATTTTTTCAAATATCCTATGTTTTCAAAATAGCTGTTTCAAAGAAATTTCAAAAAGAAGTTTTATAGTTTGTAAATAACTTTACTTCGAAATATTTGTACATACTTATCATTAGATTTTAATATTTTACTTTCACTAATTTATTTATATTTTAATATTAATACTTATCAACATATTAACTTTAACTTTTATATTATATTTTGATTTTTATTCTTTAACTTTTTATAAATTTAGACTAAAGTTTTATATTAAAACTTTGATTTCAAACATTTACTTTGTTTCTTATTTTTATATTTTGATTATACATATACTTTGATTTCAATATTGCATTTTATTCCTTGATTTTGAATTATACTTTAGATTTTGATTTTAAAACATAATAATCATAATTGTATACTGTTAGACCAAAAAATGGTTCTAACACCGAACAAAGTAGAATTTGTAGAGGATTATAACTAGCAATAAAATAGAACGCGTCAAACACACACAATTTATAGTGGTACGACGTTAACGAGCCTACATCCACTTTATATGATTCTAATTGATTGATGATTACAAGTACAATCTATGTATTCACTTTCTCTCTCACAATTACAATGATAAATCTCTTGATATTGATCAAATAAAACTCAGTAAATTGTAGTTAAATCTGAATAAGTTGGAAAGGATGTAGTAATGGAGGAAGAACAATTGCTTAAGTGCCAAAATATCCCAAAAAATAGCAAGTCTTGGGCTATATATAGACAAATTTTGCAGGCGGGTCGTGGGATGACGTGGTGCCCATCCCGGAAATCTCGGAGCGGTTCGTGAGTTAGTGGAGAGGCAGTTACTAAGGCGGTTCGTGACATGTAGCAGAGGATCCGTGCTTTTCGGGTAGTAGAGATCGTGGGTGAATCGTGTCCTCATTTCAACCTTGAAAGGATGGGGTCGGGTTGTACCCTTGCGGTTAGGTCGGACTCCCATGACCCAAGTTGGTGTTTTGCTCTGTTCATTGTTTTGGTTTCTTTATGTGTGAGCTTGTGGTCACGAGATGGGTACCACGACCCAAAGACTTCTGACTACATATTATTAGCCAAACCTTCTCTTTACTAAATCTTGAATACTCAAGCTTTACGTGGCTTGATAAAAAATTAAGCCAACATTCTACCCCTTCGAAGTACGTTTTATCATGGATGAGACGTGCTTTGAAAATAGTTTACCTGTCCATTTCTGAATCGGTAAACGCTGACAGTCGTGTCCACTGTATGGTCGCACCACTTCATGAAATCGCATCTTCTGTTTTCTAGGATGAGTATATATATAGGGTCAAGTTTCCAATTATTTCCGCCATGCTCATCGATTTTACACTTTAAGTCATATTACAAGCAACTCTTCATGTAAATTCTTTGATTTTTATCAAATTAAAGTAAAAGAATTCCGATTATCAAATGCATTGCTTCATTGATTTCTGTTCGCATACGCTCATGACCTCTGACGATTTTCTCTAAATTACTTTGATCTTATTTAATCAAGTGCGTACCATAATATATCGTGGGTCGGTTGAACCAATTTGATTCACTTCGTACTGGATACGTGATGTTGGGCTTTAAGTTTGAGCTGGTCATTGGGCCTCAGGGTCAAAATAAACCCTTAATTCTTTAGTTACATGAACAATCTAACTTCCGCCATATATAAAGAATTTTTTAAGGGTCCGGCTATTTGCACCCCGTTGTTTTCTCTTCACCCCCCAGCTAAAATTTTAGAATTCAATTTCCAAATTTACCCTTTTAACAACTAATTAGACAACTTATCTAATGTTGTACAATGGTTAAAAAAACCAGCCATGTATACATATATATATGTGTGTGTGTGTGTGTGTGTGTGTGTGTGTGTGTGTGTGTGTATATATATATATATATATATATATATATATATATATATATATATATATGGGTATTCGACGCTAAATTGCAAACAATAACTTAAAATTCAAAATCAGCATTGTACATGATCTTTTTAAAAAAATAAAGACAGAAATTAAAATAATGACTAAAAAATAAAAATAATGATTAAAATTTTATAAACCGTACAATCGGCGATGTGTACCATTACGATACCGAAACTTTCGAAGTATACAGAAATTTCAATCAACGACGCTGTCTACAAATGTTAATTTATTCAATCAAAATTTTAAAAGGAGAGAGCAGTGGAAATAAATTGCAAGTTGGAAAGTAGAAAAAAGAAAGAAAGCATGAGAATGATAATGTAGTAAGGGCATTTTCGGATTAAACTGGGGTGGAAAGAGAAAATGTTGGGGTGCACATTTTATTTTCTAATTAGTGGGGGGTGAAGAGCAAATTATGGGGTGTTAATAGCCGCACCCTTTTTTTAGCCCTTTTTCCTATTCACTTTTTACGACAGTTCGTTTATTTCCAACATAAAAAAACTCTAATTTCCATTCTTTCCAATCGTATAGAGGTGCAACTCCAATTAAATAAGTATTTATACATCATCACATTGTAGCTTTAATTAATGCTTTAATCTGCATCGCGAGTGGATTGGGTTCCATTTTCGTGTTGATCTTCACGGTCTCTTATTGATGGTTCCATTTTCGTGTTAATGCTAAAGTCCGTCGCATCCACGCGCTGGAGCAAGAGTGTTAGGAAGCGAAGAAGTTTGGATCTGGAGGATGTAACGGAGAATACAAGGCGATGAGTTGTATGTTGATTTGGTACTCGTGCGTGAATCTGGAAAATGATGGTTTGGTGAGGGATCATGCTCGGGTAGAAGCGGGTCGCGGATATGATGGTGAATAGTCACCGAGTCAGATCGTGGGTCAAAAATACGATCCCAGTGCATTCAATGGGGGATATACGAGCCAGTCCTACTGTGAAGTTTTGGGTTTAATTGTGAGCGTATTGATAGGTGTGAATGAGTCATGGGGAGCGAGTTGATGCCACTGCACGAGACGATCCCACATTTCATGAATTAACTATTAGTCGCGAGCTATACCTAGGTCTTTAGCCATCCATGACCACGAACCGACTTCTGTTGCGAGCCAGGCTATGAGGGCGAGCCAACCCTGATGCATTTATATCATATTTCATTTGTGAGCTGACCCTACCTTTAACATGCACGCCGATGTTTGTTGGGATCCGACAATTGGTAGCAAACCCAACCATCATGCAAACCTTTCCTTACTTCGAACTGTCCCTTGATCATGACCCGTCCTTAGTACTTAAGTCGAACTCAACTATGGGTTGATCTTAAAACACGAGCGATCTTTGGTCACGAGCCTACCCCATGCACGAGCCAAGGCATACATGCGAGCCGTTGCCTATTGCGAACTGAGACATAGATCACGACCCAGTTCTAGTTTGCATATATATAATGAACTCCACTCTCGAGTTAACTCAATGTACATAAGACGACCTTTGTTCGCGACTCCATCTAGCTTAGCAATGCAAATCAATTGTATATACTAACATATATGTCGATTGAAACCAACTATAACTTTACATGAACCGAGGGACAGTTAGGCTAGCGCCTTTGAGTAGATTATTCTAGACTGGACAAGAACATAATCCGAATAACATATGTTGACCAAGTCAGATGTTTATTTTATGTCTTCTACTTTCAGTACTGCACTCACTGGCCCACACCAGCACACACTAGCACATACTAGCACACAAATGAGGTCACGGGGAGCCACGCTCTAACTCTTAATGTTTATTCATCGGTATAGTAGATATGTTTGACAGACGCTCGAAGAGAAAATCCGAGAAAAGCACAGCTCCAGAATCCACCAGCAATTACAATCCTGATGTACTCCCTTTTGAATCAGATTGGGATGTCTCTGGGTCAGAGTATGAAATAGATATTAATCAAGAGAGATCATCATCTGGGAGTGCAACATTGCTTAATGAAGAAGAGGAAGGTAGAATCGGAGACAATTGAGCTCCTAATGAGTTTGAAAATGCTGTAAGATAGGAAAATCCAAGCGATTTGATAGCTTCCACACTCGACGAAATAAAACTTAGAAGAGTATGTCTAAAGCACGGGATCCCATGGGACGATGTTAAAGTGGCAAACGAAACGGATAGACCTCACATCACTCCAGAAGGGTATATAGCTATTAGCAAAGTGATGTGCTCAATAGGCACTATTCCTCCATTTCCATCGATCGTTGTCGAGTTTCTAAGACAGTTACGCATAGATCCAATGCAACCCCATCCCAATGCCTATGCTTCTCTATATACTTTGTATGTTGCATACATGGAAATTCTGGGAACTGAGCTCTCCTTCGAAGATATGAATTTCTTCTATCATTTCAAGCATCATTCGAAATGAACTCCATCTCTCATTTTATTTGAATCCATACCGGACAGAAAAGTTTTGACCAATGGGCATAGTATCTTAGGTGACGTTAAACCCAAATGGTTTTATATCAAACTCCAAGCTGGATATGCAAGAAGGTGGCTCCAATCGAGTAAGTTCCAGGTTCTTAAATGTCTATTTTAGCTACCCGAACTGTTGTGCTAATATTTCTTTTCCTTCTGGCAGTTCCCAATCCCAAAAAAGAGGAGGGTGAGCTATACGAAGACCGCTTGGTTCATCTTAAGAAAAGTAATTCTGATTTCCTTGGGATTAGAAAATGTATCATGGATGAGAACTTGCACTGACACCATTTATTAGATATCAGATGAGGCCTCGGCCATAGAGGCAAACCCTATAGATACGTGCTTCTAGTTAAGGGACCAACTGCAACTTTAGTTGAGAGGGGAGAGAGTTCGAAAGATCAGGAACTTGCAGGTTCCATTTGAGAAGTGCAGTTAGGTGATGAAAGAATGACAAGGGGTGAGGATCCAGTTGCGCTTTGAAAGAGCCCTTCTCCTATGCCGATTCAAGACGATGTACTAGTGAATATAGCTGCTAGAGATAGGCATAAGTATGTTACTCCTGGGGATGCCGCCACTCCCGAAAAACTAACCTCTCTTAAGATTCCACCGATAACTATTTCTCAAGTCGATGACTCTCATATGGACGAGTCTATATATCAAGGTCTATGATGGCTTCCCCTGCCTGATTCCATTTACACTTCACAAGATTTCGGAATGGATTCTTTCTTTCCAACTTCCAAGGAAGATGCTACTCCCATGAAAGTCGTGGATACTACACAAATAGTTCTAGCTCCATGCTCCGGTCTGTTGGGGGGATCACTTAGGATATTCACAACAGACTTGCAGTGCACGTCACAACACTCGTGTACCATATTAGTCCTGATTCTAACATTTATGTCATTTGCAGGAAAAATGACATGTCAGTGCTACAATATCAGAGATGTCTACTCAAGCATGCCTAGGTTCGATTCTAATACCGAACACAATCAGCATGAAATTCGTGGTAGAGACGACATGACGAACCACCCACCTCAGGCTTATCGATCTTCTTGTTCTCGATCTCCGCATCGTCTAGACATGGAGAAACTCAAGAGTCATTCTACACACCGTGAGGGGGGTAGATATGCTCCTAATGTTCCGATCTCGTCAAAATAGAATACTCATCAGGAAAAATACTTGAAGAAAGGTTCTGATCCAAAAGAGAAGTAGAATTAACAGGGCAAAGAAGTAGACAAGGGCAAAGAAGTAGAGAAGGGCAGAACATCTGTCATGTCCTCTAAGCGTCGCAACATCAGTATTACCACTACAAGGCTAGTCATAATTGATGATGAAAACAAAGCTAGACTAGAGCTTCTGAAGAAATAAATTCCCGAGCATCATTTCGAGAACATGCATTTTGTTCCAACTCTTAAGCCAGCATCCTCCGACTAGGCTGGTGAAGTTAAGGCTAAGATAGGTTTTATGGACGCTCAATATAAGGAGATGAAGAGATATTCGTGGAATCTTTCTAAGATCATTGGAGACTTAATGGCCAATGTTAAATACATGAAGGATAATGCTGACTTTGATGCAAAAGCCATTGAGAATGCCAAGAAGGAACTTGAGGAGGCTCAAGTCAAGCTTGGTCGTGCATAGCGTGACATTGGCAACTACAAGGAACAACTTGAAGAGTTGCAAAAGCGTTATCATGCTGAACTTGAATCTCATATCTAGGAACACATAGATTTGAAGAAGCAGTTTGACGATGCTTAATCTGAGAGCATCAAGGCAAAGTCAGCTTGCACTTGCCTTGAGCAGGAGAAGGCAGAGTTAGCAAAGAAGAATGTGGATTTAGAGGCTAGATTGGCAGAAGTTGAATCAAGGTTAGCTCTAGCTGAAGAGAACACAAACATCGCTCTTAAGTCTTCTAATGATGCTAATGCACAACTTGTCGAGGCTCAAAAGGTATTGGACGACTATAGTGATCTCATGATATAGTTTTTCACTCAAGTGATCCGCCGTCGAGACATCTCTTGGATCAAAGACTACCCAAATACTCTAGTTTGTGTGTGGGATCAGGTTGTTGAATGGGAGAGGAAAGAGCTCAAGATGGACTCCATTGATGAAGGAAAACCCATAGAGAAATTTTTAAAGGGTGAGGAGCCGGTACGCTTAGTTGAAGGGCATAAACTTATTGCTACTATGGAGGAGGAAATGCGTCAGCTTAAGGGAAAACAAACCGTCGAAACCGGCTTTTCATCTGTTGCCACTGAGGCTACCAAATTAGAGGGGTACGATCCCAAGAATCCAGGAGTTCCTAAAGCATCATGTCTCCAATTGTTGAAACAACCTTAGAATCTCCTGCTGCCCATATTGAAAAGTCATCAGAAGGTACCTCCACCTTTTTGCCTCAATTTGTTAAAGTTATCTCAACTTTCCATCATATCGTTGGGCAAACAATTAAAGAACCCGCTTTTTCTCCTAATCTAGTAATTGTTACTTCTCATCTTGTAGGTGTAAAGCCAGCCGAGAAGGCTGATGAACAACAAGAAGAAATCACTGATGCAAAGTCTGCTGGAAAGGCTTAGGAGAAAGAGGAAGAAGCTACTGACTCAAAATCTGCAAAGAAGACCAAGAAAAAAAAAAGAGAGGTTACTGACAAAGCTCTCATGTTGTCTAGTACTGAGGCTCCTAAGGACAGGGATATGATAGACACTTTGAAAGATGATGACGGCAATGATGCAAATGAGGAAGATGGCGAAGTTGTGGTGATTGGAGGCTAGGGGGAGGCCGATGACATGATTTTGGCTGAGATGAAGGAAAATAAAGATGTACTTTTAAAAGTCAAAGTCGAAAAGGATGAGCCCCTTAATGTCAATCCTCTTCAAGCCATTGCTCCTCAGTTAGGATTAGTTGTCAAGCTTTCTACCCGATCAATAACTCGGAGTTTAACTCAGAAATCCCCAACTGATCCAAATGCGCCTCCTGTTGATAAAGGTTGAAGGAAACACATCCTAACCAACATTGAGCGAGAGGAGAAAGCTAGGATCAAAGTTTTCAAAAACCTGAAATCTCACCAAAGCCCAAGTGAAACTTAGTTCAGTCATTTCCATTTTGTTTTCCACAGGCCTGCTATTATTGTAGCGAGTGCGGCCCTCGCATCTTTCTATTAGTTTCCTTGTATAAACCTGCACATGTATAAATAAAGTAGCTTGTTTTCCTGTGATGTCAAATATTTGCAAGTTTGTCAGTCATTTCGGTTGAACGCATTAACAGTCAAAACATTATTAATATAAGTAATGAACGATAAAGCACATCATAGACAAAACAAAAAGTCTTATACGAGCTTCCCTGCAAACAATGATATGTACAATGCAAAAATCAGCACTAATAAACAACACGGGATGTGATGTGTAGGTGTATGCCCTCAATCAATCTTGAATAAAATGCCTGGCCAGGGCTTGTTCGAGATTGATTAGGATTGTCATTAAATTGCCCCCATCCTTCAGTGGGATAGGGATCCTTTTTTCTTGGCACTTGTTCTCAATGCCTTTATACTCTCCAGTCGTATGCCTAGGTTAGAGTGCGGTCAAGGTGGTATTTAACCGTGATGCACCATCATGCCTTGGGGACGTCGTCTTCCCGTCCTTTATACTCTCTCGAATCGTGAGAGTTAGAGTTTAGGACATCGTCTTTCCATCCTTTATACTCTCTCGAACCATGAGAGTTAGAGTCTAGGACGTCTTCTTTCCATCCTTTACGTCTCATTTGCTCTGGTTTTCCTTCTACAACTTATTTCTTAATGCAGAGTTTCACTGGTTCGAGTGCCACACCCGATCCCCATTTTAGCTCATGTTCTACGTTTCGTACCCATAACAGAATAATCAAAGGCTAGATAAATGCAGGAAAAATAAATGACACACAATATTTTTAAGTGGTTAGACCAAATCATAGCCTACGTCCACTATATAATCATTTTTTTTTATATTAACCAGATTTTTCTAGGCAAGTCGTGCCTTTTTACATAGTCTATAAAACAAAAGAAAACAATATAAATTTAAGTCAAGTATTGCCATAAGTGCTGAGCATTCCATGCCCTGGGTACCTCTTCACCATCTACGGTCGTTAACTTGAAAGCTCCTGTGTCAATTTTTCATTGAATGGTGTATGGTCCTTACCACTTTAGACCCAAATGAATAGGGTTCGGGAAGACACGTTTCAAGACCAAGTCTCTAGGTTCAAAGGTCTGAGGCTGAACCTTCCTGTTATAGTATTACACAACTTGGTGTCTATGCCTCGAGGCGCGCAAGTCCGCTTCGTCTCTTTTTTCTTCAACCATGTCTAGGGATTCAAGAAGAAGCGTTCTGTTCGTCATTGGATCATAATACGTTTTCCTATGAGAGGGAACTTTCAACTCCACTGGAATGACTGCTTCTGATCCGAAAGAAAGTAAAAAGGGGGTATGTCTCGATGTTGTCTTGTAAGTCGTTCGGTAGGCCCATAATGCTAATGGTAATTCATCGACCCACATGTCTTTTTCCTGCTCCAATCGCTTTTTCAAGATAGACTTAATGATTTTGTTTATTGCTTAGACTTGTCTATTTGATTGAGGGTGAGCCACTGCGGTGTATGCCTTATCAATCTTGTATTTCTAGCAGGAATCTTTGAACCTAGTGCTATCGAACTGGGTTCCATTATCAGTTATAATGGTTTTGGGAATCCCAAATTGACAAATGATGTTCCTGACCATAAAACTAATTACTCGCTTTGTTGTGATCGTATTTAATGATTCAGCTTCTGCTCACTTTGTAAAGTAATCTACGGCCACGATTGCATAATTTGCTCCACCTTTAGCTATCGGCAGACTTCCAACGATGTATATTCTCTATGTAGCAAATGGCCACGGACTCACCATCGACTTAATTTGACTGGGAGGTGCTCTTGGAATCTCTGCGAATTTCTAGCACATGTCGCAGCGTCGTGAATAATCAGCTACATCTCGATTTATGGTTGGCCAAAAGTAACCATATCGCAATATTTTATTTACCAGTGTTTGACCACCAGTGTGATCTCCTGATTCACCCTCCTGCACTTCTCTTAGTATACGTTTGATGTTGTCGTATGCTACACACCATAAAAGGGGCATCAAGAATCCCTGACGATAAAGAACTTCTTCTTGTATAACATACCTTGCAGCTTTATGAACCATGACCCGTCTCTCACTCTTTTTTGTCGGGAGTGTTCCAGTTTGTAGAAAGTTCTTTGTTGGTGTCATCCATGATTCTTTTTCTGGTTCGGTTTCCAACACCCGATCAACATCCACTTGGTCGATGCTTGGGGATCCTAATACCTCGATCAGGACCATCAATGTCTCTTCAGGATTGTCACAGCTTGCCAACTTAGCTAGTCTATCCGCTTTCTAATTTTCTATCCGTGGAATATGAGTTATGCTATAATGTTCCAAGTTGTCTAAAAACTCCTCTACTTTTTGCAGGTAAGTGACGAGTTGGGGTCCCTTAGCCTGGAACTCCTTCCTTATCTGGCAAACGATGATCTTCACTTCACAGAAAATGTCTAGCGTGGTCACCCCAAATTCCTTAGCTAGTTTCAACCCAATAATCAGGGCCTCGTATTCGGAATCATTGTTATTCGCAGAAAATTCTAACCTTAAAGCATAATAAATCGATTGTCCTTCAGGAGTTATTAAAAAAACTCTAGTGTCAGATCGTCGATCATTGTTAGCCCCATCTGTATATAGTATCCAAGGACTAAGTTCTGACTTCTATTCTGAGGGGCCAGCCTCGTCATCTAACACACCCTCCTTGGGTATCTTGAATTTAGCGATGAAGTCAGCAAAAGCCTGCCCCCTTATCGATCTTCTGGGTTGGAAGTTTAGGTCGAACTAGCTTAGCTCAATATTCCACTTAAGCAATCGTCCAGATGCTTCAGGCCGCTGTAGTACCCGTAGGAGTGGCTGACCAGTGTACACAACAATCGGATGAGCTTGGAAATAATGATGGAGTTTTCGGGATGCAATTAGGAGGCTATAAACAAGTTTCTCTATCTTTGGATAATTGCATTCTGCTGCCGCTGACTTCTTGCTTACATAATATACTGGCTTCTGAATTTTGTCTTCCTCGCGCACCAAAGCTGAACTGATGGCATAGGACGATACTGCCAAATATACAAATAAATCCTCATGGTCCACTGGTTTGGATAATATCAGGGGTTTATCTAGTAGATCCAACAAGTTTTGAAAGGCTTATATACAGTCTGGGGTCCAGTCGAAATTGCATTTCCCTCGTTTAATTAGGTCGAAAAATGGGACGCACTTGTCTGTGGCTTTGGAAATAAACCTGCTCAATACTACAACCTTCCCCGCCAAGCTTTGAACATCTCTAACCTTCCGTGGCTTTTCTATAATCCTGATTGCCGCAATATGGTCAGGATTAATTTCGATTCCACGAGAACTGACTATGAAACCGAGGAATTTTCCTGATGCGACCCCGAATGAACATTTCAAAGGGATCCCATGTTGCCGTAGGATTCCAAACATCCCCACAAAATCCTTTGTGTGATCGGACGATCTCCCGGACTACACAAACATATCATCCACATAAACTTCAATTGTTTTCCCAATCTGGTTTTAAAACATTAAGTTCACTAAGCACAGACAGGTGGCTCCAACATTCTTAAGTCCAAAGTACATCACCACATAATAGTACATCCCTAAGTCCGTGATAAAACTGGTATGTTCTTGGTCGGGCACATGCATAGGAATCTGGTTGTATCCTGAACATGCACCCATAAAGGAGAGAAGTTCGTGTCCTGCCATTGAATCTACTAGTTGATCAATTCTGGGGAGTGGAAAGCTGTCCTACGGGCAGGCTTTGCTTATATCAGAAAAGTCGATACATGTTTTCCGCTTCCGGTTGGATTTTTTAACTAGGACAGGGTTGGATATCCAGTCAAGATATGTTGAATCTTTGATGAACCCGTTGTCTCTTAACTTTTCCATTTCTTCTTTTAAGGCTGCTGATCTTTTGGGGCCCAACATACGCCTTTTTTGTTTTACAGGAGGATGCTTTGTGTTTATACTTAGTGAATGGCTCATGATTAAGGGGGAATTCCACACATATCCACGTGGGTCCAAGCAAACACGTCAAGGTTTGATTTTAATCAATCTGTTAATTCCCTCGTCCGGAGGGTATCCAAGTGAGATCCGATCTTCAAGACCTTTGTCCGATCGTCGTTATCAATCAAAATATCTACGATTGCTTCGTTAGGGGTCGACTTCCTGGTTCTTCGTCCTCTCTAAGATCGATATCTTCAGGCGACTCCCTCGGCGGTCTTGTTTTTAGTTGCTATGCTAAGTTCTCCTTGGCAGAAGAGTAAGTATTCTTAGGTTCTGCATCTTTTCTGTTGCACAGCATCTTCAACTCTTCCATATAACAGTCCCTTCCAGTAACTTGGTCACCACGAATCATGCCCACTCCAGCTTCAATTGGGAATTTCATTAACAAGCACTATAGTGCAATGCAAGCTCTTAACTCTACAAGGGTCGGCCGGCCTAGGAAAGCATTGTAAGGTGAATCAATATCCATGATCATGAATTGGAGGATCCTTACTCTTCGATGCTCTCCTTCCTCTAGCTCTACTAATAGGTCGTCATTCTAACAAAAGCGGTTGATGATCCATTAAAGCCACGTATCCAACCTCCACACGGCTTTAAATCCTTCATTTCTAATTTCATGTTATCAAAAGCCTTTTTAAATAAAATGTTGATGGAACTTCCGTTATCCACAAGGACTTTCTTAATTATTGCAGGTCCGATAACAGTAGTTATCACTAATGGATCGGTGTTGGGCGCTTCAACACCAACACTCTCTCTGCCTTGGAAGACAACATCATCTGTAGCTGTCTTTTGGTGCTTCACTAGTGCAGTTTCTTCAAGATTACTACATTCTCCTATTTTTGGTTGTTTGGCTGTGTTAACATAATGCTCCATTGTTCTGTTGTTAGACCCAGCTGGATGTGGTCCCCCAATTATGGTATTAATGACAATATTCTTTCCCTTTTGTTGGGCAGTGGGTTTGGAGGCAGGCTGACTCTGATTTTGAGCTTGTCCTCTTGCCCCCTATCCTTTGGGGTGACTTTGTACTCGTCCAGTTTTCCTGCACGAAGCATCTTTTCAATGATATCTCTTAAGTGGCGACACTCATAAGTGGAGTGGCCATAAGTTTTGTGAAACAAGCAAAACTTTCCGGTTTTACGCTCTTTTTTGGTCAAATCCCTGGGCGGAGGTTTCTTATATTGCTCAACATTATAAGTATCCAAATAGATGTTCTCCAAAGTGTCGCTTAGTGACATGTAATTCTCAAAAGTCTGGAATCGAGGTCTCTTTCTGGAATTATTCCCTCGATTCCTGTTTCTTTTGCCACTATTTCCACCCTGGTTATCGTTTCCTCCATTTTTATTACCAACATTTACTTCGATCTTTCCTATGATGTATCCAAATTGTTTGATGGCAACATTGCTCTGAATGTCCTCTCTAGGAACTCCTTCAAGATTTCTTTTCCTATTAGCATCTATTTCCTCTCGTCGTAGGCGAATATTCGCTTTTTCATAGTATAATTCCCTTATTATAGGTGCTTTTTCGGCTAGGTATCCTCCGAACTCGGTGTCCTTATCAACCCCATCTATGAGTGCCATCAAGATAATTGGTTAATGTGGGTCACTTACTTAAGTTACCTCCAGGTTGAAGCGATCTAAATATGACTTCAAAGATTCACTGGGAGCTTGCCTAATTCCGGATAGTTCGATGACACTCTTGGACTTTCATGCGTGGAGTCGAAAGTGGTTCATGAAGCTCTCACCTAGCCCTTTGAAATTGGAAATTGTTCGAGGGGGGAGTCCAGTAAACCACATCAACGCGACATCCTCAAGATAAATGGGAAAAGCCTTACATTTTATGGCATCGGGAGCTGTTGCAGCATTCATGTACCACAAATATCTCATTAAATGATGCCTTGGATCGGTTCTTCCTCCATATCGATCCATTTAGGGTAAATTAAATCGTCGGGGGATTTGGAATCTTCGTTGGGGTAATGTCTGCTGTCATCCATAATCTGGCGCACCATCTCTTCCACCTTAGCATTGGTCAGCGTTAGCTCAGGTCTGCACTTCTGGTTCTCCTGATATGTCCAGTTCCTATATCAGGTGATGCTCTTCCGTTTCTGGTAGCAGTTGAATTTCCCTGCCTCCTGCAATCCCTTTCATTCCCAGGATGTGTGGGCCAGAGGAGTTGTCCTTGAGTAGGGTTAGTGATGTTGGGATCTCTAGGAAGGGAATGAGATCCCCACATTAGCAGTAGCATTGGTTCCCTCAGACTCGGGTCGTTAGGTCCCAAGACACAGGAAGCGTCTTCGTGGGATCACAATGATCCAAATATCAATTCTTCAAGATTCTCGGGTCTCTCATACGACCTCCTCTGACGTGGATGCTCCTATTTCGAAGAGGACGAATGGTCTTCAGTGAGATGATGAGTTGGAGAGGGTGTTCTTTGTCTGCAAAGCTTCTCTATCTCTCTACTCAAGGCTTTTATGTTTTCCCACGTCAGAACGCTATCACATCTCTGAGCCTCTAATGCATCATTAGTTCTATCTAACATATCAAGCAAGCACGAGAAATCCATATGTGAAACAGGTGTAAAGGCAAAAGGCTGATTACTAGTTGTCGTGGCTAGTACTGGAGCATCTACAGTAGCTCGAGTAGAAGTACCATCCTCAATTGTAGCTAGTTCGGATCAGATGATTTGTAGTGACTAGATGGTCAAGTCTTCAATGTGACCCAGCCTGGGATCGGGTCGTTGTTGCTCCCTGGGTCGGGTCATGACCTCCTTACCTGGTCAGGTCGTGACATGGTTTCCTAGTGCCATAAAAAATCCTTCTTCACTTTGGGTCGTGGTCTCTCCATGGGGTCGGGTCACCCCTTGTGAGCTGCGAGCCAACTTCAATCTGCTCTTACGCACCATCTCTTTGCTCTTCGTTTGCCTCATTTACTCGTGAAGCTTGAGGTACCTTTCCTTTTCTAGGAGCCATGAAATGTGAATCTTTTGAGGTCAACGAAACTTCAAAAATAAAAGGAATGCGGACTAACTTCTTCGGACTTGACAATCCAAAAAGTAGAATGATAATCTGAAATGCTGAAAATTCGAGTTTCTCGGTGAAAGCACCAAAATGTTAGACCAAAAAATGGTTCTAACACCAAAAAAGTAGAATTTATAGAGGATTATAACTAGAAATAATATAGAAAGCAGCAGCACACACAATTTATAGTGGTTCTGCATTAACGAGTCTATGTCCACTTTATATGACTCTAACTGATTGATGATCACAAGTACAATTTATGTATTCACTCTCTCTCACACAATTACAATGATGACTCTCACGATATTGATCAAATAAAACTCAGTAAATTGGAGTTAAATCTGAATAAGTTGGAAATGATGTAGTAATGGAGGAAGAAGAATCACTTAAGTGGCAAAAGATCCTAAAAAGGGGCAAATCTTGGGCTATGCATAAACAAATTTTGTAGGCGGGTCGTGGGATAACGTGATGCTTATCCCAAAAATCTCAGAACAGTTCGTGAGTGAGTGGAGAGGAAGTTACTGAGGCGGTTCATGACACGTTGTAGAGGATCCGTGCTTTTTGGGTAGTGGAGACTGTGGGTGAATCGTGTCCCCATTTCAGCCTTGAAAGTATGGGGTTCGGTCTCACCCCTAGGACCGGGTCGGACCCTCATGACCCGAGCTGGTGTTCTGCTCTGTTCATTGTTTTGGTTTCTTTATGTGTGAGCTTGTGGTCATGAGCCGGGTACCACGACCTGAAGACTTCTGATTACATACTGTGAGCCGAACCTTCTCTTTACTAAATCTTGAATACTCAAGCTTTACGTGGCTTGATCAAAAAGCAAGCCAACATATACTATTATAGTTTTAATATTTTTATTTTGAGTTTTATATATTTAATCATGCATAGTTTTAATATATAAATATTATATATTTTGAACAAATTCTTTAAAATATTATTAGCAGGTTTTCTTAAGCTTTACCGTGTTTAAAATATATATTGTATCTAGATAGAATCACAAACTTTCAAGGTATTATATGTATGTTATGTTTTCAAAACAAAATAATTTTGAAATTCAATTAACATATATTGACATGGGGTCACCGTGTATGTTGACATATAACAATAAAATTCAAAATCTAAATTTGAAAATAAGTGTCTTTTCACGATAACTTCTCATCAACTATCATATCTCTTCACTTCTATAATTACCCTTTTTCCAGAAATGAAATTTGATCTTCTTCATCACATATCTTCTTTCTTTTCTTCTCTCTTAAAAGTTACAAATTCTATAATTGTATTCTACCCATTTTAAAACCAAACAAAGTAATTTCTTGTTTAATTTATTGCTATATCAAATTCTCTTTATTTCTACCAAGATTAAAGTGCAAACTAGAGTTATATGGGCAATTGTAATCCAGATCAAAAGATCCAACTCTGCATTCATAATGCGAACAACTCAAAAACCATACGGGCGTGACCAGTAGCCTAGAATCTAGTTGGGTTTGATCATGCCAAATAAAAAAACAATTAGGTGGGGTGGAAATCATGTAGGGTGTGGATCTATGGCCCGCAAATCAGGTTCGCTTGCCATGAGGTTTGAGGTTTGGAGGGTGTCTCCTTGTGGCTTTCGCTAGTACAAAACAGGGTATTTGCATCCAATATTTTGCATTATTTGCATCTGACCCAGGGTGGATGCAAATGAGATGGACACAAATGTTAATTTTTTTTTTTGATTCTGTTGGCGGGCGGATGCAAATTCAACCCATCTGCGTCTATTATAACGTGCATTGGATGCAAAAACTAATGTATTTGCATCAGCCTAACCGCTACAACAGACGCAAATACAAATGAATTAGCATCTGACTGCTTACTACAGAAGACGCAAAGTGGTGTATATGAGCTTTGTCCTTCAATGCATCTGCGTCTGGCTTAATACAACATTGGACGCAAATACCTTTTTTTTTAATAACCATTTCAGGCTGGCTGTAAGAAGCAGACAATACCTCTAAATTTAATAATATAACAGACAGACAATGAAAGTAGCTGCATATTGGCAACAATACTAAACAGAGGACCATTGTAAGTGAATTTAAATGCAAAACAATTATTCAACATACTAGCAAAACAAGACACATCGTGTAAACCTCTACAGTTCATTGATTAAATGAAAATATAATCATACATGTCAAATTGGCTCCATATAGGTTAACTGGTAGTAACTGCATGAATCTTGGCACCATCGGCTAACTGGAAGTAACTGCATGAATCATGGCACCATCGGCTAATTAACTGGAAGTAATTCTGCATCAATTATGACATCGGCACCCCTGCAAGAAAGCAAGCTTAGTGATCAGATCATTTAATGGTAATTAAAAGCAAGATATATATATACACACAGATTTTTATATAAACAAATAACTGAAAACTGTTCAAAATATACAACACAACAGCTATTAGTATTGCTTAATCTGTCAATCAGTCCAACGTTATTTTGAGCATTCATTAATATCAGTTCCATCATCCAATACAAGGGCAGAATATGTTTCAAATCTGCAATTCTTTTACAAATATCACATCATCGAGCATGACAAAGGGGTTACATATGGCTTGTATAAATGTGTAGAAAGACCTTTTTGGAAGATCAAATGAAGGCTATGGATGAACTGCCTTCGTATACGAAAGTGGAAGGGCAATTTGATATTAACTTAACTAAATTAAGAGCTACGAAATCCCCCGAGGAGCTATATATTTCATTAATAAGGTTAAAGAAATTGATCTCATTACACGGATTAAGTATAAGCATCATTAAAGTACCAAAGTTGTTAAATATATGAAAATGATTGGTATATTATTTTTTGCATTTTTCTCCTCTTAGCTGCAATTTATTCGACAATTCAGCTCCTAATTGCAAATTTTGGCAATCGAAATTTCAAGCCTCACTTGTGGAGCTTCAGTTTGTGTGAGAAATTGAAGCGTCTTCGAGTAAGTAAGAATTACTCAAAATGTTTTTAATGCTCACTATGAAGTCTACATCATAATTGAAGTAAGATAAACATATGTTCTTCTGAATCAGAAATTGAAGAGCCTCTTAAGACAACCGAATTCAGTCGATCATATTTCTTTGCAAGATATAGATGATTTGAAGGAGTGACAGACGGATCTTGATGAAGATGGTTTAAACGGTGAAGACGGCTTGATTTTTAAGGATGATACACATTGACATGAGGGATTCTACAATGAGCCTCTAGAGCTAGGGACAAAGTCAACATGGCCAGACAGTTTAAATGGTGAAGATGACTTGATTTTTGAGGTTGACACACATTGGCATGAGGGATTCTACAGTGAGCCTCTAAAGCTAGGGACAAAATCCACATGGCCAGACTACATGCAAAGGCAAAAGGAAAAGAAGAGGGTCCAATGTTATTTTGAGAAAGAATAAACTGTATGCAAGTCATATTGAGCGTGTTCAGTGTTTTCGAATGAGCCTTCATTCTCAGGTTTGTTCACATATACAATTAGTTATCCTCTTCAAAATTTTACAATCCATACTACATACATTCGTATAACTTGTTTACTTAAAATAAGATACTGAACCTTAGTTATATATTTTATCAGGAAAAGCTTCATCGTAGCATATCGAACATGCACAACAGAGATATGCGCAAGGTTCCAAGCGAAAAATACAATGTTCTAAAACAGCTTGCAATATAAAGCGACTTGTTCGGTTCTTCTAATGATGTATAGAAACAGAAATATAGGCGAGTTGTTCCAAAACAGCAATATAAGCCAGGATAATGAAGCTATGTTTATTATGAATCCTTGAAAAACCGCATCAGCTTTGCTTCAGTCGGTTTATCAATTTCTGACCCCAAAACCGCATCAGTTTTCGAATGCTTGCGTGCGCATGTGTGCATGTGAATATGGTGCATCAGCTTTGCTTCAGTCGGTTTGTTAATTTCTGACCTCAAAACCTTGAAAAGCCAAGATAATGAAGCTACATTTATTATGAATCCTTGAAAAACCGCATCAATTTTTGAATGGTTGCATGCGCATGTGTGCGTGTATATATGGTGCTACCATTCACATTTTCAATAAGTTCCTAATTTTCAACGCACTGAAATGAATCTTCAGGCGGAATTTGGTGGAATAACACTATCATATGGACCACCTATACCATATTTACAAACTATTCAACTTGCCCAGTCCTTCCCCTTTTCTTTCTTCTTTCCCTATAACTTCCCAGTGCACTGTGTGCACCGTGCACATGCACCAACGCATCTCTTGCTATCTCGCCCCCTCGATAGTCGCCACAATGCCCTCATCTCCTCTGAATACATTTCTGACCTCAAAACCCCATGCCCTTAATCGAATCAAAATCGAAGCTTCAACCTACAGCTCACCAAAAAAAACCACTCCACATGTACAATCACCTCTCCTCACCGTTACCCAAGTCCAGTCGCCACCAAACTCTGGTTAATCAGAGCTGACCTTTACCCCTTCCAAACCCCCCGGATGCGATCACCCACTTGGCTCTGTAGGTGTTCAGCTCGATGCTGTTCCAGCCCAAAAAATCTAAACCAATCCTTCTATTTTGATTTTGTTCTTGAAATCTTGCAAACAATAAAAAAAAAATCTTATTTCATGGGTGTCTTACGCTTGTTCAGATCCGACACCAAGACCCCATACCTTCATCGTCGCAGGAAATTTACCAAAGTTCAAAAATCTGTTTACATTAGAATTCTCTCAATATACTCAACTAAAAACCATTCAAAGTCATGATTCTTAGGATGGTACTTTCATATATAACCACATTCCAGAAAACTGTTTTTAAAAAAATAGTTTTTAAACGGACTCATTTGATCAAAATCTTTTTTTAAGAATCTTATTTTCTCTTGTTTTTAATTTAAGAAACTACACAAAATATTTTTTTTGGTTACACATATGAGTCAAAACATTGTAGCGAATGAACATGTGACGACAAGGAATTTCGCTCGATCTGAATCAGTCGTTAAACCGATCTAGACCGTTCGAAACCCCTGATCGTTTGAGAACAGGACAAATCAGAACACATGCAGAAGAACATTTCCTTTCTATTATAAATCCTTTTTATTTTCATTCCTGTTTGATTTCATATGTCGATCGATTGATTGACAGGCTGTTATAAGCGTTAGATATCTATATTTAATGCTTATGCAGTGTAGTGCACTTTGGTTGATGGTTGATTATTTTTCAATGCTATTATATATGTGTGATGTATGAAAATCCATATAATTAACATTATATGGTGATTGATTGGGCCTCATTCCAATTTGAAAAATAAAGAATATTATAAAATAAAGGTTCATGTGTTGACAGTACTCATCCGTTGAGATTAGTCATGTGTTGAATGAAATATTTGAAATAGAAATATTTGAAGTCGAAATATTTGAAATAGAAATATTTGAAGTAGAAATATTTGAAATAGATATATTTGAAGTCGAAATATTTGAAATAGAAATATTTGAAGTAGAAATATTTGAAAACGAAATATTTGAAATAGAAATGTTTGAAAAGGAAATATTTGAAATAGAATATTTGAAAATAGAAATATATGAAGCCGTGTTGATTAGATTGACGCCATTTTGACGTGAACGATATTTATATCGATTTTATTCATTTTAAAATGAATATCGAAAAGTGATTTCGAAATCGAATATTTTGAAATGAAATTTGAATTGAATTGAATAGAAAACCAATTTGAACTGAATTGAATAGAAAACCAATTTGAACTGAATTGAATAGAAAACCAATTTAAATTGAAAGTGAACAAATAAAAATGTGATTTTTATTTTAAAGACATCAATATATAAAAATGTGATTTTTATATATGTAGTGGCTACGGGCAACAAAAGCGACAAAAGGCGAGAATGGCGATGATTTCTCTAAATGAAGTGTCGAGATTATTGGAATAGCTTTGGTGAGAACTTCTCACTCTTCAATTTCTTTTTCTAGTTATATATATACTAGGATGCAGACGGTGTTTAGTAGCACCCGACACCCGTCATCCACAGACCGTGGATGGCTTGTTTGTTAAATTGTTTGGATGTGTAGTTGGTTAGTTTATTTGGTTTGAATCGAATAGTTTGGTGAAATGGAATAGATTTGATTGATGTGTGAATGGCGTGGGCCTTCACTAGACCGGGGATAAGGCTAGGCCTCGTCCCGTTTCTAGTATCGTGCCGTTATGCCGTCGAAATTTTCTAAAATAAGTCAGAAAAATAAAGAAATCATTTTTTTAATAAATGAACTGAATAGAATATTTTCATAGGTTGAATAAAATATTTTATCGTTAAAAATATAATTTTTAACGTGGAAGTGAATAAAATAAAATATTCATTTACAAACCGGACGGTTTGTTTATGTACACCTATTTGAAGGACATTGATTGGGACGATAAATTTTACACATCGCCCAACTGCACAAATAAAAATCTGTGTTTGATTGTTTGAAACCCCACACGGGTGTTGGGATGAAATTTGAAGTTCACTCATCCTGATTGATTAAATATGTCGATCGATTGATTGACAGGCTGTTATAAGCGTTAGATATCTATATTTAATGCTTATACAGTGTAGTGCACTTTGGTTGATGGTTGATTATTTTTCAATGCTATTATATACATGTGATGTATGAAAATCCATATAATTAACATTATATGGTGATTGATTGGGCCTCATTCCAATTTGAAAAATAAAGAATATTATAAAATAAAGGTTCATGTGTTGACAGTACTCATCCGTTGAGATTAGTCATGTGTTGAACAAAATATTTGAAATAGAAATATTTGAAGTCGAAATATTTGAAATAGAAATATTTGAAGTAGAAATATTTGAAATAGAAATATTTGAAGTCGAAATATTTGAAATAGAAATATTTGAAGTAGAAATATTTGAAAACGAAATATTTGAAATAGAAATGTTTGAAAAGGAAATATTTGAAATAGAATATTTGAAAATAGAAATATATGAAGCTGTGTTGATTAGATTGACGCCATTTTGACGTGAACGATATTTATATCGATTTTATTCATTTTAAAATGAATATTGAAAAGTGATTTCGAAATCAAATATTTTGAAATGAAATTTGAATTGAATTGAATAGAAAACCAATTTGAACTGAATTGAATAGAAAACCAATTTGAATTGAATTGAATAGAAAAAAAATTCGAACTGAATTGAATAGAAAAAGAATTTGATTTGAATAGAAAACCAATTTGAATTGAATTGAATAGAAAACCAATTTGAATTGAATTTAATAGAAAACCAATTTGAATTGAATTGAATAGAAAACCAATTTGAATTGAATTGAATAGAAAACCAATTTGAACTGGATTGAAAAGAAAACGAATTCGAACTGAATTGAAAAGAAAACGATTTCGAATTAAATTGAAAACGAATTGAAATGAATTGAAATTGAATTGAAATTTGAATTGAATAGAAATGAATTTTAAAACGAATTTATAAGGAAAAATTAAATTTTGATTTGAATTTGAAACGGAAGTTGGAAATGATTTTGAAACGAATTTAAACGATTTATATAATTCGTTTTAAATAGAAATCGATGAAATATATATTATATATATAATATAATGGCCTGAATAGAACGCGCCGCGCAGCGGCAATTTGCGAATTTCGACCATTTATTTCGAACGGACATTACGGGAGATCCGACCGTTGGATTTTCCTAAAACCGGAACCGTTGGGTTCGTATCAAAAAGAGCTTTCTAACAAATATTAGAAATTTGAAATCTAATGGTTGGATTTGGAGATACGTCCAAATCAAATTTGGAAAAGGTCGTTGTAAGTGCAGTTCGATGGCCGTTGATGGAAATCGACTGTACGGGCCTTGATAAAATTATTAAAAATAGTAATAATTTGTGTAAAATCATAAGAAGTGATTTGGGAAAATTTGGGATGAAAAACTCCACATTTGAAAAGATAAAAATAGATTTTTATCGAAATGAACTAGTTTTGAACTAATATTAAAACCCATTTATTTTTAAATAAATAAATTGAATTTGAAATGGGTTTAAATAGGATTGATTTGTGGGTTTATCGTGAACTGTGTTTTAAATAACACCAGTTCTTTAACCTGGTAATAAATAGAATATGATTTGGGTTTGTCGTGAACTGTGTTTTAAATGACATTAGTTCTTTAACCCAGTAAAAGGGAGTTTTTAATGAATCTACAATTAGATTGAAATGTGAATTGATAATCTGAATCATCAAATTTGGAAAATGAGCGAGAATGGAGTATCGCCAGTTTTGCTCCAAAGCGATAGTTAAATCTTTAATTAGATTTGAACGTGAAATGGTAATTAATTTTACCGATAACACTGTGGTGTTAGATGTGAAGTACTACCAGTTTTGCTTCATGAGATGAATAGGTTGGGATTGGGAAATAAAATTAAATAATTACTTCGGTATGGTTCGCTAATCTCGACTAGTTTAGAAAACCATAATTTGGTTTGAAATGACATCCAAAGGAAGATTAAAGGATAAATTTTAAAGAATTTATCTTGGATAAAATTAATGGGAACCTTTCCCTAAGAATGTGAAATTTATAAACTAGCTGTAGGTTAGTTAAGAAGAATGGTTTCCTGGGTATTGATCTGATGTTGGTTTCGGCCTTCGGGGTTAATATTTGGGGAATTTCTCTCTTACCGATTTACGGTTAGTGACTAATGAATTGGAATGAGGCGTATGTTGTGTTTGTGTAACATTTGTTTTTAATATACGCGGGTTGTTCGGAAAGTCCGGGTTTATACCCATTCTGAATAACCGATTCGACGATATGTCGAAGATGAAGATGGTGGCTGAAGACCGGAAGTCTTCACATCGTTTGGGTAATTACTGACGATCCTGATTGGGCTGTACACCCAAGAGGATGGAAATAGTTGGTGGTCGTCCAGACGTACTTGGAGATGGATGGATATGCGAGGAAAGTGCCTCTGGTTTCGTTCAGACCCAGAACGGACTTGTAAATGGATTGTGTGTCTGACATTGGATTTTATTCTGTGTTGATTGATTTCTATTAAATATACATCTGTTTGGCGACGGAGAATTTATTCTTTTGCCTAACGCCCTTCTCTGAGACGTACGAGCTCAGAGGTTGTATATCGATGGACATCAGTCGCATGGCATGAATTGCCTGTGTGGCACGCTAAGATGCAATGATCAAGGCTTTTGTTGAAAAGCAGAGTCTTGTGGTTGACGATCAAAGCACGGCCTTTGTGGCGTAGCTTTGTGTATAACGTGAATTCGCGAGCCTCACACCTCGGTATGAGTTAAAAACGAGATACGGACTGCAGGGAGAGCACGACGTTTCTTTCTAGCTATGGTGGTGTCAGTGACTTACCAGCCCTGAGATTTATATACTTTTCACCATTGTGGTTGTTGGAATGAGGCGCCTCGATTTTAGGTCTGTAAGGACCGGGAAACATGTGTTCAGGAATAAATAATCCTCAAACATTAGAGAGGACCGGCCCTGAAGATCCAGGGGTTGCCCAGAGTGCGTTGCCCTGGGACATTTGCTAGAGTGTCTCGAAAGCGGAGAGGAGCTTGCCCCTTGCCTCGACTCATGACGGAAATCCAATTTCCAATACGTGTATTGCGGTTTTAATTGTAGAACTAGTATGGCAACATAGTAGATGGTAGTTATGCCGCCTATGATTGATATTTATGATTGAAATTGTTTTGACACTATACACCTATAATAGTATCAAATAATGTGTTTTAAACGTATCAAGCATGCTTTGGCTGTTATAAGGGAAAACCCTATCCTCCGGCTTGCGTTGCATTGTGTGATGGGACCTGGGTCTTATAACAGCTTCATTTTTTCTTTATTTAGCATTGCGCTGTTTGTTCTATGCACTGGTATTCTTGGGAGGAAACCTGTTCCGTGTTATACGGCGTGGTCCCTTGATTTACCTAACTTTAAAACCAATATTAACAACTGTTTTAGTTCTCACACCAGTCACATGACTGACTTGGAGTTTATTGTTTTAACCTAAAATCTGGGTGCCCCTATTTTCCGCACGGGCAGCTAGTAGTTTTGGTTTTGCAGATTTATATTCACAGGATCCTGGTTTACAGCTGGAATGATATCCAGAAAGCTCTGTATCCGTGTATCACCTTCAGTTGTGCTTTGTATTATTTTTCCGCTGCTATTTAATTTATTGTAATCTCTGATATATATCGAATGTAATTTATTCATTTATACTCTATATATTCTTGTATCTGATGGAATTGTTGTAATAACAATGAAATGTTCTTCCGTCTGCGTTCTGATTTGTCTTATCCTCACAGTAATTCGTTCTTTCTCATCTCTTCGGAGACCAGGGAAGTTCGGGTCGCTTCAGAACCACTACTAGAATGAATCAAATAAGGTAGAACAGTGAGTTTGGAAAAATATATATAGCAAAATTTGAATAAATAGGCACTTTAAATATCATTACTGCTTATATAAATGTTTAAATGAACACAATCACATGTGTTTTAATATGTAACCATTACGGAATTCAAATGTTGATATTATCTAAGATTTTATCTCTAGTTAAAACCACCTGAGAAAGGAAAACAGAACGCCCAAATGTATACTCAAGTAACCACATATATCTAACAGATTGGAGTAGTTGATTTATAAGAAACTACTTTTCTGTTCTCATAGTTGGCTTGAGCTTCATAATATGGTTTTCGGAATAAGGTTTTATTTTCGAAATATAGTATATATCTAACTGTCAGGGTCATTTATATTGCTATAGGGTTATAAAAGGAAACACGGTCTGAGTTTGATCAAATTTTCATGTAATGATCTATTGTCTTTGAAAGTATAAATAGTTCGTTCAAATATTTATGGAAATATCTGGCCGTAAGCATGGTTTTACATAAATTTGTCCAGATGTATGAAAGCTTCTCACATAAATATGTCAGAACATGCAAGCATGAAAACCGGAAAGCGGAAAATAAATGGAAAGGCAACAAGTAGAAACAGGGAAAGATATAAGGGTGTATGTTTTCAAGGGTACAAGCATTTGTGCGTAGGATACTGAAGCACGCGGGAGAAATGATGGGGATTGGGTTTACCTGGACGGAACGTTAATGAGTCAAAACATTATTATAATTTTTGGGCAATTATTTCAATGATTCGGTGGGAAACGTCTCTTGACAAATCATATATACATGATTTGATGAACAAAGGGTTTCCAAAATTGAAGAAAATGGGTGGACCAAAAGAGTGAAAAATCGAAAAACATATTGATAGAGAAGAACGGGGAAAAGCATACAAATTCCGCTAAATGTTTTATGCGTAAACTTAGCAACTTTTATTTACTATCAATATTTAAACGTGTTTGTTTAAAAAAAATGGATAACTTGAACAAATCCTTGATAGGTACAATTTTTTATATGTTATTAGATCAGGTTGTTTCTTCATTGCAAATTTAATATACTGTGCTTGATTTCCCCTATGTCAGGTTACATAAATTATGCACAACCATTTTTCTTTCAAATATCAACAGAAAAGACAAAAACTACTTTATGATTTCAACTGAAACCAATGCAAAACTTACCTTGTCCAAATAAAAGACAACTACATCCAGTTTTGCACGATACAAGTAGATAAATGATCCCGAATTTCATCAATCTCTTCTTAGCTATATTAATGATCTCATACAAAGTCCTGCAATTAAGAGATTGTTTTGAAAATTGAATCATATAATTAATTAACATTAATATTAATATTGAAGGAAAAAGAAAAAACTAAAGTGGAACCTTTTGTAAGTCGATGCTATGATGGTGATTTTTTATTATCTCATACATATATCGCATCACATAATATACACAATCTATTGATGTAGATTGTTTAGGACATTAACAATATTAAAAGAAAATTTAATTGTCAGTTCAAAATGAATTTATATATCAAATGAAATACAATTGTTTACAATAGAAAATCAATCACCGTAACATTTTTCTAATCCAACGTGGCTCCTAGAGAATTGCAGCCATATGCTCTGTAAAGTTTAAATGCCCTGCACATACAAGAAAATATTAAAACAATTTGTATAACCACGTCTTATTAAAAAAAAGTTATTATATATAATTAAGATTGATATTCTACAACTTACACGTTCACTTGCACCTTAATTTTCGGATTACGCTTGCTTTCGGCCCGAGAATCAAAAACATAAACCTCACTCTTTTCTAGATGAAAAACAAGCAGTAAACAATGTTTCCTGTGGTATAATATTTGTAGAAGGTTAAAATTAGTATCAAATTTAATAAAGTAGTTAACAAAAGTTTATAGTGTATACTCCTCGTAGTGCGGGCCTAAGAGTAATCTTTTTGATGGTGATTCGCGCCAGGTTTTGAGGATATATGAATTAGTCGCGTCTGGATATTTCCGTACTTGAGAAAGCTTATGAGGACACATAAACCCGATGGTCTCCACTTCGAGGTCATTCAACCTATGATTTAACCACCTACAAATTATGTGAACAATTCAGTTTATATTATTGGACATGGACCCTTATATCGATTCCAATTTTGCACTTGTCTTATTCCGTACTTTAGATATGTAATTGTCTAGTATAATTTTTTGCTAATTTTTTAACATACAATGTCGAGCGTTTCCTTTGCACCATTGTCTTCTCATAACAATCCCGTAAATTTATAAGGGTACGTAAAGATTATTTTTTTAACAAAATAAATAAATAAATAATAGAACAAAATTAGCTATAATACTATATGTTCAAGTATACCATAATAGGAGTGAAATGCTTACATGATGTAAATCTGTAACCATGATGCATTCAACCACGCCATTCTAAGAAATTGGACAGTGTCATTGTTTCTGATCTTGATTTCATAGACCTTGTCGCACTTAAATAAATCCTTATTCACTTGAATTGTATTAATGATGTTATCATCTGGTGGCCCTTTGAACTACCAGGTCGTGAAAATACCGGCATTCTTTCATTAAAGTTTTGAGGATTCCTTCATCCACTAGTGTATTGCGCTTTGCAGACCCGTTTGTGACCTTGTCATTATTACTTCCGATCATTCTCTTGTTTGGTTGAGATATAGATCCCTAGTTCAAAAGTGGTTAAGGTGCTTGATGTTAACAAAATATCAGTATCTCAATTATTTGATGTCTACAATATTGATGTAATAAATTGAAAAATACCAATGTGAAACTCATATTAATTCAAATATAAAATAGTAATGTTATTTCACTATACTTCACTAATTTTTTTCCTCATATTTACCGTATTATCTCTTAGAAGCACGAGACTTTTAGTCCATTGAACAAAACTACCAACCGCTTCACCTATTGTGCTGAAATGTTTAGTTGGAACTGGAAGTGGGGTTCCTTCGTGACTAGACTCCACTACATCAATCCTAACTTTTAAATGATCAGCCAAGATTTGCTGATTGTGAGATTGGTCTCCAATCTTTGAAGCAGGATGTACCATGCCACTACCCACAACGATAATATCGGAGTCCAAATTCACAGCTAAACGACATTTTGTTGGTTTCTAAAATGAAAGCACAAAACCATCATTTTTCACTTACACTTGTAAAATGCATAAAATCATACACGTAAATTAAAATCAACTTTTTGAATTGTTTACCAGTAACTCTGGAAAGGGTTCCTTCACTTTAATTTCGTTTGCAACTTGTACTTTCGTCGGGCGTATTGATTGATGGCTACTGCGATAATCATCTGATGTTATGTTGTTGACCCCTATTGCAGTAGGCATCTGGATACCAACCTTGCTCAAAATGTTTCCAACCTACTGCTGAACCATTGAATGCATCATACCCTCCATTTGGCTCACTTTAGCCTCCATTTCTTGTCTCATTTTAGCCTCTAAATCTTGAGTAATAAGATATAGCTGATCTGCAAATATTACACCCCTTGGACCTTTCGTTTTCTCTCCCTCTCCAAATACATCTTTGATACCAACTGTCCCACCAATTCCTCTAACTCGGCCCGGATGTTCTTTTTTTTCAAGTGCACGACTTAAGACATCATCATGTCTATTCGAAGTCCATTCCCCTTTGATTGCTTTTTGTCTCAAATCATTCTATAAACAAACAACAAGTGTATTAATATTCAATTTACCAAAAAGTAAATCATATCCGGAAGCACCAATTCCAGAGCCAAATAAGCCAACCTGATTCTGAAATTCAACGTACAAGGTTGTTTTTAAAGGAGTAGGAATGCGGTTCAAGCTAGGCATTAATACAACTTTAAGCACAGTGCAGACTTTTCTTATTTCCAGATCATTATAAAACATAGTAGAAAGTATCAAGGCACAATGCACTTAAACATGCACATTACCCTATGAAAGTGTTACACTGACAAGTACATAGCAGAGTTTGGTTATAACAAATTACTTTTTTCTTTTTATATTTATTAGCTATAAATGATTGCATTGTATGGCTATTAGAAAGATAAGTCCTTGATTACACAATGTATTGCTACATAAAGAAAGAAACGAGAAAGAATTCTTAGGCTGAAAAAAATGAAAGTGCAAATTTCTTCTTTGTTTTTTCATCCTAAATCTTTTATGTGTCTCAAGTTTTCCTTCTTTCTATCATTTTCTATTATAGATCAGTATCATCAGCTCGTAAGTGACTATAACTCTGTGCGATGCTATACATTCTACAATAGTACTGAAGTTGCCCCAAAAATTTCTTTTAAACTCAAACTTATACAAAAAACAGTGGCTATACCAAATAAAAACCAAAATTTTCAATCCAAATACTTATCTACAAGATTATAATGGAACGCCATAGCACCAAAGGAACCATACATAAAAAGGGTCCAGTGGATGCCTTATTCTAAGCACGGATATTGCATTCAAAGTCCATAATGCTGACCTAAGCAGCAGTCAGGTCAAAACTACACGGTCCAAACTAAAGTTCAGACGCTAAAAACACATTCAAGTAGCTAAAATGAAGTGTATGTGTGAACAAAAGAACATTTTATTAAGTTATCATATTCAGAAAACATATTTGTAACCTGATTTTCGAAAATAACCCAAAGAAAAAAGACTATATATAAAATTAAATTTACTAAAGCATTGGAAAATCAGAATTAAATGGAAAACCAACAAGAAATGAAGCTCAATTAAAATTTAATGACACTGGTTACTGTCAATAATATAAAGTAGTTTGCTTCGCCTTATGTTGGGCTTAAAAATTAAAATTAGACATATCTCTAACAAAACACATAACCAGATTTTACATTGTATCAAATCAGTAAAAATTGTTAACCAGTATTAGACATATCAAAAACTGTTGAGCACTAGTCAACGGTAGCAAGAGTAGATGTTCACAAGACGCTCAAAAACAGAATTACTCATAACTAATAAAGTGATACATTTAATTGAAAACAAGTCATACCACTTTTTCTGCAACTAAATTGGTTTTCTCATTAGGGATTTCATAATTTCCATCAATTCCTTTCTTTGATCTTGCCATAATCCAATCAACGCTGCGATCCAAAACAAGTCCACTTGGTAATGTTGTTGAGGAGTGGTGGTCTTCGACTATCCAATTAACCTTTTTCCCAGCATATCCAGCTTGGCCTAAATAGTGAGGATGCACATTGCATGTCTTAAAACAATTAGCCCACTTTCCGATGGGTTTGCCATTATCATACCACTCAATGAATTTTGGCTCGCGTATTTTATATTTCTTTCTAATAGTTGGACCTCTTCGCTTCTTCTTAGGTGGCTGGGAAGAAGAGCCTTGCTCCTCATTATGTTCATGCACTGATTCCATTATTCATGTATTAATTATTAAACGAAAATCACTTAATTTGCATATAAAAACTTGTAAGTTTAAGCAATCTTATCCTACTGTCATTATCTTCATGAATCAAATACACGTGAATTCAACCCCCAGTGTATGTAGTCATTATTTGTAACCCAAAAAAAAAAATAGAATAATGAATATTGCATTCTGTCATTTAGGAAAAATATTTGCATTTTGTCATCTATAATCTTAACTAGTCAGCTTACATGAATATATTGCATTTTTATCATTTATAATCTTTAACATCTGTAATCTTGACTAGTAAGCATATATGAAAACTCGGAATTAACTTTCAACAACATGACAGACAATGGTAAAATAATGAAGAAAAATGTACTCTGTAACTACACAATCAAAATAAATAAATGATATGCCCTACGATATACTATATAATTTTGAGAAAAGCACAAAGACACTACGAGTAATCAAAAAACCATGCCATCAAAAATTAACATTAGAGGTTATATGCCAAAAATCTCATTCTTTGATCACACCAAATTACCATTTCTCTATGTAATAAATGCAGACAAAGGCGTCAAAGGAAATTGAAGAAATAAGACATATTTTACTTACAAATCCAGTAAACATAAAATCCTACGAATGACGACATGCTTTAATTTATTGTACATTGCGACATCGGTTGGTGACTGTTATTTGAGAAACGCGACATGCTAAAGACTTAGCATACTTTCAGATTATGGAAGAAGATGTAAAATAGCATAAGTCGAACCTAATGCAGTTCAGTTTATAAAATCAAACAAAGCAAAATAAATTTTTTAGCTAGCGTTTGTCAATCACATGTAATAACATGTGTAGTCTGCTAGGCCAATGTTTACTGGCGGATAATCACATGTGATAATCATAAGCATGCATCTAATAGGTACTAAATTGGATCCAATAATTGGCAGTACGAAGAGTACAAAGTATAGTACTAAAATAATGCGGCTATAGATCATATTAACAACCTTGGAAATAACGGTGAAGAGCAATTCCGTAGCTTCGCTGCTATTTCCCCTTATACAAAAACAAATCAAGTAAAACCACCTGTATCATACTTTTGCTTTGTTTCCTATACAATAAATTTGTCATGACTCGTTTAATATTTATAGGCAACTAACTAGTTTGTCCTTTGCATAAACTAGTCAGTAAAAATACTGAATCAAGAAACAAAGTTGAATTGAGGATTAAACTTCAAGGCAGAATTAGTTTTAAATTTGCCCATCGCATGAATTGTAACATCGAAAAAATTATGTGGGCTCACAAAAATCATAACTAACCCGAAGCCCACTAATAGAATTTCTTATTGATCTGGTCTAGAGATTTGATATGTTAAGTGCCGACAACAGCAATAAATGCTCCCATATATATAAAAGCCAAAGTTACAAAAACTTCTAGTTTGTAGTCACGCTTTAGTGTAAGAAATATTGATATAAGAATTTTTGAAGCTCCATGGCTGAGACAAACTAAAAATCTGTACGGATGAACATAACATTAGGTAATTCTCTATCTGATTAAGCTACTTGTCTCTATGACACAACATTTGATTTCAAGAGATAAAGGCCTTAACAGTATGAATTTAGAAAATCGTATGAGGTAATTGTATAGTACACCACAAAAACATGTTTATATTTTATAATTCTTTGTTTGTGTGCTTTTGTACACTTAAATATGATGTGTATTTTTACTGACTTGAGAAAATTTTGTCTATCATTTATGGATGTGTACACTCAGAAAATACTGCATTAACACACAAAACATAGTCCAATAAATAGAAAGTGATTTATGTCATGTTAGAATTCAGCTGTTGGATTTCCCATTGGCATCTCACTACATTTAGATAACCATACAGTTAGGCTAACCGATAAAAGTGTCAGAAAGATTTAAAATTTACCATAAAATATCTGCCTTAGCCCGACTGAGTGGTGAAAATCATTCAAAATTTAGGGTTTTTAATAGGAAATTAACTTACTATTATGCAAATTGGTCATCCAATTTGTTAGTTAGAAGTTGAGTGGGCTGAAACTACTCAAATAAAGATGAAATGGTGCATGTGAACCTTAACATGAAAATCTAACTAGTAAATGTCAAATTGGTTTTAATACAATGATGTTTTAAATGTAAACATTGGTTTCTCTTATGTCTTAACGGCACATGTGAACAATCACATTTATTTATTAAAAGACAAAAAAATATTGCAAACACTAGATCCATCCACCTTTATTAATAAAAAATTTAAAAACACATATTTTTGGTCCGATCGTAAAATGTCAAAATTGCCCTTTGTTTAAATTTAAAATCTATCTTATTGTCTCAGCCTTCATTTTAGATCTCATACACCAAATTACTCCATTATCCAAACCCCTTCATTATGATCAGAACGTGCATAATTTGCATTTAATTCGGCTTCTTCTTCTTGTAGACTTACACCGATGGAGAAAGGTGGGTTCTCATCAAATTGATTGTACTCTTCTTCATCTACGACATCACCAATCCCAACAATGCGCCTTTTACCAAGAAGAACAGCAGACCACTTATGATCAACTGGGTCGGTCACATAAAAAACTTATTTTGCTTGATTCGCCAAGATGAGTGGATCATTATCACAACTCATTGCACCAAAGTTAACAAGTGTGAATCCATGTTCATCCATTTGTACATCACGATGGTTGTCCGCCCATTTACATAGAAACAGAGGGGTTGCGAATTCTCCATACTCAAGTTCCCAAATATCCTCAATTATCCCATAATATGGCAACGTCACATTTACAAGCTTATTATCTTTAGCACTAGCAAACTCTCTTGAAGATGCAACAACACTAACTCCGCTATTTTGAATTTTACTCTTCTCATCTTGGCGCTTAGTATAAAAGACAAATCCATTAATATCATATCCTTCATAAGATTTGACTTGAACTCGAGGCCCATACGCTAACCATTTTATTGTATCATATATATTATGATTTGTTTGACGCCGTTGTTTCATTACCTTGGTTTTAAACCATTTAACGAAGGAGCGGTTATGTTCAATTGTCAACCACCTTTCATTCTTTGAAGGGTTCTCAGACTTTAGAATTGCCATGTGCTCCTCCAAGTACAGATTGACCTCACTAAGATGCTGCAAAACAAGTAGCTCTGCTTTGTGCATCATTTCATCACAAATTGAAATCAATTTTGATCCAATTGTGCCTTGACCATCAAGTCGTCCTTCATGCCGAGATTTGCAAAGTCCAATAGGTTCAATACCCGGTAAATATTGAGTAACAAAATCAATAACCTCCTCGGCTATAGTACCCTCTACGATACTAGCTTCGGGTCTATATTTATTCTTTGTTTTCCTTTTTAAAGTTCCCATATGCATTTCAAACGGATACGTGTATCTCATAAACATAGGTCCACAAATCTTGATTTCTCTTACCAGATGAACAACCAAATGCACCATAATATCAAAAAATGAATGGGGGAAATACATCTCAAATTGGCATAAAGTAACGATAATTTCAGCTTGCTGATCATCTAACATATCAGGATCGATCATCTTGCTACAAATTACATTAAAAAAGATGCAAAGCTTTGTAATAACATGTCTAACGTGTCTAGGCAATATACCTCGAATTGCAACAGGTAACAAATGTTGCATCAACACATGACAATCATGAGACTTCATGCCGTTCAATTTCAAATCCTTCATGATACACAACTGCTAATATTTGAAGAATAGCCTGTTGGAACCTTGACACCACGAAGACACTCACATAAAATAATTTTTTCTTTTTTAGACAGTGTGTAACAAGCAGGAGGCAAATATGTATGCTTACCCTTCTCTATCGGTGCTAAATCTTTCTGAATACCCATTCTTTGCATATCTTTCCTAGCTTTCTCGCTGTCCTTTGTCTTACCAGGTATATTCGAGAGTGTTCCAATGATACTGTCACAGACATTTTTTCCAACTTGCATTATATCTAGACAATGCCTAATCTGTAAGTGTCTCCAATATGGAAGTTCCCAAAATAAAGATTTCTTCTTCCATGAGCCTTCTATAAGAGGAAAAGTTTTACCAAATGCATTTTCAATATCCTTGACCCGTTCATAAACTGCATTTCCTATTAATGGCAAACGAGAAACTCCACTCTCTATCTTCCCATTGAAAGGCTTCTTCTTCTTATGATAAGGATGATCGATAGGGAGAAATCTACGGTGACGCATATACACATTTTTCTTACAAAAATGCAAGTGCTCGACAACACTATCGTCTTGACAAATTGAGCATGCTTTTGCACCTTTTCTACTATAGCCAGACAAGTTACCACATGCAGGAAAATCATTTATGGTATAAAAAACCATGGCGCGTAATGTGAAATCAGTTATAGTATACGCATCAAACACACATACGCCTTTATCCCATAAAAGTTTTAGATCATCGACAAGAGGAGTTAGGTAAACATCGATGTCATTTCCTGTTGTCGTGGTCCTGAGATTATAAGAGATAACATGTATATTTGCGCTTCATTTTTAAGTGAGGTGGAAGATTGTAAATCACCAAAAGAACCGGCCAAGTACTATGTTGACTACTAAGATTTCCAAATGGGCTTATGCCATTTGTGCAAAGACCAAGTCTGATATTCCTAATTTCTTCACCAAATCAAGGATACATTGTATCAATGTTTCTCCATTGTGGAGAATCAGCCGGATGCCTTAATAACCCATCATCTTTCCTCACATCTGCATGCCATCTCAAGTTTTTTGCGCTTTCTTTGTTGGCAAATAAACGTTTAAACCTTGGTATAATGGGCAAATACCATAATACCTTTGCCGGAGGACCTTTTTTATTTGAGTTGTTATGAACATTCCCTTGTGGCTTATAACGGGATAATCCACATTTGGGACACTCATGCATGCTCTCATATTCATTTCGATACAATATATAGTCATTTGGACATGTGTATATCTTTTTGTACCCTATACCAATTGGACATAAAATTTTCTTTGCTTCATAGTTAGAGCTAGGAAGCTCGTTATCTTTCGGAAGCATGTCTTTCAAAAGTTCCAATAGTGATGTAAAACTCTTATCACTCCACCTGTGTTTTGCTTTTAAATTGAAAAGCTTGAGCACAACAGATAATATTGTGAACTTCGCACAATCAGAAAATAATGGCTTTTCAGCATTGATTAATATTCTTTCAAAAATTTCTGGATCTTTCATCAAATGTTCTTAAGCATCCCGAAACATCTCATGAACACAATCATTTTCATCGTTCACCTCATTATTCACGTTATCTCCTTGATCGCTCTCATCAATCGCGTGATCGGTAGAATGAGTTCTGCTAAGTAAGCTTTCACCATGCCATATCCACCGTGTATAATTATCTTTAAACCCATTACGAATTATGTGATCCTTAATGTGCTCTATGTTACACAATCTCCTCCTATTGTTGCAACGTCTACAAGGACAACAAATAGTATCTTCCCTTGTTCTTAATTGATCATTCAATGCACAACTGATGAACTCTTCCAATTTGTGTAAAAACTCAAATTCGTTACGTTTTAAGTTGTACATCCAAGTACGATCCATGTGCAAATGCTAGAGAGACTGCACAAAAAACAATAAAGAAAATAGAATCATAATTGGTGAACTCTTGAGTTGAATACTTCAAAAAAAATAAACAAAATGCTACATTTGTGTGAGGAAGTTTTCCTTCTTTTCAGTCTCAGCCTACCCATCCTGACATAGACTATGATTGCGTTCACGGACACTGTATTAAAGGTTGTGGCGTTCGTGGACAAAAATTTAGTTAGACTTCGGATTGAAAGTATTATGTAATGTAAATAGTTTTTTATGTACAATTTAGAGTCCTTAACGTAAACATTACATCACTTATAAACTCTCCGACAGTCCAACATACAAAATAAACCATTTTTTAACAAACTTATGGACAACCCTCACAAGCTACCTACCCACTTTTCACAATCTCCATCATTGCATGTTGACGTTCCACTCATGCAAGATCCATAACACATCTATAGCTATTGTATCAAACTCAATCGCTCCACTCATCCAAACCACTCTCGTCCGATCATCATTGCCATTTGTAGCCAAACTTATATAGATTACTTCCACTAGTTATAATGCTAGCCAAACTTAGCGAACTTTTTAACATGTTACGCCAATTACTAAAGTTAACGTTTCTAACTTATCCTAAAAAAATTATGACATTAACTTGACTGACAATAGCTTCATTGTGGATGCTTTTGGCATTAGTCTCCTGTTTTAGTTCAGTTTTACGGACTTTACACAAAGGTAAGCACAATCTTTTATCACTCAACTTTATAGTGATTACGCAAAAATCATAAATAATCATACAGAAGTATAAATTGTAATCAAACTGATCATAGCAGAAAATCAAAAAATATACGACTTGGGAAAAAATTAAATAAACTAATACTTGTTAAAACATGTTTATTTATTTAAGTATTTTTTTTAATCAAATGTCTTTTTTTAAGACAGGCAATTTTTTTGGAAATAACAAATTTTTGGTTTTCTTTATATAAAAGTTGACATTGCAATTTTCAATTATACTATTAGATTTTTTCACAAATCTCTATACTGAATGCTAATATTTCACCTACATAAACAATAAAACAAAACAACAAAAACTATATTGTTAAATGGTGCAACTTCATAAGCTAAAATGGTAGCTGTACATCTTATATAGATCAACCTGTAATCCTTGTATGTTAACATATCTAATGTTGGTGTTATAAGTTGGGTAGTTATTTACTTTAGCTTTACAATATTAGACCAGCTAAGTTCCACATTTAGTATTATAAATTGGTTTGTATTTTAACAGTGTCTGTTATTGTAGCCTATGAGGTAGCATCAACATCATTTTAATGGATATTAGTTAATCATTTAATTAATAATAGTTAATTAATTTATATTGTTGTTTATGCAGGTTATATATTTGTATTCAAATCTGTTTAAATCTTAGAAAATCCAACCTACAAAAGTTTTTTTTATTATTATCCTACAACGTCAACATTAAACAGGTAGAAGGAACCACTGTCCTGACTTCCGAGCTATCCAAAATGGCAGAGCAAGAACAAACACTATTGGACCAATCCAGAATTTTATTATCATTGGTAGCATAAATGCATGTAAGTGTTCACTAGCACAATCTATGCTCCAAAAGGATTTTTTTTTTTTTTTTTTGAAAATGAACATGATATGCAGGCAAAACAGTACAATCTGCACGCTCATATTATATAGCAAAAGTGGAAACCAAGTCAAGTACATACGTAGGCGAAAACATTCCATTGCTACCTCTGTGTGATTTACTAACACAACAAATACTTCATTTTTTTTCCTGAAAGCTATTAACATAATGCATAGCGGTTGATTCAGAGAAGAAGCTCGGTTTCCAGTTTGAGCGTTGATTTGTTTTTACGTGTCAAAGTTTGCTAACTTATGTAATATTTTTTGGCATGCGTTTTATCATAGGGGTGGACTTCATTTTTGTATACAGAACTCCTATATTTTCTGCTGACCAGGCATAGTCAATGTACATAATTACAATGCTTTTAGCATCTAGTTTTGTTTATCTATGGGTTGTCTTCTCTCTTGTTTAAACCATAATGGTAATGGAACTGGTGCATATATCATACAAGCCAATATAATGTTACACACAAGGGGTGCAGTTTTTGTATATTATTACAATAATACCAGAAGAGTACTGAATGCAAACACTACTCAATGGAAGGATTGATTTCATTGGTCCTGAAAGGTGGCAAAGTCCATGGTGGATTGTACCGAGCAATTGATTTATGGATTGATTTATATAAAGAAATGACAGACAAAAATCATGCATTGATTTATGGAAATAACAATTTTTTGGTTTTGTAACATGACTTTAAGCAATTTGCAATATTTATTTTGCTGGTAGTGGAAACAAATATCATAATAAGTTTAAACTTATTTGTAGTTAAATGTATATTTGCAGTTAAATGTATATTTGTAGTATGTATGAGACTAAGGAGAACAATTTCAAACTTCATAGTCATAATATAGTTTGTCAAAGCCATCAATAAATATCAATATCTAACCAGGATTTCTCAGAATTAGAATATGAACTAACAAATTAAGAACATTAACTGTTAAACGACGAAGTGTTTTGATTAAGACGAAGAAAATTTAAGGAGAAAACTTTACAAAAATGAAAATTTGATAAGATCTTATATGAAATTTTTTATGCAAAATTGTTACAAAGTTTACCATTAATACCGTCATTTTATTTCAAACCATTTTCATTTTTTTCCATTTGAATTGTTTTAATCTGAAAACAAATAAAATATTTGAAATTTAAATTAGATAAATAATTACATACCTTATTCCAAACTTTGATGAAAATATAAAGTCCAAAATTTGAGGCTACCTGAATTATCTATTTTAGCAACACATATTTAATCATTAAATATTAGATTCAACTTGTTTATGTCCAAATAATTAGTAGAAATATTCACAAAATCAAAGCAAGCTTTATGCTTCTTTGAAATAGTCGTAATACCTAAATCGTCTATATTTCCACAAGAATATAGCTTAATAACATTAAAGATTATGTTCTTAAGGAGACCGAGCAAGATAAAAAAATAGAAAGATAAAATGAAATGCTAGTAATGTTAAAAAAAACATTTTTTTTATTTACACTAAAACTGTATTAACAGTTACCATCATAATGGCATAAATTACAATACTAGAAGAATTCTTTTGAAATATATGGTTAAGTGCATTAGAATAGTCTCTCTTAAATTATAAATGAAGAGAAACACTGTGTTGCAGGAAAAATCTTTGCCCTTGTTAATTTATATTAATTCTATCATTATTTTTTGTTATCTAAGAATGTGGCCATATGCTTTTATTATGTTTTGCTACTAAAAAAATTGAACCCCATGCAAGCAAATTACCTTTAGTGATTCCTTTTGGTTTGGTTCGTGCACACTTTTTAACCAATACACGAGTGTGATTTGTTGAACCACAGAAGCCTTTATTGCTTAATGAATTGCATTTGCTTCAGTGAAAAAATCTAGTAAAATAAGTAAACTTGAGAAATGAAGTAAGTGTATCATAGTCCTTGTACCTTTCCTCAACTCCAGTAGAATGATGAACTGGATCTGCTGAATTATCGATTTTAAGCGAACTTATTGGAATATGAGTTCAAGCCAAAATGAATAAACCTGTTAAATGAGGCGAAAATTAGAAATTTAAGAGGAGTGAAAAAATCATTAATGATTTAACCATATCCAACCTAAACATGCTTATATACATTTATATGTGCATTTATTCCACTGAACAATGAATGTACTGTAATAAACATTATACTGAGGCAAGGGACCTAAAAGATAAAATCATACATGCACTTTTATATATAATATTTGTGTCTGTTAATGTAAGTTCTAACTGTTTTACCAGGTTATCTATACCATCACCATGCCTATTTTACCAGGTCATTCAGAGCATCTTGAGTTGTATATGTTATGTTCTTTGCGCAGGTTTTATGTACAATATAATTAAGTCTCTAGTTAGATAGCAGCTTTTTTATTTGTAGACAATCTGTGAAAAATAGTTGCTTGCATACTAATGGACGAACTAGGTGGAGACATACGCAATCTATGCTGCAACTAGATTAGTATTTCTGCACGGTTACTTATTCTTAGTTTGGCATAGTTCCAGTTTCCATGGTTGTAGGTACATAATCAGCCACAAATTTATGGTTGACTGTTAATTATAGAAATAAACTGGTACTGTGTAGGCTAACAAAAAACCTATTGTACATATGCAAGTATAGATCCACCTCCAAACATTTAATTGTTTTTATGTATTTCCTCTGTGTGCACACATGCACATGTGTGCATGTGGAGTTATAAAA
This sequence comes from Allium sativum, assembly GCA_030737875.1. Lineage (NCBI taxonomy): Eukaryota > Viridiplantae > Streptophyta > Magnoliopsida > Asparagales > Amaryllidaceae > Allium > Allium sativum. The sequence continues at coordinate 609,754,736 of CM060922.1, forward strand.
GATTGAGATTCAACTATTCATCTAAACTAAACCAATACTAAAAAATGCAATGGAATTGTGAGTGCAATAATTATTTTTCTTCCAATCACTAAACTGGTTTAAGTATTATCATTGACAAGTTGAACATTAGTTAATGAATAGCAAGAGTATACTCTACTGTTTTCTATTCAAATCGTATCTAGTATATAAACAAGAATCTGAGTAGCAAAACAATCAAACTGCTAAAACTGTATCTAAGTACAGATCTCGATTAATTGTGTTTAAGCAAGTTCTTCCAATTACATTAAAGAAATTAAGGACAAAAATAGGCTAGAACAAGAAATAATAAGATAAACTTTGGAAGGGGATATTGAAATTTTGTTTACCTAATGAAAATATTTAGAATTCAAGTGTTACAAGCTTTGTTATACTTGCCATTTTAAACTATTCAAAAACATGAATACTTCTTTGACCTTTCCCTTTGTGTTAATTTCATATTATGGGATTCCTCTACTTACTATAATAGGCTGAACATATGCTTACAGTAAGAGGTGCAATATTTGGTGCTTTATGGGTGCTTCTTGGGAAGCATATATGGTTCTTCCCTAATATAAATGTTGAAGAAAGCACGTTTGGAGAGTTCGTTCAGTTTTGGCCTAAGAAAGATGAGGGAGAACCACCTAAGTGGACTTCAAGACTTGCTTATACCATTGTTACAGTACTCATTGTGTTGTTGCTTAGACATCATGCTTCCGATGAGGCTGCTAGAGCAAGGTTAGATGTATTTTTAAACTGGTTGTGTCGTACTTATGAAATGTCAAATTTGCTCTTATTGACAATTATATCAACCAAACATCTTGAGCTGTCTAGTGTTAATTTAACATTAATGATTGATTAATCATAAACCTTTGTGATCATTGGAAATTTCCATGGTTTCTAATTCAGTTCCTGTTGCTTTTTTGTGGGTATCAAAAGAAAGTATCAAACATTATTGATGATGTGCTTGAATGGTCGCCTACACTATTCTTGTCAGTTATGACAAACAATGTTTAGGAGAAATAACAATTTATGAGAAGCAAACAAATCATCTTATCTGGGTAATAAGAACTTACAATAAAGAGGTCTTGACCATGTGACAACCAATATATTTTTGATCATCCTAGTACAGTTGCAAGTCGGCATATTCACACAGCATTTTTTTTAACAGTTAGTAAATTATAATTTTTACCGCTCAGGTGAAAGAAACAATGAGTAAATTAGCATTTTTTTTAACAGTCAAATCCAAATTTTACGGTCAAATCCAAATTTAACAGTCGGAACTTGTGAACAAAAATCAAGATTATACGGTTAAATTACTAAATTCGAAACTTACAAACTAAATTACAGTTAAATCCTAATCGACCGAAGCTATTATAGAGCAAAAGATCAATCAAAATACCCAAATTATACAGTTAAATTACTGAAATAAAATTATGCATATCAATCGAAATAAAACGAAATCAATCCAAATCTAACCAAATAAAATTATACATATCAATTGAAATACCCAAATCGAAATTTAAAAATTACAGACAGCGTTATAAGTTTGCAAAATCGAACCTTAAAAAGTGCAGACTGCGTTATAAGTTTTCAACTTTGTAGTTACTATAATCGGAAATTCAATTGGACTGAATGTAGGGAAGAAATAGATCGGCTGCTGGGGGAGACGAAGGAGAGTGGCGGAATTTTTATTTCGATCAAAGAATTTTCTTTTCTTTTTCTTTTTTTTGTTTACCAATTTTATTAAACTCACGCCACGATGCATTTGTCAGAGCGGGTTTTTCTACTTCCCATTTGCGTCCAACCATAGAACAAACAGACGCAAACAACTTCCTCCCCTACTTACCGCATCCGGTCACAAACAAGAACTGATGCAAAAGCGTGAGCAATATTGTAATATTTGCATATGTTGCTTGTATAGCCGATGCAAATGAAGAGACGCAGATACCCTGTTTTGTACTAGTGTTTGAAATCAAGGAGTGTAACTATTGACATTGATTAAGATCGTACATAGTGCGGAACTGAATTTATGGTAACTCTGAACCAGTATAAAAATCTCGTTATGTTCTTTCCTTTACTGCATTTATTTTACATGCATTTTTATTTATTAAATTTTATTATCATTATATATATACACATATTGTATTGAAAAAGAATTTTAAATGTTCTAGAAAATTAAGAAAACACTATGCACTCTCCCTTTGGTGTTAATCTAGCCTTAAGATCCTTAATCTGCATCACTTTCACAAAGGTAGATGAAGTTTTTGGACTTTTACGATTTTGAGATCTATTATAATCACATTAAAGGCAACGTGGTAGCAGAAACTTTGAGTGGACGCAAGGTGGTGTTGAATTCTCTATTTTTGAAATGGAGGCATTCAAAGTATATTGTGCTTTTGAGTTTAGACTTTCATCGGAGATTACCCCGGGATTGTTATCGACCCTTGATGTTCAACGGATCATGATGGAGAAGATGATCTAGGAAAGGAGCGGATAGTGAGTTGGCAAATATTCTAGATAAGCTCAGTAAAGGACAGTCATTGGAACACCCCAGGTGCTATGCAGTGGACTTGGAAGGATGTTTGAGGAGACATGATTGATTTTGTGTTCCCAGCAACATTGACTTGGTGGATGCCATGTTGACAAAATACCATCATTCTAGGATGTTTGTTTGTCCTGGTAAAAATAAGACAAACCATGATATGAAGAGTTTTCATTTGGTTTGGGATGAAGAAACAATTACAAGAGTATGTTGCCAAGTGCATGACTTGTCAAATGGTAAAAGAAAAATAAAAGAAACCTGGCGGATTACTTTAGCAACTAGATATTCCATAGTGAAAGTGGGAAAGCATATCAATAAACTTTATTAATGGATCACCCAAATCTTGGAGAGGGAATAATTTTTTTGGGTTATATTTGATTACAAAACTAAATGCACTCACTTCATACTCATTTGGACTATGAGGACAACAACTTAATTGTGAAGCTATATGTGAGGAAGTTCATCAGGCTTCATGGTATTCCTGCCAGTATAGTTTGCAATCAGGACCTACTTTTTACTATCAAATTCTGGAGGACTCTTCAGGATGTTTTAGGAACTAAGTTAAAGCTGAGTACAATATATTATCGGTAGACAAATGGATAAATGGAAATAGTGAATATGATTTTGATCTTAGGAAGGCTATTGGAGGGGTCTTTTGCCATTGGTTTAGTTCGATTATAATAACAGTTACCAAGCAAGTATTGGAATGACACCATCTGAAGCAGTATAGTAGAACATGTAAATCTCCATTATGTTGCTTTTCCATAGCTGATTGGATTATTCTTGGACTAAACATGGTAAGGGACACATCTGAGAAAGTATACCTTGATTCACGAGATGCTACATATGTCTCAAGATTGGTGGAATTCTAATGCTGGTAGAGACATGTTTACTTGGAATTTGAAGTGGAAGATATGGTATTTATGAATGTTTCATCATTGAGGCACATCATGAGGTTATGATCTACAAGGAAGCTAGCACTAAGATTTGTGGTACCCTTTCCAATTTTGGCAACGATTCAAGAGCTAATGCATATGGTGGACCTTCCAGAGAAGATAGCCGGAGTACACGATGTTCTCCATATTCCAAACCTATGGAATTATTTGTTTGATTCTTTAACCATAGTGGAACCTAGTTAGCTAGAAGAGATAGAAGTTAAGCGTGGGTTACTTATTCAGTGTGTACCTACCCGTCTAATAGAATATGGTGTCAAGGGAGTTCGTAGTATAGAGATTCATGTTATTAAAGCTTAGTAGGGAAGGGAAACGACCCAGCAAACCAAATGATAAGATTCGAACTACTTTCCCACATCTTATTAATGGTGCATCTTTAATATCCAATCTTGATGTAACGACCCAAAAATTAACGACCTTGATTATCCGATATACAACACATATCGAACATCAAGAGTCGAAAATACCTGATGGTTAATGAAAGAAATTAGAGGGTGAGGAAATATAAGATAGAAACTTAGAATAGAAGAAGAAGAACAATACAACATCAGAGTAACACGAACCTCACAGCGGAACGAATAAATATATTTCATAACATTACTTTGAAATACAAATTTGTACTTGAATATACGTATCATTTCCAAACTACAGCACTTACAACACAGCGGAAATAAACAATAGCTATATGAAATCCTGAAGCCTCCTGCTCCAGCTCTTCAAGTATCTGTAAATCCCGACTACTTGACTGGTCGTACAAAATTGGTCACCCAAGAGTTTAGGGAAACAAAACAAAATAATCTCCGGGTCAGTCATGGGACTGGTATGAGTAAAACAGTTTAAAACAGTTTGAGCAAGTAAACGATATCTCATAGGACCACGCCGTATAACGGAACGGGTTTTTCCCTTATGAGAACCAAAAATATCTTTATATCAAAAACCTTTTGATATTATAATAATGTCTATCAACCACAATATAATAATCATCTAGCAGAAAGCTTTCATCTCACGTTCTACATATATAGTATACAATCAAAACCGCAAGCACGTATTGGGTAATTGATTTCCAACTATAACAAGGTATGGAACTACCTTTCGCTAGTGTATCTCTAGAGAGGAATACACTGGGTTCAACAAGAACTTCTTGCAACCCGGCCACACATGACCGACCACTCATTTCGCTTGAGTGTATCGAATGTATATCACCAACGGTTGGGATCAGCAACCGTTTCCCGAATGGGACAGCATAAACAATAAATTTTTAGGAATAAATGAAACCCTAGATCAGGTGATTATATACCCTAATAGGTGCGACCTACACAACCATGCTGCCTGCCCGATTTCTGTCATTTACCGGATGTGAGGCTAGAAGCTACGTTTATCTTTTTACATATCATATCTTCATTCACTTAGAATGCCACATCGTCATACCCGCCAAATCACAAATTGACTAATCCAAAAATAACACGGGTATACAGCTAAGAGAAACGAATTCCTCCACCACCAAACGTATATACGTTTGAAGAGATCAACTTACGTGATCTGTTAAATATACTCTGTCAGACATTCTTCCATACAGGTCGTCCTAGGACTGGACATACCGAAGGCACTATTCAGTACATCCATCTTAGGAAATCTTTACCTAAGATTTATACAACAGCCCTTGCACTTGACTCCGTCTTCATTTATCTTTGGCATATATGATTCGCAACGCTTATGCCAATACGGAGTGGTTCTTCGGATAATAATCCAACCGGTCTCTCCATATTAACAACGTTAACATGGTCAAAACTTCGATAGTCGGTGAGTTAACTATCAAAGAAAAACACGTGTGCAAACAACGATATTATTTCCAAATGGAAATCATATCAATCAATCATCATTAACCATATAAATATATATATATATATTCTCATTTTCTATGTTTAGAAAATATACGTTATTAACACTGGAAAACATTCCCATGGCTTAATTACGTATCACTATTCTTCCACATCTATCAGACTCTAACTATAAACTAACAAGAGAACAACTTCCTAAGTATAAACCCCAAAGGCCGAAACCAACATCAGATCGATACTCAGGAAACCATTCAACTTATTAATCTCTAGTCATTTTCCAATTTCTGTTTAACTCCATTTCGATTAACAATGTTCGATTAGCTCATTTCGATTAACTCGAATCGAATAACTCCTTTATTTATTTTCCTAATAAATAATCCTTTATTCTATTTATTTTCTAAATGGTTTACAAATATTTATCTTTCTATTTGTTTATTTTATTTTCTAAATAAAAGATCCTTTTATACTTCTATTTATTTAACAAATAAATATTTCCTTTATAACTCTTTTGATTTTATAATTAATCTCTTTTATAAAATCCTTTTTCTTTTATATATAAAATCCATTGATTTTATATAGATAATCTATTTTCAAAATCTATTTTCAAAATCTACTTTGAAAATCTCCTTTCTATTTCCCAGTACTTCTTACGGTATTTAATATACCAAACCACAAAGATCGATATCATTTAAACACACATAATCAAACAGATTATATATCACAATATATGAACAGAACAGTATTATAAATATTGAGGAGTCCAGTTGGACCCCTCCAACCTGTTTCCCTGCATCACAGATATTAAACAACACAAATATCACGAATATAAAATATCCTGATAAACAAAATCAATATTCGATTAACGATTTATATATATATCGTTATCTATGATTTTAATCAATACACAAACAATTCAACCAAACAGTTAACACACAACAATCAGTCATCATTTATCAGTTCTAAATATACGTTATAAAAATAGAACTGTTCAGAGTTGGTGAGTTTTACTCACTTTGGCAGTTCATCGTTAAAGAACGATAAACTGTTGTTTGATTTGAATCAAACAATTTATTTCTCCATAAATTCAAACTAGCTCCAATCCACTCTCAGTCAGTTCCATTGTGTTGCTCCCGTCCATACGATCCTAACGGATCTTGTATCGTCCAATTCTCGACCCATTAACTTCAAAGCCCAAGCCGCTTGTTTCGTGGACACCCTTCTTCCCCGACTCCTGCTTCAGTAACACCTAAACCATTTCCAAACTTTGAACTCCCACTGCACCTTCCATTAACCACCGGAAATTCTCAAACCACTACCAAAACCTCCCCCTTCGAGATGCCTATCCATCCATACCCTCAAACCCAAACTCGCACCCCTCAATCTATTTCCGTCGAGCAGCTTCCCATCGCGACTCCAGTGAGGACATCGACGGTTTTATTTCAAGAAAAATCCCAAAAAAAACTAACTGAAGCTATTTGATCCTACAAACACCAAAGCATAACCCAAATCGCGAATCGATGCTTGTATCTCTCAAAATCATCAGCCCTAGAACTCGCTGAAGGAAAACCCATTCCCAGAACAGTCGTCGCACCCTCCTAAAACCATATCAGATAGAAACAACTGATGTCGTGAATCCATATATATAGATTATGTGATTTATAGATTTTCCAGTGAATTCATTTTGATTTTTGAAGGTTGATCATATTTTCCTAGAACCCAATTAAGTGGCGACTTCAAAGAATGATATATATACGGGATGGAATTTTTCTTGTGCTTGAAATAGAAAGGATGTGGCACCTTAATGTTCACACATTTCATTTAGATATTTTATTTTTATTTATTTTATATTCGTAACAGTCTTCTAAAAATCTGTGTGATCACACACAATATTCAAAAATCACGAAACTGGACATGTAGCTAGAGTTTGACAATACGAACCCAACAAAACTAGTTTCGTCGATTTCCGACTTCGTTTGCTCACACGGCGTATTTTTAACCGCCAAAATACTGACTTTTTTTCACTCTAAAAATCCTTATGGCCACATACTGACTTCAAAAATCACGCAAACAGAAATCTAGCAATAATTTAATATTGCGGATCCAACAAAATTAGTTTCGTCGAAAACCGAGGTCGTTTGTGTTGGCTAGCTTTTTGACCAAGCCACCCAGGTTCATTCACAAGAAGAAAGTATGAAACTACATTCCCTAAGTACATGAAGGAACGGATCGCACCATCGACTCGCCCCTCACCGGATCGCACCTCATCGGATCGCACCCATTTCATCAGCGAAACGACACCTCTATGCGATTCGATCCGTACATACATTACTGCCCAGTATAGACCGATCCGATCCCCTGATGCACGGCGAAGCCTCTGACCCGTTCAAGCACGAGCTAGTCTTCAGCGATCCGAGACGCACGGATCCAGCGACACGTGTCCCCAACCGTCATTTTGACTGATTCTATCCATTTGCTCTATCCGATTTTCGAGGGGATCACGACACCTGTCCACAACGGATAATTTGACTATTTCTTCATCGGCTGCGATGCGATCCGATGTTATCGGGATTCGTGCCACGTGTTACCACGATCCGCCTGACAAAATCAGCTATAAATAGCCCAGAGCTTGGCATTTTTTGGGATCTTTTGGCAATATTGAGGACTGATTTCGCCATTATTGTCATACTACCATTTCTTATCAGTTTTATTACTTGATCTCTGAGAGAAATCACAATTGTAAAAGTGAGCTAGAGAGAAATTATTGATTGTACCAACATTCAAAGTATAATCAATATCATATAAAGTGGACGTAGGCTTGTTAACGCCGAACCACTATAAATTCTGTGTGTTTTCTGCTTTTTCTTCATTCTTCAGTCAAAACTCCATAAAAGTCAGAACGATTTGGGTGTTAGATCCAAATTTTGATCTAACATTTTGGTGCTTTCACTGAGAAAACAGTCCTAATGCTTCACTATTCAGTTCTTTGAAGATTCCAGCGACTCGGATATCATGGCTGGAAAGAGATCTAAGGAAGTACGAGTTTCACGAACCAATGAAACCGCGAATGAAGCAGTCGAAGAAAGTGTGCACGAGCTAGGCAATGAGGGAACTTTGGATCGCGGAGCGCCGGGGGCGAACCGACCCGATGAAGACGCCACTCTCCGAGTCGACGAGAACGAGGCGATCCGGACTGCTGAAGGGGTTGTTACTCGATCCCGAGATAACGCCTCGAATCCTCCGCGTACCGTGACCACGAACCGATCCCAGGGGGCGCTGCGAGCCACCATCCTCGATCCACAACGATCCGAATTGATGATCGGACTACAACTCGACCTGGAAAGGAGCCTATGGCTCGCTCCTACCGTCCTGGCCCCTCCGCTCGACCTGGCTCAAGCTCTAGGCGCATAAGAGAAAGTGATGATGACCAATATGACCCTGCTGCTCCCGTTACTGAGGGGGATCTCTCTCGCTTTTCCGAAATGTGGGAGAGACTATTTGATGAATTGGCTGCCCTAAGGCAGGAAAGCTCCGTTCTGCGACAAAATTTGACCGCTATGGATAGAAGGCTTAATGATCTCGTAAGGCAAAGGACGCCGCCAGCTCGTCCGCTCACTCCAGGATATTCTTCTTCGTCAGAGGAATCGCCGAGACCTCCACGGCGACCATATGAGAGACCCGAAAACATAGAGCAGCTTCGGTTCGGGACCCTGCTGTCACGAGAAGAAGAGGCATTGGGTGCAGGGCCCTCAAACCATAATGTGAACAATCACGCCGCAACTCCCAGAGCTCGAGGTGTGGACAGTCCTGTACAGAATAAACTACCTCAGCCCCGTCGCCGCGCAAATGCTCATGGTAACAGGGGGCAACGAAGCCCAATCCGAGCCCCGGATTTTGTGACTGCTCCCGGAAGAGAGATTAGGGAACCCCGCCGAGCAAGAAGCACGGACCCTGAACCTCCGCTGACCAGTGCAAATGTTGCAGCTATGATCCATCAAATTTTGGCGGATAGCCATGGACAACGGAATGAAGATTGGGGAATCGACCGCAGTCACACCCCTTTCACTGATGATATTTTGGATGCGACTTTCCCGAGGCGTTTCAACATGCCACAGATGAACCGATACACCGGTAGGTTTGATCCCGTCCAGCATCTGATGAGATATCTTGGTCAATGACCGCTGCCGCAGCTTCTGACGCTGTCAAGTGCAAAGCATTTCCCATATTCTTGGAGGATGTAGCATTGTTATGGTTTACTCGCTTACCAGCAAGATCGATTTCTAGCTTCAGGGAGTTGAGTGAAAAGTTCGTAGAACAATTCCGCATCTATGCACAAAAGACAAAGAGTGTGATTGACTTGTTCCTTGTCAAGCAGCGACCAGGCGAGAGTTTGAGGGTGTACCTAAACCATTTCAACTTGGCCGCTACTGAAGTTAAAGATCCCCATGAGCCAACCATTGTCGCAGCTCTGATTGATGGAGTAGATAAAGACACTGAATTTGGGAGATACCTGGCAGGCAAGCCACCCCATACTAGAGAGTTATTCTACGAAAAAGCTAACGTACATTTACGCCGGGAAGAAGTATATGCTAACCGAAAGGCAAAAACGGCCAATAAGGAGGAAATCCAGAGCAATGTCGCCATTAAGCAGACAGGAGACAGCTCGGGGAAGGTCGAGGTTAATGTCGGAAATCGGAGTCAGGGTGGTCGTCAGTCAGGGAACAATGATAATAATAGTAATGGCAACAACCGGAAGAGGAACCGGGGGAACGACTCCCAGAGAAGGACTCGTCCCAGGGTCTTTAAGAGTTATACGCCAATAAATGATTCTCTGGAAAATATTTTCATGGATTCATACAACGTCCTCCATAATAAGAGGCCACCTCCCAGAGAGTCGACGGAGAAAGAACGTGAAACGGGGAAGTTTTGTCTCTTTCATCAGATTCACGGCCATTCGATAAATGAATGCGGTCACCTGAGAGATATAGTTGAGAGGCTTCTTCGAGAAGGAAAATTAGATGAATATAGAGTAACGCCCAGAGATAGGGGGCAAGCCATACAGGCCCTAAATCAGAACCAGAATCAACTTGCTGCCAGGCCAACTGCCCAGCAAAAGGGAAAGGATATCGTTATCAATACCGTAATCGGAGGACTTTATCTCGCCGGACATAGTTCCAAGGCATTGGATCAATATGTCAATGCAGCCAAGCAACACCTCGAGGTAGGGGAGTGTAGCAACCCCGAGGACAATATCCCGGTAAAGCAACAAAAGATGATGTCCGACGATGTCGTTTTCCGCGAACGAGAAAGCATTGGAGTCCATGCTCCGACTGAAGATCCATTTGTAATCACAGTACTTATTGGACCAGCCATTGTTCATAAGGTTTTAGTGGACAACGGGAGTTCCGTCAACATTCTTTTCAAAAGGACATTCGACCAGATGAACCTCGAAATAAAAGACTTGAAGCCCTGTCAGGGATGGATCCGTGGATTTAACGGAGCATCCACCGCTCCAATGGGATATGTATAGTTACCAGTTACGCTTGGGGAAGGAGAACGCCAGAGAGTGAGAATCCTTCCCTTCGTGGTCTTGGATGTTGAATCACCCTACAATGCCTTCTTGGGCCGACCGGCCCTCACAAAGTTTAGAGCCTGTATAGCCCCCCGGTGCTTATTATTGAAATTCCCTACAGAAGCTGGCGTTGGTATTGTCAGAGGAGATCAGGTTGCCGCACGAGCATGTTATGTTGCCGAGCTAAAGTTACTTCGCAATGGAGGGGACATAGAAACCAAGGGCGCTTCTCCCCCTACAAGGGCGGAGACCTTATAACAACTAAAGAGGATAACCGTTGGAGAGTCGCCCAGAGAATTTCCCGAGGATATAGATCCCAGAGAGGATCAAGAACCTGGGGGCAGAATGGCGACTCCCAACGAGACAACTGTGGATGTACAGATCGATGATAGTGACCCAGAGAAGGTCCTTAAGATTGGATCCCAGTTAAATTCGAATCTCGCTAAAGAACTGACGGATTTCTTAAAAAATAACTTGGATGTATTTGCTTGGACCCACGCAAACATGTGCAGGATATCCCCATCAATCATGAGCCATTCATTAAGCATTAACCCTAAACATCCTCCAGTAAAGCAAAAAAGGTGAATGATGGGCCCAGAGAGGTCTGCTGCCTTGAAAGAAGAGGTTGGAAAGCTAAAGAGTAATGGATTTATCAGAGACTCGATCTACCCAGACTGGATTTCAAATCCAGTCCTGGTAAAGAAGGCCAACGGGAAGTGGCGAACGTGTATCGACTTCTCGGATTTGAACAAAACCTGCCCAAAAGACAGTTTTCCGTTACCCCGGATCGACCAGCTGGTGGACTCGACGGCGGGTCATGAACTTCTCTCATTTATGGATGCTTACTCAGGATATAACCATATTCCAATGCATGTTCCAGATCAAGAACACACTAGTTTTATCACGGATCTGGGATTATATTGCTATGTAGTGATGCCCTTTGGCTTGAAGAACACAGGCGCTACATATCAACGTTTAGTCAACAGAATGTTCTATAACCAGATCGGGAAAACAATGGAAGTATACGTCGACGACATGTTGGTTAAGTCCAAGCAATCCTCCCATCACACTACGGACTTGGCAGAGATGTTCGGCATTCTTCGAAAGTACGGAATGAAACTCAACCCAACAAAATGTTCATTCGGTGTTGCCTCCGGAAAATTCTTGGGGTTCATCGTCAGTTCCCGTGGGATTGAGATTAATCCAGACCAGATCGCGGCAATCAGAGATATTCAGGAACCTAGGCAAATTAAGGATGTGCAAAGCCTTGCAGGAAAAGTAGCCGCACTAAGCAGATTTATCTCCAGGGCTACGGACAAATGCATCCCATTCTTCGAACTAATAAAGCGGGGAAAATTCCACTTCAAATGGACGCCTGGCTGCGTAGAAGCATTTCAGAACTTACTGAGGCACCTGGAGAAACCTCCGATATTATCTAAGCCGATGGATCACGAGGACTTATTCGTGTACTTGGCAGTGTCATCCCACGCGATCAGCTCAGCGTTGGTAAGAGAAGAAGATAAGGTCCAAAGACCTGTATATTACGTGAGCAAAAAATTGACGGCAGCAGAGCGTAATTATCCAAGGATAGAAAAAAGTTGGCGTATAGTTTACTGATCGCCTCTAGAAAGCTTCGACATTATTTTCAGGCGCATCCCATTACCGTATACACCGATCATCCACTCAAGCAAGTTCTACAGAGACCAGAGGCGTCTGGAAGATTACTCAAATGGAACATTGAGTTAAGTCAATTTGATCTGAACTTTCATCCCCGACGGTCAATTCGGGGGCAAGTAATACCCGATTTCATAGCAGAGTTTACTGTCCCGGAGGAGGATATAGCAAACGAAGAAGTTGATCCTTCAAAATTACTTTTCGATCCCAATGCCTGGAGATTGTATACTGATGGCGCTAGGAACGAAAAAAGATCCGGCGCTGGAATAGTACTTGAAACTCCCGAGAAACGTTTGATATCCTATGCTATCCGGATGGAGTTTCACGCCACTAACAATGACTCCAAATATGAAGCCCTGATAGCCGGACTAAGGATCGCAAAGGAGTTAGAAGTCACAATGCTGAACATCTTTTGCGACTCCAAGTTAGTTGTGAACCAGGTTACTGGAAAATTCCAAGCCAAAAGTGCAAGATTAATTCTATATTTGAAGAAAGTGAAGGAGTTGCTGAACGACTTTGATCACTACAGCATATCTCACATTCCGCGGTCAGAGAATCAGCAGGCGGATAAGTTGGCAAAGATGGCTAGTTCCGACAATCCTGAAGAGACCGGGCTAGCCGCCGTTGAAGTGCTTCGGTCCCCTAGTATAGATCAAATGGAAATCGATCCAATACTAGAGACGGAACCAGAAAGGGAGTCGTGGATGACCCCTCTAAAGAATTTCTTGATGAATGGAGCGCTTCCGACCAAGAAAAGCGAGAGGCGTAAAGTAATTCGTAAAGCTGCCCGATACGTTCTACAAGGCGGAGTTCTTTACAGACAAGGATTTTCGATGCCCCTCCTCCGGTGTATAGCCCACGATGACATCAAGCGTGTGTTGCAGGAGGTACACGAAGGCGAATGCGGCGATCACACTGGAGGGCAAACATTGGCAAAAAAGGTGTTGCGGCATGGTTATTTCTGGCCTACCATAAACAAGGATGCGGCAAAATACGCACGACGGTGTGATGCGTGCCAGAGATTTTCAAAAATACCTAGAGCACCTCCTAATCAGTTAAAAACAATGATGAGCCCATGGCCTTTCGCTATGTGGGGAATTGATATCATTGGAAGTCTCCCCATAGCTAGGGGCGGAGCAAAGTTCGCTATTATGGCCGTGGATTATTTCACTAAGTGAGTCGAGGCTGAACCACTGACTACAATCACAACCAAACGAGTGATCAATTTTATCATTAGAAACATCATCTGTCGACTTGGGATTCCAAAGATTGTGATAACGGATAACGGAACTCAGTTCGATAGCACTGAATTCAGAAATTTCTGCCAAAAATACCACATTGAGAATCGGTACACCTCTGTCGCGCACCTGCAATCGAACGGAAAAGTCGAAGCGGCGAATAAAGTGATTAAGTCCATTCTGAAAAGAAGACTAAAGCGGGCCAGAGCCATGTGGGCTGATGAATTGCCCTTGGCACTTTGGGCCTACAGGACAACATATAAATCGGCAACAGGACATACCCCCTTCTCCCTTGCTTTTGGAACGGAAGCGGTCATCCCGGTTGAGATAAAGGTACCTTCTCACCGAGTGACTTGTTATGATCCGATGACCAATAATGAATTGCTCATTGAGTCCCTGGATATGATCGAAGAAAAGAGGGATGAAGCAGACCTACGTGCCTTGAGATGCAAACAACAGGTCGCTCGATATTACAACAAAAAGGTTCGAGTCCGAACCTGGGAACCCGGAGACTTGGTTCTGAAACGTGTCTTTCCACCCCCAACTCATATGGGAGCGAAGTGGGAAGGACCGTATTCCATTCTGAGCAAGCTTGATAATGGAACCTTCAAGCTGGCAAACGTAGATGGAAAGGAAATCCCCAGAGTGTGGAATGCCCAACATTTATGGCCATACTTAACATAAGAGTTTCAAATTTGTTCTTTTTCTTTGTTAAGAACCATGTACAAGGCACGACTTGCCTAGAATAGTCTGATTTCTTAAAGAAAAATTTATAAAGTGGACGTAGGTCATGATTCGACCGAACCACTATAAAAATATTGTGTGTCATTTACCTTTATTGCGCCTTTATTTATCTCCCTTTTTATTTTTATGGAAATTGCTGTGAATAATGCAACGATCCCAGAAGCGTATAATCATAAATGCCTTCCATCAGAATGGAATGTAATCACAAGTCAAAATTCTGAGGGTGCAATAAAGTAAATTATATCGTTGATAGCGCTCTAACTCTCCAGAGCCGAGAGAGAGCATAATGGACATGAAGCCGATGTCCATAAGTCATGGCGGTGTACCATGATCGGAACCGCCTTGATGGAACTCTAACTCTCCAGAGAGAGAGTATAAAAGCGTCTCCGATTGAGCGCTGAGAAAGAGCTCCTTCCCCGCTGAAGGATCGGGGAGCGAATGAATTGCTGAGCTCGAACTCTAACTCTCCAGAGAGAGAGTATAAAAGCATCTCCGATTGAGCACTGAGAAAGAGCTCCTTCCCCGCTGAAGGATCGGGGAGCGAATGAATTGCTGAGCTCCAACTCTAACTCTCCAGAGAGAGAGAGATTATAAAAGCGTCTCCCATTGAGCGCTGAGAAAGAGCTCCTTCCCCGCTGAAGGATCGGGGAGCGAATGAATTTCTGAGCTCGAACTCTAACTCTCCAGAGAGAGAGAGAGAGTATAAAAGCGTCTCCGATTGAGCACTGAGAAAGAACTTCTCCCCTGCTGAGGGAACAGGGACCGACTGAACTATTGAATTTGAACTCTAACCCCGGCAACCGCCAGAAGAGTATAAAGGAGTCTATGGTTAAGCACTGAGAAAGGTGCCAGAAATTCAGTACCACAAGAACAGTTATCTTATGAAATTTTCTAAGTCCCCCATATTCAGAAATAGGGGGCAACCTGCGAATAATGCTAATCAATCTTTAACAAGCCCTGGTTAAGCGCTACATTAACGATTGATTTGGGGCCATATGCATATACACATGAACTTTAATGCAGCAATGCAGCACGAAAATTTTCTTTCTGTTGTTTGACTGATTTGTAGTTATAATTAGATGGTCTGTGACTAAACATGGAAAGTTTATTTGAATACAGGTACACTATGATGCAAAAAGAGATAAACTTTCCTTTATATACTGCAAGCCTACAAAGTGAAAAACAACCTAGAAAACAAAAGTGAGGGCCAGTCTCATAATTACATTTCCTGGCCAGTGGGAAACCTAAAGACAGAATATAAACAAGCGGCAATATCCTATTTACGCTTTGACCTCTTCTCCTGCTTCTGTTTTTCCAGCTTCTCCTTGTCAGCGTCGGATTGATCTCCTTTCTTTCTCCTCCTTTTGTCTATGAGAGGAACATCCGACTCTTCAGAAGATTCCTCTTCCGCCTCCTTTCTCTTCCTTTTATCAGTAAGGGAAGCTGGGAAATCATCGGGATTCGCGAAATGAAATTGTCTGCTGATGGATTTGGGCTGGATTTTCAAATCATCCCAGTTTTGGGATCAAGTTCCGCGATAGGGACTATGTTCAGAGGCTCTTGTCCCACCATCTTCCAAGCCATCTCCTTTTCCTGCCTAGCTTTTCTGCTGGCCAAAGTTTCATCATCATCGTCTTCGGTCTCTTTGGCGCCAATGATATCCTCCTCATCCTCTACATGGCGCCCATCCATGTCTTTCAAGGCCTCGATGGTGTCAGCATCCCTGGGAACATCAGCACTAGGTGTCGGGACGCTTTTCTCTGCTGTTGTGTCCTCAGTCTGCTTCGATATATCAACACCGGCACCTGGCGAGACGACCTCCTTCTCCGCCTCTTTTCCTTTTTCAACACCCTTGTCGACGGGCTCACCACCTGTATTATGAGGAACACACGTTACTAATTCAATTGGTTGTTCTACCAGACTACGACAATTCACAATTGCTTTGACGAATTGTGGCCAAAAAAAGGAGATACCTTCCGCAGATCCTCTTTCTTGGGTAGCTGCAAGAGCTCCAACAACCACAGGAGTTAGGCCCAAAGGGATTAGTGGATCATCAGGATGGTATTCTTCAACTTCGGAGGTCTTGGGCTCCACGGCTGAACTCGAACCTTCGTCAGCATTGCCTTTACCCTTAGCCAGGGCCCTCTCCTTTTCCATTTCCGCTTGAATCAGACGACGACCCTCTGCCAGGTCCTCGGGCTTATTATCCCTCAAGATGCTCCTCATCAACTCATCTTCATCAATTTCTTCGACTCCCAATCTCTGCTTCTCACCCTCAACAATGGCATCCCATAAATTGGCTAAAGTAACGTGGTAATCCGGGATCCACGAGATGTTGCGGGTTTTGAGGACATGGCCAAGGAAGTCAAAAATCATCTCTTCAAACCCCTCGATATCCTTCTCTCTCTCGAGGAGCTTGTTATTAGAAGCAGTAGCCATTTCGATGGCACTTTCAACATTCTTTTCGGCGAGAGCTGCCCGTCTCTCCGCATCCGCGACTTGATCATTCAAAATCACCTTTTCCACTTCAGCCAAAGCTAAACTTTCTTTCAAACTTGCTTTTTCTGCCTCCCAAGCAGCTCTCTCAGCTTCAAAATGGCCTTGTGCCGTTTTCAACTCAATGTTGGCCATTTTGAGATCTTCTACTTCCTTCTTTAAAGCCATCCTCTCTTGGCTATTGGAGTCAAGTTTCGAATGAAAGCGCTTCGTAGCATTCTCCAATTCAATCTTATAATTTTCGGCATCTCTCCGCGCTAAGGCGAGTTGGGATTGAGCATCTTCCAAGTCCTTCTCCATCTTTGTTCTGGCCCTTTCGTTGTTATCAATTTTCACTTTAGATCTATGGGCTTCCATTTCAAGTTTTCGAATGACTTCGGAAAGATTAACCGCATGTTTCTTCATCATCTCATACTGTCTGGCTACATGGCGGATGTGCCCGACAACTTCATTATCCCAGTTCTTAGGGACCGGTTCCAAGGCTGGAACAAACGTCATCCTTTCGAAGAAAATGTTTGGGAATTGTTCCCGCAGCTTTTCCAGCCTACCTTGAATCTCAGGACCATGGATGTAATCCCGTGACCCGAGGGCAGCCAACTCTGGTTGGCTGGAAGGGACGATGTCACTTCTCTCCTTTTCAGACTCTTTGATTGGATCCTTGCCTTTATCCTTAGACTCGTGATGCCTTTTTGACGACCTACTGTGAGAGGGTGCACTTTTCGGAGGAGTTAACTCTTTAGGAAGTTTCTTTCCCCTTGAAGGAACTACCGGATAACTGGGAAGCTTGGCAAATGTCGATTTCGGTGGAGACCGGGGTTGCGAGGAAGTCGGCTTGTGAGAAGGACCGCGAGGGCGCTCAGTACCCGGATGAAGACTGGGTGTGCCCTCATGAAGAGAACGATAAGAATAAGATCGCCTGCGGGACATCTTTCCTGCAAAAAAGAAAAGAGCATATTAAAACTTTGAATCCTGACGATATAAGAGTACGGGGTCAGACAGTGTGTGTGATTTGTGCATCCCATATAATTCCCCCTAACAGATCCGGGCTTGAAGACAGGCTCATCTGACTAGTTTCTTGTTCTCTAGTTGGAGCGATGGTCTCTTCAGAAGCAGGGAAGAATGGCTCCCCTTCAAAGTCCCTCTCTGTGTATACATCATCGGGCAGAGGAATTTTGCTCAGCTCGTTGAATAACTGTTCTTCTGTCAAGTCATCGGGAGCAGCGGGTTCGATTGGAGTAGAAACTGGGATTTTCTTGGACTTGTCACCGCGGGCCTCATCCCCTCTGTATATGTTCAGGTCCTCATCGTCTTGGATGGCTATCGGGGAAGGACTCTTGCGAAATTTAGTTGTTTCTACTACTTGCGATGTTCCTTCTCCCTCCGTTGGGGGCACGTATCTATAGGGTTTGCCGCCAGCGCCAAGTCCAAATCTTATATCCAGAAGATGATGCTTATGAAGATTCTCATCAGTGATGCACTTTTTGATCCTTAGAAAGTCGGATCTGCTTTGTAGAAGAATAGACAATCGATTATTGTATAACAGACCTTCCGTTTTTGGGAAGACGTGATCTGTTTAAAACAAAGAAAAAGGGGGGAGAATGTTAATGCTTCGGCTTCTTGAACAAGATATTCAGTCAAAAGATTAAAGTTTACTTGATTTAAGCCATCTTCTTGAGCATCCGGCCTGTTTCTTTATATAGAACCAATCAGATTTAGGATCCCCTATATTGCTGTATCCGTCATACAGAACCTTCCTATTCGCCACCGATTCAATGAAAGAGAAATTTGGGGTTGCCGAGGAGCGATGCTTGAAAAGAAAGAAGAATGTTGAATCTCTAAATGTGAGTTCGGTATGTAGGATCTCCACGTATGCAATATATAGGGTGTATAGAGATGCGTACGCGTTAGGATGAAGCTGCATCGGAGCGATACCCAGTTGTTTTAAAGTCTCGATGACGATTGGAGGAAACAGAGGAATAGCTCCTACCAAGCACATGGTTCGGCTGACTGCCATATACCCTTCCGGAGTTAAGTGGGGTCTATCTTCGCTATCGGGTGTCCTCACATCATCCCAAGGAATCCCATGTCTCAGGAAGATTTTTTTAAGCTTTATATCATCGAGTTTAGATGCTAAAGAATCGGAAAATTTCTCTATCCCGAGCGCGCCAGGAATCTCGTCGGGAGCTCGCCTGTCTATCTCGGACTCTTCACTAGATGAAGTACTTTCAGACGGATCTGATTCCGTTGCCTCATATTCAGAGCCAGAATCTTCACCTCCTGGGTTAATTGGAGGGACCTCGGGGCTCAGGAACCTCGGACTCCGTTTCTGTAACGGATCTTGAAGAAGATTGATTATCCGACATTACTGTTAGGCGAGAAAACATGAAAAATGAGATTAAAACTACCCGTCCCCCGTGTGTGCAAGTGCCGGTGTGTGTGCTTGTGCATTCATTAAAGAAAAGCATAAAGGTTGATGAGATCGTCAAAATATTGCTCATTTTATGCTGTTAAGTTATGCATTTGGTCAGTCTAGAATGTTCGTCATGAAGGGTCTAGCCTAACTGTCCATTGGTGTACTGGAATTAAATTGCATTGCTTATTCTACAAGTTCTTTGGAGCATTCACTCTTAGGTTCATGAAAACACTTTCGGATCATGGGGTGTGGATCGGATCGTGGCGCGATCACGGGTTCGCGAGGCCAGCCTGGACCAGCAACAGAGGCGCTAACTCCAGGAAGTATTTCGGATCGGATCGCTATAATCTCGTAGCGATCCGTGTCCCCGCCACCTTGTCGCGATCCGCTGCTTGCTCTTCTCCCATCCTCACAAGCATCTCCACGATCTGATTCACCACTTCACCATTTCCTCACTCCGATCCGATGCAAGACTTTACACTACTACTTTCCCCCTGCTCTTCGTATCGCCACAAACCGATGTCTCGCCATCTCCACGATCCACTGCTTTGCTTGCACCCACGCCAAAGCCTCACGAAGCGAACCGACCTTTCATTTTTCTCTCCTCCTTCTTCTTTCCTCTCCTCTCTTTTCCTTCTCCTCCTCCTCTCTAGCGACTGGAACCCAATGGCCATGGCGTTCACATCGCCTCCAAAACCTCGAAAAACAGTGAATCCGCTCCTTTTCTCCCACTAATCAGCGAAAAACTCAGAGAAAACGAGTGAGGGAGTTGTTAGCAAGTTTACCTTTCTTAAAGTTAGGGGAATACGTGAATTGCTGAAGATTAAAAGGGCTAGGGTTTTCGGTTTGGAAGACTGGCAGCGGAAGAAGAAGAAGGGAAGAGGGGAGATGGGTTCGACTTATATATACCGGGAGGCGACCGTTGGTCTTCTGTTTTTTGTCTCATGCGGACCGAAGAGGCCGTGGGCCACGAGTCAGCCCATCAGAAATAAAGGGCACGGCCCGTTACGTTGGGGACCCAGTCAAGTCACGGATCGCGACGAACCTCCATCCCACGATTCACGCCTCGAGCACGCGATCCGAATCGATAAATGACCGACAGATTCAGTGATGAAGACTCTGAAAGATCCCAGAAAAGGAATTATTCACTGATTTGTGTCTAGTTGTGAAAAGACGATTCTATAGCTTCGAAGCATGTTCCATCATCGATAAAACATACTTCGAGGGGGCAAAATGTTGGCTAGCTTTTTGACCAAGCCACCCAGGTTCATTCACAAGAAGAAAGTATGAAACTACATTCCCTAAGTACATGAAGGAACGGATCGTACCATCGACTCGCCCCTCACCGGATCGCACCTCATTGGATCGCACCTCATCGGATTGCCCCCATTTCATCAGCGAAATGACACCTCTATGCGATTCGATCCGTACATACATTACTGCCCAGTATAGACCGATCCGATCCCCTGATGCACGGCGAAGCCTCTGACCCGTTCAAGCACGAGCTAGTCTTCAGCGATCCGAGACGCATGGATCCAGCGACACGTGTCCCCAACCGTCATTTTGACTGATTCTTTCCATTTGCTCGATCCGATTTTCGAGGGGATCGCGACACCTGTCCACAACGGCTAATTTGACTATTTCTTCATCGGCTGCGATGCGATCCGATGTTCTCGGGATTCGTGCCACGTGTTACCACGATCCGCCTGACAAAATCAGCTATAAATAACCCAGAGCTTGGCATTTTTTGGGATCTTTTGGCAATATTGAGGACTGATTTCGCCGTTATTGTCATACTACCATTTCTTATCAGTTTTATTACTAGATCACTAAGAGAAATCACAATTGTAAAAGTGAGCTAGAGAGAAATTATTGATTGTACCAACATTCAAAGTATAATCAATATCATATAAAGTGGACGTAGGCTTGTTAACGCCGAACCACTATAAATTCTGTGTGTTTTCTGCTTTTTCTTCATTCTTCAGTCAAAACTCCATAAAAGTCAGAACGATTTGGGTGTTAGATCCAAATTTTGATCTAAAAGTTTGCAAAACTGGCTATTTTTAAAGCTTTGAATGGCCCTTTTAAATATATAAATATATTTAAAAACAATTAAATTTAATATTTAAAAACACATATTATCGTATATATTCACACAGAATTATTATTCAACTCCACAATATTCCTATGTGAATTTCTAACTTGATATTTCAAATCCCGATAAATCGATATTCGATTTATAATGAAATTCCTCTTTAAAATATAAATAATTCCTTTAAAATTATAAAGGAATTCCACAGCGACTTTACTAAAATTTGATTTGGACTTAAATCAAAATCTACACGATGAAATCCCGATTTTTCTCTTCCACTAGAAAAATATACTTCACCAGCTACTAACGTTTCTTCTTTCACAGAAACCCGGCTTAAAACGAATTCTGTATATTCAGTTGAAGTTCAAATCGCCAATTAACGAACTGCCGCGCCAATTCAAGCTCGATTTTGATTATAATATAATTATACGTTCAAACTGTCGTTCAAATAATATATTCGTTATTCTAATTCAATTCTAAACTGAATTAAATATCATAGATGATCCAGTTCACACCATATCGCCATTTCAGCCAATTCTGATTATTTCAAAATTAAATATATTATTTAATTTATTATTTTAATTAAATATTCACCATTATTTAATTCAACGACCATGAAATGCTTTTAATTACCTTTTAAATAATTAAATAACTTAATTATTATATCGCTGAAAATGCGGGTCATTACACTTGAGTTTTTCTTTTGTTAGGATCTTTGGCTATGTCTTGTAGGAAGGGTAGATCTCTTATGTAAGACCTAAGGATGGTAGAAATGGGTGAAAACATGTCATTAGGACATGTTATGGATGTTGGATGCCAATAGTTATAAGTATATGCTAATAGATACGAATGGTTGCATTTCACCCTCTAGATTAGGCACTATGCATGATGATTAGCCAAATAGGCAGTTGCACATTCACATCATATGCATATGAGTGTCAAATTCTAGCTTAATCTGATTGTTACATATATGTATGTTGAGCATATTGATGTCGTATATGGATGATTATTGAAATGTGCATATGGAACAATCAGTGTTCGTTAGGGAATTTGCAAGCATTTGGATGCATGACGTGTGCATACTAGCATAAATAAGTGTTAAGGATGCAGATTAAGGATCTTAAGGCAGAATTAACACTAGAGGGGGGGGGGTGAATAGTGTTTATAAGAAACTTATAGAAATCTTTTACCAACTTGAATTACTATATGAATCACACAATGATTATCACACCAAAATGATCACAAACACAAAAAAAATCATAGACACATATTGTTGACGGCAAAAAATGTCGTAAACACCAAAGATTCCAATTATTAGGAATAGTTAATATGGTCGCACAGACAAGAGTAGGAAAGCTGTAAATAACCCAAGAGATTTATAGTGGTTCAACCTCGTGAGGGACCTACGTCCACTTTGAAGCGTTGTTGGAATATTATTAATCACAAAAAGTTACAAGGTTGAGACCCTCTCATGACATCTCATTACATTCATCTTTATGCTAGATGATGTCATAATTAAGCTATTTGATGTCATCCTTAGGGTTATATGATGTCACCTCTAAGGCATGATGTTATTGTCCTCATATATGATGTCATAATTATCATATATTAAATATCTCAACAAAGGGACACTTTTGCTTTGCCCTTCTTCTTCCTCAAACAGGAGATGCCATTAATGGAGGCCACATGCAGAAATTCGCACCTGGAGCCTGCATGTACGAAAAATTCGCACCTGGACCTAAGGCAAGAAATTTTGCACCTCACGGTTGCGAAATTTCGCACCTCACAGGTGCGAGATTTCACGCCTCGAGGGTGCGAGATTTCACGCCTCAAGGGTGCGAGATTTTACGCCTCAAGGGTGCGATATTTCGCGCGTCGAGGGTGCGAGAATTCGTACCTCGAGGGTACGAGGCTCTGCACCTCGAAGGCCACACAAATGGGAGTTTTTGGGGTGCCATGAGATCTTTGCTGGCGCGATCCCTCTTCATCCTATTTCCTTCCCACCCAAGCGTCCCTTTTGACTTTAGTTCCACACGATGCGTTGAGTCGAGCGTGTCTTGTGTACTTTTGGTGAAACGACCTGAAATCCCCCTTACGGGAAATCACGGATTGAGTTGAGAACAAGCCACATCGGGACACAAAAAGACGAACATTTCATTGCTTATTACAACAATTCCATCGGAATACAAGAATATACAGAGCATGAATAAATATTACACAGAAAATATCAGAGATTTAAATTAAATTTAAATACATCGCAGTGGAAAATAATACAAAACATAACTGAAAGAAATACACGGATACAGAGCTTTCTGAATATCACTTCAGCTATAAGCCAGGATCCCATGAATATAAATCTGCAAAACCAAAACTACTAGCTGCCCGTGTCAAAATAAGGGCACCCAGAGTTTAGGTTAAAACAATAAACACTAGGTCAGTCATGTGACTGGTGTGAGAACTAAAACAGTTATTAATCTTTATTTTAAAGTTAGGTAAATCAAGGGACCACGCCGTATAACATGGAACGGGTTTCCTCCCAAGAATACCAGTGCATATAACAAAACAGTGCAATGCTTTCTGGAAAAACGAAGCTATTATAAGACCCAGGTCATATCACACAATGCAACGCAAGCCGGGGGATAGGGTTTTCCCTTATAATAGCCAAACATGCTTGGTACGTTTAAAACAAATCATTTGATACTATTATAAGTGTATAGTGTATAAAACAACTTCAAATCATAAGTATCAATCATAGACGGCATGGGTACCATATATCATGTCGCCAATACTAGGCTCTACAATCAAAACCACAAAGTCACGTATTGGAAGTTGGATTTCCATCCGTGAACCGAGGCAAAAGATAGTCCTCTACCGATTTCGAGACTCTCTAGCCCGAGCCTCAGGATTAGAGCTCGAGTGACCCTTGGAGCGACAGGGCCGGTCCACCGATGTGGATTAAAATGCCTGGACACTGCGTTTCCCTGCCCTTTGGGGCGTAAATGAGCCAAATGACTCCATCGGCTCCACACAGTCAACGATATATCTGAGGCGCCTCGCAACAACAACAACCACACAGGTGAAAATAATATAAATGTCAGGGCTGGTAGGTCACTAACACCACCCTAGCTAGAAGGAAACACATTCCCTCCTTGAGGTCCTCTCCTATTTCTGGTTCACAACCGGGGTATGAGGCTCACGAATCAACGTTACACAAAGCTATGCCACACAGGCCGTGCTTTGATCATCAATCACAAGACTCTACTTTTCAATAAAAGCATTGATCATTTGCCACTTAGGCATGCCACACAGGCAATTCACTCCATGCGATTGATATCCATCAATATATAACCCCTGAGCTCGTACGTCTCAGAGAAGGGCGTTAAGCAAGAGAATAAATTCTCCGCCGCCAAACAGATATATATATATTTAATAGAAATCAATCACGTAGAATTAAATCCAATGTCGGACACACAATCCATTTACAAGTTCGTTCTGGGTCTGAACGAAACCGGAGGCACCTTGTACCTCGCATATCCATCGATCTCCAAGTACGTCTGGATGATCACCAACTGATTCCCTCCTCTTGGGTGTACAACCCAATCAAGATCATCAGTAATCACCCAAACGATGTGAAGACCTCCGGTCTTCAACCACCGTCTTCATCCTCGACACATCATCGAATCAGTTATTCAGAATGGGATAAACCCGGTCTTTCTGAATAACTCGCGTATATAATAAAACAAGTGTTACACAAACACAACATACGCCTCATTCCAATTCAAAATATCCTTTTATTCAAATATTCTTACACTTTGGGAAAGGTTCCCATTAATTTTATCAAAGATAAATACTTTAAATTAATTCTTTAATCTCCTTTTGAATATCAATTCAAATTAGTCTGGATTAGCGAACCACACCAAAGTAATCATTTATTTTATTTCTCAATCCCAACCTATTCATCCCATGAAGTAAAACTGGTCATACTTCATATCTAACACCACGGTGTTATCGGTAAATTCAATTACCATTTCACGTTCAAATCTAATTAAAGATTTAACTATTGCCCGGAGCAAAGCTAGTGATACTCCATTCTCGATCTTTTCAATCTAATTAAAGATTCATTAGAACTCCACTTGGTTTTAATTTTTCCAATTATCACTATCAATGATTATTTAACTTGGGAAATCATATCATGTCTTTAACTGGGTTAAAGAACCAATGTCATTTAAAACACGGTTGACTATAAACCCAAAATCACATTCCATTAATTATCGGGTTAAAGAACAAGTGTTATTTAAAACACTGTTCACGATAAACCCAAAAATCAATTCAAATTCAATTCCAATTAAATACCATTTAATTGGTACACTTCATTAAATCTAAATAAAAAGATTTAATCTTTTTCTCAACTGGGTTTAAGAAAAGTGTTAATGAAGACACCATTCATGACAAACCCAAATCCCATTTGATATTAAATACAAAGCTCTGAATAGAAAATATATCGGCTTATATTCAATATCAAATTCTACGACCAACAAATATCGTATTGGAAATAACGATATAAATATATCTTTCAAATTTCCATAACAATATCTGTATAATCACTAAATCCAACATCGAAATATTCCAAAGACAATTTTGATTCAAATCCATTCCAATTCAATTATTGGAGATTCTGGTTATTTTCAAAAACCATTTCAAATCCGCTTTATTTATTTTAAAAATAAATGGAATTATAATTCTAGTACAAAACTAGTTCATTTCGATAAAAATCTATTTTTATCTTTTCAAATTTGGAATTTTTCATCCCGATTCTTCCCAAATCATTTCTTATGATTTTACGAAAATTATTACTATTCTTAATAATTTTATCAAGGCCCGTACAGTCAATTTCCATCAACGGCCATCGAACTGCACTTACAACGACATTTTCCAAATTTGATTTGGACATAATTCCAAATCCAACTGTTAGATTTCAAATCTCTAATATTCGTTAGAAAGCTCTTTTCGATACGAACCCAACGCTTCCAGTTTTAGGAGAATCCAACGGTCGGATCTCCCATAATGTCCACTCGAAGTCAATGGTCGAAATTCACGAACTGCTGCAGCGCGGCGCGTTCTATTCAGGCCATTATATATATATACAATATATATATTATATATATTTCGTCGATTTCCTTTTAAAACGTATTTTATAAATCGTTTTAAATTCGTTTTCAAAACGATTTCAACTTCATATTCAATTTCAAATCAAAATTGAATATTCCACATCATCGATATACAATTGATAATATTTTCAAAATATTATATTTTGAAATCACTTCTTTTTCTATATTCATTTCAAATACGAATATAATCGATCTAAATATCGTTCGTGTCAAAATGGCGCATATCTAACAAACACGGCTTTATATATTTCAATAACTTCGTCATTTTATTCAACAAATGAATATTTTCTTCAACACATAAACACATATATTTTATTCAACACATGAATTTACTTTCTATTCAACACATGTATATATATTCTATTCAACACATGAATTTTCTTTTATTCAACACATGAATTTTTATTCTATTCAACACATGAATTTTTATTTCTATTCAACACATGAATTATTATTTTATAATATTCCTTATTTTCCAAATTGGAATGAGGCCCAATCAATTACCATATAATATTAATTATATGGATTCCCTATAACACATGTATATAATAGCATCGATAAATCATCAACCATCATCCAGAGTGCACCA
The DNA here is from genome assembly GCA_030737875.1 of Allium sativum. Taxonomy (NCBI): domain Eukaryota; kingdom Viridiplantae; phylum Streptophyta; class Magnoliopsida; order Asparagales; family Amaryllidaceae; genus Allium; species Allium sativum. Next base: position 609,782,070 of record CM060922.1, read on the forward strand.
CACAACTATATAAGCATTAAATACAGATAATTAATGCTTACACAGTCTGTCAATCAATCGATCGACATACAACTAATTATTGGGACTAGTGCATGGCCAATTTCATCCCAACACCCATGTGGGGTTTTCAAACAATCAAACACAGGTTTTATTTGTGTAGTTGGGCGATGTGTAAAATTTATCGTCCCAATCCATATCAGTCAAATGGGTGTACATAAACAAATCGTTCGATTTGTTTATAAATATTTATTTTATATACACGTTAAAAATTATATTTTTAACTATAAAATATTTATTTTCATTCCGCATCACACAATCACTTTTCACAACACATCAATCAAACAAACAAGCCATCCATGGTCTGTGGACGACGGGTGTCAGGTGCTACTAAACACCGTCTGCATCCTAGTATATATTTCAAACTAGAAATAAATTAAAGATGAGGAGTTCTCACCAAGAGCTAAACCAAACGCAACGACTCTTCATATGTAGAAATCTTCGTCGTGCTCGCCTTTTGTCAATTTCATTGTCCGTAGCCACTACATATATAAAAATCACATTTTTATATTGTTGCTATGTATATAAAAATCACATTTTTATAATCAATCTATATGGATAAAAATCACATTTTTATACCACTACAGTATAGATAAAAATTCTATTTTTAAACAACGATCTTTATAAATAAAAGTTATATTTCGCTTTCAAAATGATAAAAATAGCATCTTTAACATGATGTTTTCATCATAAAGAATATATTTTTATAACGCTACTTCTAATATAAAGATCGAATTTTTATATCGTCGCTATAAAAATCACATTTTTATCTCAACATATATATAATAAAAATCAGATTTTTATTTCGCTACACATATAAAAATTATATTTTTATATCTCTACATATATAAAAATCATATCTTTATACTTTCTATAATATAAAAATCATATTTTTATTCTTCCTATAATATATAAATTATATTCTTTTATTTCCACTTCACATATATAAAAGATCATATTTTTATAACACCTTTTACATAATAAAAATCATATTTTTTATTATAATATTGTATAAATAAAAATCATACCTTTACCTCGCTATTGTATATATAAAAATCAAATTTTTACATTCTCCATTTCATTATAAAAATCACTTCTTTATACGATGAAAAATCTTATTTTCCTACGACAAAAATCAGTTTTTAAAGCAAAGAAAAATCAGTTTTTAAAGCAAAGTAAAATCAGTTTTTAATACAAAGTAAAATCAGTTTTTAAAACAAAGTAAAATCAGTTTTTTAAAGCAAAGTAAAATCAGTTATTTTAAAGCAAAGTAAAATCAGTTTTTAATATAAAGTAAAATCAGTTTTTAAAACAAAGTAAAATCAGTTTTTTTAAAGCAAAGTAAAATCAGTTTTTAATATAAAGTAAAATCAGTTTTTAAAACAAAGTAAAATAAGTTTTTAATTACATGGAAATTTCGGTTTTAATTATATATATAAGAAAGAAAATAAAAACAAACAAATAAATAACCTTACCGTTTTCGCTGTTGTACTGGGAGAGGGGGGAGAGAAGAGAACGTTGCACCAGAGTTTGGAGGCGATCGGGGGAGGTCTCGGTGTTAGCGGCGGTCCAGGCAGATGGCGCCGGATTTGTGGGCTTCGAGGCTGTGGGGCTCGCGCCTCAAAATTGAGGGGAGGGGGAGGGAACGACGATCGGCGGAGGGGGGGTCGGAGTATGGTGGCGCGCAGGCGATGGGGGGGTAGGGGTGGGCAGCGCTGATGGATCTGGGATCGGGAGGGGCCATCGGGTTTTTTTTTTTGACTTGTTGTGGTTTGACTGTGAGGAAGAGAGAAGGTGTAGAGGTTTATATAATATAATATATATATTTAATTATTTTAAATTTTCTAAAAGCAACTTTTTATTTTCAACTCGAAATCGAACCCACCGACTGGCACGCCTAGCTAATTACCCCCCTTTAGAACACAACAGGATAAGTTTCGTAACCCGATTCGACTGTTACGATAGGTTTCCATCAAAATTAAAATATAAATCTATATATATTCAATTTGAACGTACATTTTAAATTATCGGGGCCACATACGGACTCTAAAAATTCCCGAAAAATATTTTCTAGCTTCGTATTGATGATACGGTTCTAACAAAACTAATTTCATCAAATTCCGAGACCGTTTGAAAAATGACCCTTTTCTTGTCGATCGAAATTGACTTAAACTGTCAAAACACGTTTTCCTTTTGCCATGCCCACATATTGATTCGAAAAATTACGAATTTTGGAATCTAGCAATAATTAGACATCACGGATCCAAAAAAAAAGTGGTTTCGTCGAAAACCGAGGTCGTTTGCAAAATTTCCATTTTTAAGGGCCAGAATTCCATAGCGACTATTCTGAATTTTTCAACTGAGCATAACTTTTGATTCCCACCATGAAATTTCGATTTTTCGGATTTGTTGGAAAGATATTTTCAAATAGATTCTAATATTTTTGGTTTCACTAAAATCCGATTTATTTTGAATCTGGTACATTCATTTGAACTTTGAAATCGAAATTTCAAACTACCGCGCCATTTTCAATTCCTTTTATAATTAAAATAAAATATTTACATTCTAACGACGATTCAAATAAATATATACGTTCTAATTCTATTCAAAATAAATTTCTCGTCGTTATTATTAAAAATAAATCATTTTAAATATTCAAAATTCATCAAAATTGCCAAAATAAATTTTTTAAATTGGCTTAGATTTCCGGGTTATTACAATCTCCCCCACTTAAAACTTTTCGTCCCCAAAAAGGAACGAAGCTGAAAGTTGTTTAACCAATCAACTCAACTTTCCTTATTTTCATTACAGCTTAAATTCTTCAACTTTTCAGTTTCTAAGAACTTTTCAAATTTTTCAAAAATTTGGCTAACACCCTAAATTTTCGAAAAATTTCGCCATAACCTCCCCTGCACCGGGGACTTCGGGATATTTCAAATAGCCTTCCATGGCCCTTACCAATCCAAAAGAAAAAGAAAAAGCCAAGCGGCTAGCCAACCGGCTCATAAAATCATCCAAACCCAAAGAAATACAATAAACATGTACCTATTTGTCAAGCAAACAGTTTTATTCCTCTTCTCTAGCCTCCTTGCTATGACTTGTTCAATGTAAGTACATGTACATGCATGCAAATGCGATAAATTTTCAATACAATCCACTATTTGGTTCAATTTGGCTAAAGGTTCAACATTTAATTAATCAAACAATAATCAAACAACACAATCATCAATCAGTTAGTTGATTATCATTTCAAATTCAGAATTTTGATACATAGTCCAAAAATCAGATTTTTGATGCCAAATCACAACAAATAATCCTATGTAAGTTTTGGTTCTCACACTAGTCTAATGGAAATATATAGATATCACACTTTCGAAACTCGAATATAAATACTGATGATGTGGCCACATCATCAGAATCATCCCCGGGTGTCTAGAATGTGATTCTATATCTATCCAGTATATTAAAACTTCAAATACACGCAGATCAGACGTATACGCAAAATATTTATATACTGCATTGTCCAAATTCAATATAAAATAAATATTCAAATACGAATAATCGAATTAAATTTTCAAAACAAAACTTGTTTTCAATTTTTATTTTTAAAACATCACTCTTCACACTCGTTCTAGGATACTACTTATCCCATCTCTAACGAGTCATTCTCATTGGATATTACTAATCCAATTTCTGATGAATTCTTTCGTATGGTTCTAATGTGTCTAGTTTTCGAGCTTTGTAAACCAAAGCTCTGATACCACGATGAAACGACCCGAAATCCTCCTTACGGGAAATCAAGGATTGAGTTGAGAACAAGCCACATCGGGACACAAACAGAAGAACATTTCATTGCTTATTACAACAATTCCATCAGAATACAAGAATATACAGAGTATGAATAAATATTACACAGAAAATATCAGAGATTTGAATTACATTTAAATACATCGCAGCGGAAAAATAATACAAAACATAACTGAAAGAAATACACGGATACAGAGCTTTCCGAATATCACTTCAGCTATAAGCCAGGATCCTATGAATATAAATCTGCAAAACCAAAACTACTAGCTTCCCGTGTCAAAATAAGGGCACCCAGAGTTTAGGTTAAAACAATAAACTCCAGGTTAGTCATGTGACTGGTGTGAGAACTAAAACAATTATTAATCTTTATTTTAAAGTTAGGTAAATCAATGGACCACGCCGTATAACACGGAACGTGTTTCCTCCCAAGAATACCAGTGCATATAACAAAACAGCGCAATGCTTTTTGGAAAAATGAAGTTATTATAAGACCCAGGTCCTATCACACAATCCAATGCAATGCAAGCCGGGGGATAGGGTTTTCTCTTATAATTGCCAAACATGCTTGGTACGTTTAAAACAAATCATTTGATACTATTATAAGTGCATAGTGTATAAAACAACTTCAAATCATAAGTATCAATCATAGACGGCATGGGTACCATATATCATGTCGCCAATACTAGGCTCTACAATCAAAACCGCAAAGTCACGTATTGGAAGTTGGATTTCCATCCGTGATCGGAGGCAAAAGATAGTCCTCTACCGATTTCGAGACTCTCTAGCCCGAGCCTCAGGATCAGAGCTCGAGTGACCCTTGGAGCGACAGGGCCGGTCCACCGATGTGGATTAAAATGCCTGAACACTGCGATTCCCCGCCCTTTGGGGCGTAAACGAGCCAAATGACTCCATCGGCTCCATGCAGACACCGATATATCCGAGGCGCCTCGCAACAGCAACAACCACACAGGTGAAAATAATATAAATGTCAGGACTGGTAGGTCACTGACACCACCCTAGCTAGAAGGAAACACATGCCCTCCCTGAGGTCCTCTCCCGTTTCTGGTTCACAATCGAGTGTGAGGCTCGCGAATCAACGTTACACAAAGCTATGCCACACAGGCTGTGCTTTGATCATCAACCACAAGACTCTGCTTTTCAACAAAAGCCTTGATCGTTTGCCACTTAGGCATGCCACACAGGCAATTCACTCCATGCGATTGATATCCATCAATATATAACCCCTGAGCTCGTACGTCTCAGAGAAGGGCGTTAAGCAAGAGAATAAATTCTCCGCCGTCAAACAGATATATATTTAATGGAAATCAATCACATAGAATAAAATCCAATGTCAAACACACATTCCACTTACAAGTTCGTTCTGGATTTGAACGAAACCGGAGGCACATTGTACCTCGCATATCCATTGATCTCCAAGTACGTCTGGACGATCACGAACTGATTCCCTCCTCTTGGGTGTACAGCCCAATCAAGATCATCATTATATATATATAATATATATATTATATATATATTGTCGATTTCCTTTTAAAACGTATTTTATAAATCGTTTTAAATTCGTTTTCAAAACGATTTCAACTTCATATTCAATTTCAAATCAAAATTGAATATTCCACATCATCGATATACAAATTATAATATTTTCAAAATATTATATTTTGAAATCACTTCTTTTTCTATACTCATTTCAAATACGAATATAATCGATATAAATATCGTTTGCGTCAAAATGGTGCATACCAAACAACACGGCTTTATATATTTCAAATAACTTCGTCATTCTATTCAACCAATGAATATTTTCTTCAAAACATGAACATATATATTTTATTCAACACATGAATTTACTTTCTATTCAACACATGAATATATATTCTATTCAACACATGAATTTTCTTTTATTCAACACATGAATTTTTATTCTATTCAACACATGAATTTTTATTTCTATTCAACACATGAATTATTATTTTATAATATTCCTTATTTTCCAAATTGGAATGAGGCCCAATCAATTACCATATAATATTAATTATATGGATTCCCTATAACACATGTATATAATAGCATCGATAAATCATCAACCATTATCCAGAGTGCACCACACAACTATATAAGCATTAAATATAGATAATTAACGCTTACACAGTCTGTCAATCAATCTATCGACATACAACTAATTATTGGGACTAGTGTATGGCCAATTTCATCCCAACACCAGTGTGGGGTTTTCAAACAATCAAACACAGGTTTTATTTGTGCAGTTGGGCGATGTGTAAAATTTATCGTCCCAATCCATATCAGTCAAATGGGTGTACATAAACAAATCGTTCGATTTGTTTATAAATATTTATTTTATATACACGTTAAAAACTATATTTTTTAACTATAAAATATTTATTTTCATTCTGCATCACACAATCACTTTTCACAACACATCAATCAAACAAACAAGCCATCCATGGTCTGTGGACGACAGGTGTCAGGTGCTACTAAACACCGTCTGCATCCTAGTATATATTTCAAACTAGAAATAAATTAAAGGTGAGGAGTTCTCACCAAGAGCTAAACCAAATGCCACGACTCTTCATATGGAGAAATCTTCGTCGTGCTCACCTTTTGTCAATTTCATTGTACGTAGCCACTACATATATAAAAATCACATTTTTATATTGTTGCTATGTATATAAAAATCACATATTTATAATCACTCTATATGGATAAAAATCACATTTTTATACCGCTACTGTATATATAAAAATTATTTTTAAACAACGATCTTTATAAATAAAAGTTATATTTCGCTTTCAAAATGATAAAAATAACATCTTTAACACGACGTTTTCATCATAAAGATTATATTTTTATAATGCTACTTCTAATATAAGGATCGAATATTTATATCATCGCTATAAAAATCACATTTTTATCTCAACATATATATAATAAAAATCAGATTTTTTATTTCGCAACACATATAAAAATTATATTTTTATATCTCTACATATATAAAAACCATATCTTTATACTTTCTATAATATAAAAATCATATTTTTATTCTTCCTATAATATAAAATATTTTTTTTCCCACTTCACATATATAAAAGATTATATTTTTATAACACCTTTTAAATAATAAAAATCATATTTTTATTATGCTATTGTATAAATAAAAATCATACCTTTACCTCGCTGTTGTATATATAAAAATCAAAATTTTACATTCGCCATTTCATTATAAAAATCACTTCTTTATACGATGAAAAATCTTATTTTCCTACGACAAAAATCAGTTTTTAAAGCAAAGAAAAATCAGTTTTTAAAGCAAAGTAAAATCAGTTTTTAAAACAAAGTAAAATCAGTTTTTTAAAAAAAGTAAAATCAGTTTTTTAAAGCAAAGTAAAATCAGTTTTTTTAAAGCAATGTAAAATCAGTTTTTTAATATAAAGTAAAATCTGTTTTAAAAACGAAGTAAAATCAGTTTTTTAAAAGCAAAGTAAAATCAGTTTTCAATATAAAGTAAAATCAGTTTTAAAACAAAGTAAAATTAGTTTTTAATTACATGGAAATCTCTGTTTTAATTATACATATAAGAAAGAAAATAAAAACAAACAAATAAATAACCTTACCGTATTCGCTGTTGTACTGGGAAAGGGGGGAGAGAAGAGAACGTTGTTCCGGAGTTTGGAGGCGGTCAGAGGAGGTCTCGGTGTCAGCGGCGGCCCAGGCAGATGGCGCCGGATTTGTGGGCTTCGAGGCTGTGGGGCTCGCGCATCAAAATCGAGGGGGGGGGGGGGGAGGGAACGACAAACGATAGAGGGGGTCGGAGTATGGTGGCGCGCAGGAAATGGGGGGGTGGGCGGCGCTGATGGATCTGGGATCGAGAGGGGCCTTCGGGTTTTTCTTTTTTTCTTTTTATTTTGACTTGTCGTGGTTTGACTGTGAGGAAGAGAGAAGGTGTACAGGTTTATATAATATAATATATATATTTAATTATTTTAAATTTTCTAAAAGCAACTTTTTATTTTCAACTCGAAATCGAACCCACCGACTGTCGCCTCTAGCTAATTACCCCCTTCCGAACACAACGGGATATGTTTCGTAACCCGATTCGGCTGTTACGATAGGTTTCCATCAAAATTAAAATATAAATCTATATATATTCAATTTGAACGTACATTTTAAATTACCGAGCCCACATACGGACTCTAAAAATTCCCAAAAAATATTTTCTAGGTTCGTATTGACGATACGGTTCTGACAAAACTAATTTCATCAAATTCCGAGACCGTTTGAAAAATCGCCCTTTTTGGGTCGATCGAAATTGACTTAAACTATCAAAACATGTTTTCCTTTGCCACGCCCACATATTGATTCTAAAAATTACGAATTTTGGAAGATAGCAATAATTAGACATCACGGATCCAACAAAAGTGGTTTTGTCGAAAATCGAGGTTGTTTGCAAAATTTCCATTTTTAAGGGCCAGAATTCCATAGCGACTATTCTGAATTTTCAACCGGGCATAACTTTTGATTCCCGCTATGAAATTTCGATTTTTCGGATTCGTTGGAAAGATAATTTCAAATAGATTTTAATATTTTTGGTTTCACTAAAATCCGGTTTATTTTGAATCTTGTACATTCATTTGAACTTTGAAATCGAAATTTCAAACTACCGCGCCATTTTCAATTCCTTTTATAATTAAAATTAAATATTTACATTCTAATGACGATTCAAATAAATATATACATTCTAATTCTATTCAAAATAAATTTCTCGTCATTATTATTTAAAATAAATTATTTTAAATATTCAAAATTCATCAAAATTGCCAAAATAAAAATTTTAAATTGGCTCAGATTTCCGGGTTATTACATTTGGGAAGCGAACCAAAAAGCCGGTTAACATTTGTCACCCCAAAGTACGTCTTGTGTTGACATAATGTGCTTTGGATTAGTTGAAGTGGTAATTGAGTTGCTAGTTTATCCCGTAGTTTAAAGAAAAACACATGTCGATCGACAAGCTTGTTCGCTGCATGATCGCGAGCGAGCTGTTGCTGGTGTGGTGCCATGCTCACGTTGCCAAGTATTCGCAAGGCATTGCCTTGCGTGTTCGCGAGATCAGTGCTCGTCGGGAATACATGTACATGAGCGCATGGCGCCAAGTTTTGAACCCGAGGGGTTCAGGTTTTTTTTTTTATTTGTGGGTTGCGAAACGGTGGTTCAAGATTTCGACCTTAAGGGGTTCAGAATTTCGAGCTCTTGGGTTCGAAATTTCAAACCCCGAAGGTTCAAAATTTCGAACACTTTGGTTCAAAATTTTGAACCCATAGGATCGAATTTCTTGGGAATGCGAAGGGACTATTTCCTTTTATTATAAATAGCCCCTTCCTCATTTTCTCCTTCCGCTGTTTTTTCTATCTCGACCGCCATTAATTTCGAGCTTCGAGGCCCCCTAATTTTCAAACTTATGTTTTTAGGTAAGGTACGGGATCGAAGCGCGAGGAGGAAGGGAGGAAGGAGGTCGAGGCGTCGAGGCTTGGCCGGAGTGGTTCGACGCGAAGGAGGGAGAGGCGAAGGCTAGACCTGGGTCAGAAATTTCGACCCACTCAGGTTCGAAACTTCGAACCCTTGGGGTTCAAACTTTCGAACCTTTGTGGGTTCGAATCCCCGAAACTCCAGGGGTCGAAATTTCAAACCCGAGGGGTTCGAAGTTCCGGACCTCTAGAGTTGGGAGTTTCGAACCTCTGGGTTTAAATTTCAAACCTTAATGGGTTCGGATCCTCGAGCCTGGGGTTCGAATTTTCAAACCTTTGGGGTTCGAATATTCGTTCCCAGTGGGGTTCAAATTTTCGAACTTTGAAGCTGGTTGGAGCCACTCTTGCCTATCGTGGTCCTTTGATTGTCTGCTAGCCCGATTTCTTTGTGCCTCAATGGATTGTTGTTTTTTGGGTTAAGTACTTCGATCTCCTGACTGCCCGCCCTTAAGTTTACACATTACATACTTGCTTTGCGCGATTGTATGAATGCATATGATGGTATTTGCATGGACAAGGACACTAATTTTTCACATAGGATAGCGCATATATCCAAACAATGAATGAACTGTTGGAATGTTTGACTTTCCTATGTATACGTAGTATTGCATGACACTGCACACACATGCTAGTTTTCACCAACACGAGGGGTACAGGTTAGTCCAGTGCGATGTCTAATACTGGTGTCTTAAAGTATAGTTAACCATGAAAACAAGATCAAAGACGGGGAAAATCCTATAAGCCGAGGCTTCCCCATTATCATCACCTTCATCTGATTCTACCAATAGCGGTAGCTTGAGTGGCAGCGAGCTTGAGACTACCGAAGAATCCATTCCTTCTCAATCGACCAGTTCGCCCGAAGTATCCGATCACGGGGAACAAATTAAGAGGCTGCATTCCCCGGTCATACGCGAAGAGGTCAAGAATGTGGACATTATGAACGAAGATGCACCACAGGCCTAGTATCCCCGGATATGCTACCCGATGCCATTATCTTGGAAAATCTGACGGACTCGGTGCCATCGCGCCTGGATGCTACAGCGGTTAGGAAAATGGCGCAGCGGTTTAATATACCCACGGGTGACGCTCATGCGCCGGGAGGGGGTAGAAGGCCTCACGCACTGCCTGAGGGTTTAACTGCCTGGAACAGGAAAGCTTGTTTTGCGGGGTGCGTGCCCCCAGCCAATGATTTTATTTGAGACATGTTGTCTTACTTCCGCCTTGCGCCTTTGCAACTACATCCAAATGCTTACTCGTCACTCCTAGGAACTTACGTTCTATACCGAGAGTATTTGAACATGGAACCCACCGGAGAGGACATTCGGTATTTCTTCAGCCTGAAAAGGACGTCTAAAAGATCTCCTTCCTAATGGTTCCTATAAGCGACAACCGCCACAAATTCTTTAGCTGAACGTGGCCCTAGCCATCGGTGTTCAAACAAGACTGGTTTTGTATGCACTATCCTCCTAGGTTTGCAAGGAGGTGGATTGAAGGAAGTAAGTGCTTTTTGACTTTGCTTCCAATTATAAAATTCTTGGATTCCGTGTTTTATCATTATCCTTTTTTGATTGCGGTAGGGAATTCAGAGGCACCCACCGGTGACGAGTATAGGCGACGCCTTAATTCCTTGCTGGCGATCCCTGAGGAATTCTGCAAAATGGAAACTATGACAAGCCAAGAGTGCCTTCACCGTGCGGGGTTGCTTCCTGATGATCGAGCAGTAATTAGACCCGCAGTGGCTAGCGGTGTACTAAAGAAGGTGGTGGCGAAAGACTCTACGACCTCTGGTCAGAAAAGAAAGATGCCCTCTGCTGGGCCCCGACCGAAGAAGGTCATCAAGTTCCAAGGAGACGTCGGTAGAGACGGGGCTCGTGGTGAGGAGGCTGCAGCCGGAGATGAGGGCCCATTGAGTGCTCCCGTTCCTCTCCCGACTGGAGGGACGGGGGAGGGAGCGTCGATTAGGCCATTGTCTCTGGAGGCTTCTCCTGGGGCTGCCACCCTGCTCAAGGACGAGCGTCAGTTTGATGACTTAAATAAATTTGATCTTGACGTATCTTTGCGACCGACTCCGGCTGTCATGGATGAATTAGCTCTTGCTGCAGAGTGGTTAACTCCTTTGAGTGGACCACAATCTAGTTTGTTGAGAGAACACTTAGGCCATACAATCATTAACACTACATGGCACATTGGTTTATCTGAGCGTGCGATTTAACGGACTGTGTTTTGTTTCTTTGACAGGTGATATGGGTAGAGGTCCCGAGGGACGAGGCTACAGTCATGGAGGCCTTCAACGCTCTAGTAATCCTTTCTTCGAAGGCTTCAGAAGAGGGACCAACTTGTATGGCACTCCACCCCCGAGTGGTCGCGGCAGTGGACACCGTGGTGAGGATCAATCTTGATGATCTTTGACTCCTCCTCCTCCTCCGATTCGGGTGCCCGAGGGAGACTCTCGGCTTAACTTAGGAGGTTCTCGGCGTCCGTCTTCGACCGCCACTTCAAGTGCCACGGTTCCTTCCCCTATTCCGAGGGAGCCACCACTCGCCCAACTGAGATCATAAAGGGTGATCGTAACTGGAACGCAGGACCTAGCGGCTTCTGAGCAACAAATGCTTACTATGGAGGAATAGAGGGCATGGTTGAAAATGAATTCCGCTTGACATTACTTTGATGAGCTGACGGTCCTTCCAGACCTTCGCCCGTATCCCGCTAGGGACTCCGTAGAGGTCTGGATGCATGTGAAGGAAGCATACCACCAGGCTGACGAGATTACCGCCTATTCCTTTCATCTATCGGAGCTGATCAAGAGGAAGAATATGGAGCTCACGAATCAGAAGTTAACTGTTGATACTGAGAAGACCGCTACCGTTTATCTAAATGTGGACATTGGTAAGTTTGCTCTCGGTACTGTGAGCGCATTGTTGATTATTCCCGTATCTTTAAATGCTAACTCGTGAATCTCGTTGTTGTAGCTGAGATAAAGAAAGGGTACGAGGCGCTCATGAGGGAGGATGATCACTCCCGCTCCGTCTTCAATGAAACTATAGCCGATCTTACTACCCAGAACACGACCCTAAAGAGGGACAAGGCCGAGGTAGATTAGGTATGTGCTGATCTGGAAAGGGAAAACGCGCGATTTTTCAACCTCCAAACTGACAAAAATGCCCAGAGAGCGGAAAATTACTGTCTGAAGCAACAGCCTGAGGAGATGAAAAAGGCCAAGGAGGACGCGGAGGCCAGCAACCGGGATGTGCTGGGCACAATGGATGGACCGAGAGAGGCACACCTGAGAGAAGTGAAACAATTGAGAGAGGAGATGGGGGATACAGAGTTCCGAGTGCAATCGTCTGTGGTGGAAGACATCCAAAACATGTACGTTAAGCTCTTGAGATTCTATGGACTCTCATGGGTTGATGATTATCCCCGGGAACTAGCCCGGACTTAGCAGAGGTTGTTGCCGTATGAGGCCTTCTTGTGCCAAGTGGATGTGAGAACTTTAGATGAACGTCAACTCGCGATCGACCTCCTGACTGTCGAGGAGCACGAAAAGCTGGAAGAGGGTAGGAGGTTGCTGTTCGAGGATGCTGAGAGGGAGAGGCTGGAGAGGATCACTGCTAAGAAAGGGAATTCTATCATGATTGAGAGTGTTGCCGTAGCGAAGACATATGCCGAAGCAAGCTCCTACAGGCCATTGGCCCCTGAATCGGTTATAGTGAGTGATGCCGCAGCTTTCGCTCGGGTTTCGACCGAGTATGACCCTGAACACCCTGAGCTAGTAGGGGCTGGATTCACTTTACCTACCACCACCATTACCCCGCTTGACATTTCTACACCATCCCTGCCCGGAGGTTAATTTCTTTTGCCATGCATCCCCGAGGATGATGTAATTACCGAATTTGCAGACTAAAAGGTTGTGTTTTCAATGTACAACCCTTCTTGGGTTGACCATGACATCGGGCCCTGCCCCTGTGGTCCCACAAACAACTGAATCTGGGCCAGGACTTGCGGCAGCGCAATTTGGAGAGGGCAATGATCAACTGGATGCCTACTCAGATATAAGGTTAACTCGCAGCATGGTTGATACCCTTATGGAGGAAGGAGAGGTGGATGATGGGAAAAGTGCATCTTCCCAAGGCCCAATAGAGGCTGATGACGAGGCGCGGAGGAAAAGGGAGGACGAGCAAGCCCAGTAGAGGGCTATCGAGTCTCTTGAGAGAGCTAAGGCTTGTGCTATCACGCCACATAAGTCCCAAACGCTTACTGAGCTTCGAGCTGCCAGAGAAGGCAAGGAACAGGCTGAACGGGAAGGCAAGGAGGTAACAGAGAAGAGTGGCGCTGTAGTAGGTCTTGCTGCCGGAAGTTCCCCCGTGCCTACGCCGCATGCCCCCTTGTTAACATCACCAAGATCTCTAGCGGCGAGGGTGCGGGCGAGAAGCGCCTTTCGGCTTCTCATGAATCGACCACTTCTTGGAAGGGCTGAGAGGGAAAGAGCGGGTCTAGTAAGAAGAGGCCCCGTGCAAAATATGAACCATCGAGCGCTGAATATGAAAAAAAGCTCAAGCACAAGCAAAAGAAGAAAAGACAAGATTAGTGTCAGCAACTTAAGTAGAAGCCATTGTTTATTTTGGTAGTGTAGGCCGATAGTTTACGCGAGTACGGCCCTCGCTTTTGGTTTTTCAAGACATGGTACGGTGTTCATGTACACCCCGTCATCAGAAATAAAGATGTTGAACATGTAGTTTGTCTTAATATGTGTGTGTTGAAATGGAAATATGAATTAGTAAAGATCGCAATTTGTGTTAAGTGTTTGGTTGTTCTTCTTGTGCTTTTAGGCGTCCCGTACTTGTATAAGCATACTTATCATTACACTTGACAAAAAAGCGATTGTGTGCCTCACTCTGGGTCGATTATTCCAGACGGGCGTGATTGTATACCATGCTTTGGGTCATTATTCCAGAGGGGCGTGATAGAGCGCAGGCTTCTAATAAGTTTCCCTCAGCTCAGGAAACCCGTAGTTTGCGAAGCCAGGCAGAGCGCCTGCTGTGTTTGGGTTACCCGGGGTTAATCCCAAGTGTAGCGAAGGCGTATGACGTCGCGTTATGCGTTCCATCTAGTTTATGTCTCTCCCGTCGTTCATCGGGTTGAGGCGAGCCGCGGGTGTCGTTTATTCACCTAAGAAGAGAAGCTCGAATCATCAGCCCGTAGGGTCCGATCGTGGCCATGGGCTACCCCTCAGCCTTGAGAGCTTCGAGGAAGAAACGATTAAAGGGTCGGTCTCGGTGCTGCACCAAGATTCGACTGGTACCTATAGCCGAGGGAGGGATGTACATCACTCCTATTTGGCTGTTGGGTGGCCCCAAGTCGCTTGGGACTTAGGTGCGGAACGATTTATCCTCGGTCTCGGCATGGGGCCAAGATTCGAGTTTGTGGTTATTTATACTCGGTCGCGCCGTGGGCCGGTGACTCGAGTAGCATTGCCGGCTCCCGTGCTCGAGGTCCCGGTCATAGCCATTATGCTTTGGGCTCGAGGTTGGCTCGAGGCTCGGGCGGCGGTGCCGACTCAGTGGTCGGAGGTCGACCCGACAACTGATTATTTGAACGTAAGCTAGTTGTCAGGATTGATCAAATGTGTCATGTGCAGAGTAGACATCAACAGGAAGAGATGGGAAGTTAAACATCATTTCCACTAATAACTTTGGCAGTAACAGCTTTACAATGCATTGAATTGTTAGAAAACAAAACATTGTTGGAAAGCATAAATAACTGTGTTCTAAGTTATGTAAAGTAGCGGCGGAGATGTTCACTGTTCCATGCCCTTAGGAGTTCAGCTCCGTCCACGATTGCGAGTTTGAAAGACCCATTGCTGAGCTTCCGTTGTATGGAGTGAGGACCTTCCCAATGAGGTGCGAGGCCTATTGGTGGAGGGAAGACCCGTTTTAGGACCAGGTCGCTGACGTTGAGGTCCTTATAGCGGACCCTAGAATTGAAGTATCGGGTGACTCATTGTCGTTTGGTGGCACCTCGGAGATTAGCTTCGTTCCTTTTTTCTTCCAACAAGTCAAGTGATCCTAAAAGTAAATCTTTGTTTCTCCTTGGATCGAAATAGGTGACTCGGTGAGATGGAAGCTTGAGTTCAATAGGAATGACGGCTTTTGATCCGTAGGCGAGGGCAAAGGGACTATGTCCGGTTGCTGTCTTGTGGGTGGTCCAGTATGTCCATAGGGCTAGTGGAAGTTCATCGGCCCACATTCCCTCGGCCTTTTCCAAGCGCTTCTTGATGATGTAATTAATAATCTTGTTGACTGCTTCGACCTGCCCATTAGCTTGAGGATGAGCCACTACCCAGAATCTCTTTTCGATGTTATACCGCTGGCAGAAAGCTTTGAATTCAGGGCTCTCGAATTGAGTGCCATTATGAGAAATGATAGCTTGAGGGACCCCATATCGAGTAATGATGTTGCGTACAACGAAATTGATCATCTTGTTGGTGGTGATTGTGGCGAGGGCTTCAGCCTCTGCCCATTTGGTAAAATAATCAACTGTGATGACGGCGTATCATGCCCCGCCTCGGGCCGTTGGAAGAGTTCCAATGATGTCGATTCTCCACATGGCGAATGGCCATGGGCTGATCATTTGTGTTAACCCAGTTGGCGGGGCTCTCGGGATCTTTGAGAAACGTTGGCACTTATCGCACTTGCGAGCATAGTCTGTGGCGTCTTGATCGAGCGTGGGCCAGTAATAACCATGTCTAAGTATTTTTCTAGCCAGGGTTTGCCCTCAAGTATGGTCGCCGTACTCCCCTTCATGCACATCGTTTCAGACTTTGATGGCGTCATGATGGGATACACATCTGAGCAATGGGACGGAGAAACCTCTGCGGTAGAGAATCCCATCCATAAGAAGATAGCGAGCCGATTGGCGGGTGAGTGCTCGTCTTTCCTTGTAGCTCCCTAGAAGGGTCCCGTACTATAGATAACTCCTGATTGGTGTCATCCAAGATTCAGGTTCGGGTTCGGTGCTCATGACTACCTCATTCTGAATTTGCTTGATACTAGGAGAGTTGAACACTTCGACCGGGGAAAACCCCAAAAGTTGCGGATACTCGGAGCTCGCTAGTTTGGATAGCGAATCTGTTTTTCATTCTGTTCTCGGAGTATGTGAGTAATGATGAAGTGGTCAAGGCGAGCGAGTAGCTCATGAACCTTGGTCAAGTAGAGGGCGAGTCGTTCCCTCTTAGCTTGATATTCCCCTTTTACTTGACGCGCGATGAATTGCGAGTCAGAGAAGATTTGGATTGTCTTTAGTTTAAGCTCGATTGCGATTCTAGGTCCGGCTATCAAGGCCTCATATTCTGCGTCGTTGTTTGTAGAATAGAAATTTAGTTTTAGCATGTAGCATATTGGGCGTTCCTCGGGGGTGATGAACACGACTCCGGGCATGGAGTATTTGTTGTTGGAGGACCCGTCCACGAATAATTTCCATTGAATACCGGGGGTTTCCGTGTTTTCTGCTGGAGACTCCTCGAGGATAGTGAATTCTACTATGAAGTCAGCGAGAGCTTGTCTGAGGATGGCTCGGCGAGGAATGAATGTTCTCTCAAATTGGCTCAGCTCCATACTCCACTTCAATAGCCATCTAGACGCTTCGGGTTTCTACAGGACCGGTCGTAGTGGCTGATTGGTGAAAACTTTTATAGGATGAGACTGGAAGTATGGTCGACGCTTCCGAGAGGAAATGAGTAAGCAGAATGCTAGCTTTTCCAGCTTCGGGGTAATACTTCTCTACCCCTGTTAATCGTTTGCTTATGTAGTAGACGGACCACTGGACGCAGTCCTCGAGGTGGATTAATGTCGGGCTGATTGCCTACATAGAAACAGCCAAATAAATGTATAAGTCCTCATGGTCTATGGGCTTGGATAGGATAGGTGGTCGCTCTAAGTGATCCAGAAGTTATTTGAACACAGAAATGCTTTCTGGGGTCCACTCGAAATTCCGTTTCCCTTTTCGAAGTAAATAAAAGAAAGGAATGCACTTGTCGGTGGCCTTGGATATGAACCGACTTAAAGCGGCGACCTTTCCATTTGAACTTTGGACATCATTGATGTTTTTGGTGATTTGGATATCCCGAATAGCTTGGATTTTTTCTAGATTAACTTCTTTTCCCCAGGAGTTGACGATGAAACCCAAGAACTTTCCTGAAGCGACTACGAAGGAGCATTTTAAGGGGTTGAGTTTCATGTCGTACTGGCGAAGGATATCGAACATTTTTGAGAGGTCGTAGACGTGACCACTTGATGCTTTAGATTTTTTCAACATGTCGTCCACGTACATCTCTATGGACTTTCCGATTTGGTTTTTAAAGAGTCGATTAAACATTCGCTGATAAGTAGCGTCGGCATTTTTGAGGCCGAAGGGCATGACGCGATAGCAGTAAAGTCCGAGGTCGGTAATGAAAGAGGTGTGATCCTGGTCGCGAAGGTTCATTGGGTTCTGATTGTAGCCTGAATAGGCATCCATGAAAGATAATAGCTCGTATCCAGCGGTTGATTCAACAAGTCAGTCGATCTTTAGAAGTGGGAAGCTGTCCTTGGGACATGCTTTGTTTTAAGTCGGAGAAGTCAACACACGTTTGCCATTTACCGTTGGCCTTCTTAACCAGAACGGGGTTGGAGACCCACGCGGGGTAGTCAGCTTCGCGAATGAAATTTTTGTTGAGTAGAGGGTCTACCGCTTCCTCCAGTGCTTTGGATCTCTCGGGTCCCAAGAAGCGGCGCTTCTGCTTAACTGGAATTGTTGTAGGATCGATACTTAGACAATGGCAAGCAACCACAGGGTCGACACCTTTCATATCGAAATGAGTCCATGTAAACACGTCTAGGTTAGCTTTCAATAAATCCACAATATCTTCTTTGATTACGCGATGGAGCTGCGATCCTATCTTTAGAAATCTGGATGGATCATCGGGATTAACGGGAATATCTATTGTAGATTCGACCGGGGTAGCCCTTTCGAACTCAGGCTCTTTGTCCTTCCGTGGGTCGAGGTCTTCGGAAAGACGGCAGTGGCGCCTGAGCCAAGGCCCAGACGCTGCTGATTACAATGCTGAAATAGTTTTGGCGCCAGAAGGCATGGGCACTGCTTTTCCCTTGTCCTTATTGCACACGTTCTTCCATTCAATTGCATAATAATCTCTGGTGCATACTTGGTCGCCTCTGACTGTTCCAGTCTCATTTTCTATCGGAAATTTCATTAGGAGAGACCATGGCGATATGCAAACCCGAAACTCAATGAGAGAAGGGCACCCAAGGAAAGCGTGGTAGGTGGAATCAAGGTATATAACTTTGAAAGTGAGGATTCGGACCCGGCTCCAATCCCCCTCGCCTAGCTCCATAGGTAAATCGATCACTTCTACTGGTGATTTCTTCAAAAATTTGGCTAACACGAAATTTTTTTGAAAATTTTCTCCATAACCTCTTTGTATAGGGAGACATTTAAAACATCAACTAGCTACGCAGGGCCCTCGCCAATCCAAAAGAAAAAGAAAATGCCAAGCGGCTATCGGCTTATAAAATCATCCAAACCCAAGAAATTAGTAAACATGTACCTATTTGTCGGGCATACAATTTTATTCCTCTGCTTAGCTTCCCTGCTATGACCTGTTCACACATATATATGTACATGTATGCAATTTCAATCAAATTTTCAATTCAGCTCAAAATTTGATTCCATTTGGCTTAATGGTTCAAAATTTTAATTAATCATCACACAATCTGCAATCAATTAGTTTATTATCGTTTCAAACACATAACTTTTATATATATACCAAAAATCGTATTTTTGATTCCAATTCACAAACAATAAATCCTATCTAGTTT
Source organism: Allium sativum (assembly GCA_030737875.1). Lineage (NCBI taxonomy): Eukaryota > Viridiplantae > Streptophyta > Magnoliopsida > Asparagales > Amaryllidaceae > Allium > Allium sativum. The sequence goes on from CM060922.1 coordinate 609,801,364, forward strand.
TGGTTATTACACCAGTCAATTGGAAATATATAGATATCCCACCTTCGAGACTCAAACACAAATGTTGATGATGCTCGAGCGATCATCAGAATAATCTCCAGGCGACTAGAGTGTGATTCTATATCCATTCAGTATATTTGAGGTTTCGTATACACGTTTGCAAGGCGTATATACAAAATCTTTATATACTAGATTGTCCAAATCAATTTAAAATAAATATTCAACTACGTTTAATAAGGTTTAAATTTTCAAAATAATATTTGTTTTTAATTTTTATTTTAAAACAACACTCTTCACACTCATTCTAGGATACTACTGATCCTATCTCTGACGGGTCATTCTCATTGGATATTACTAATCCAATCTCTGACGAATTCTTTTGTTTGGTTCAACGTGTCTTGTTCTCGAGCTCTGTAAACCAAAGCTCCGATACCACAATGAAACGACCCAAACTCGCCTTTTCGGGAAAGCCCGGATTGAGTTGAGAATATGAAAAATCAGAACACAAATAGAAGAACATTTCATTGCTTATTACTACAATTTACATCAGAGTACAAGAATATAATAGAGTATGAATAAATATTACACATTAGAAAAATGTCAGAGATTCGAAATTACAATGTAGCGGAAAAATAATACATAACACAACTTAAAATCCAATGTCAGACACACACATCCATTTAATAGTTCGTTTTGGGTCTAAACGAAACCGAAGGCACCTTATTCCTCGTCCCATATGTCCAATACAGGAGAGAGGTCCTCACATATCCAGTCGATCTCCAAGTACGTCCGGACGATCAGCACTTATTACCTTGTCTTGGGTGTACTGCCCAATCAAGACATCTGTAATCATCCAAAAGATGTGAAGATCTCCGATCCTCAACCATTGACTTCATCGACGACTTATCGTCGAATCAATTATTTAGAATGGGTATAAACCCGACCTTTCCGAATAATTCATGAATTTTATAATCAAGTGCTATAAAACACAAAGTATGCCTCATTCCAATTCTGAATATTCTTTTATTTAAATATTCATATCCTTTGGGAAAGGCCATTAATTTTATCAAAGATAAATTCTTTTAATTTATTCTTTAATCTTCCTTTGGATATCAATTCAACCAAATTAAGGTTTATCCAAACTAGTCGAGATTAGCGCACCTTATCGAAGTAATCATTTGTTTAATTTCCCAATCCGAATCTATTCATCCCATGGAGCGAAACTGGTAATACTCCATATCTAACACCACGGTGTTATTGGTAAAATTAATTACCATTTCCCGTTCTAATCTAATTAAAGATTTAACTATTGCTTGGGACAAAACTGGTGATACTCCACTCTCGATCATTTCCCAAATTTGATAATTTAAATTATCAATTCACATTTCAAACTAATTAAAGATTCATTAAAACTCCACTTAGTTTTAATCATCCCAAAAATCAGTATTAATGATTATTTAATTTTAGAAACACAAACATGTTGCATTGACAATCTATACCGTACTATTGATTTCTGCCGATATATAACCTCTAAGCTCGTACATCTTAGAGAAGGGTGTTAAGCAAGAGAATAAATTCTCCACCACCAAACAGATATATATTTAGCAGAGATTGACCATATAGTTCGAAATACAATGTTAGACATGTAATCCTGTCTTTAACTAGGTTAAAGAATTAATGTCATTTAAAACACAGTTCACGATAAACCTAAAAACACATTCCATTAATTAGGGAATCTTCACGGAAAACAAATCGATATGTATGTAATCGATATCAATTTCCGTATCCGATTAATAATATAAATGGAATAATGACCAAGCCTTTTAAATTCCATATATATTAACAGTCTTCCTCCACAGAAGCTCATTTCGATTATTATCAAATCGAATTCCATTCAATTCCAATTTATTATTTTAAATTGGAAAACTTTACTTTGGAAAATTCCCGTTAAATCTTAGAATAAAGATTTATAAATTCCAAATCACATTTCACTGTAAATTGGGTTAAAGAACGAATGTCATTAAAACACAGTTCACAATAAACCCAATTCACATTCCATTTTATTTCAATTATTAAATATAATTGGAAACTCTAATAATCTTAATTAAAAGATTTATTCTTTTCACATGGGGTTTAAGAACAGTGTTATTTAAGACACCATTCACGACAAACCCAAGATCCAATTCTTTTATTCAATTCCAATTAAATCTTAATTAATTGGAAAAACTTCATTAAATCTTAATTAAAAGATTTATTCTTTTCACAACTGGGTTTAAAAACAGTGTTAATGAAGACACCATTCACAACAAACCCAAAATCCAACTTAATATTAAATATAAGGCTCTGAATAGAAATTATATCGGCTTATATTCAATACCAAATTCTGAAATCAACAACTATCATATTGGGAATAACGATATATATATATCTTCCAAATTCCTCCACAATATCCATATAATCACGGAGTCCAATATCGAAGTATTCTGAAGATAATTTCGATTCAAATCCATTCCAATACATAGATTCGAAATTCTGGTTATTTTTAAAACCATTTCAAATCCAGTTTATTTATTTAAAAATATTGGATTATAATTCTAGTTCATAACTAGTTCATTTTGATAAACATATAATATTATCTTTATAAACGTGGAATTTTTCATCCGAATTCTTTCCAAATCATTTATTATGATTTTACACAAATTATTAATATTTTTAATAATTTTATCAAGGCCCTTACAGTTGATTTCCATAAACGGTCATCGAACTACACTTACAGCGACCTTTTCCAAATTTGATTTGCACATAATTCCAAATACAACCATTAGATTTCAAATCTCTTATATTCGTTGGAAAGCTCTTTTCCCAACGGTTCTGGTTTTAGGAGAATTCGACGGTTGGATCTCCCGTAATATCAATTCGAAGTCAATGATTGAAATTCGCGAACGGTCGCAGAGCGACGCGTTCTATTCAAACCATTAAATATATATATTATATTTCGTCGATTTCCAATTAAAACGTATTTTATAAATTTGTTTTAAAACGATTTCAACTTCATTTTCAATTTTAAATCAAAATTGAATATTCCTTATCATTATAATATATAAATGAAAATATTTTCAAAATATCAGATTTTAAAATCATTTCCTTTCCGATATTCATTAACAAAATAAATAAAATCGATATAAATATCGTGCATGTCAAAATGGCATTAATCTAATCAACACGACTTTATATATTTAAATATTTTCGTGTCCATCCCAAATCGGACATCAAAATCATATTTTGATTTATTACTAAATATTATTTTAAAATATTAGTTATTTTAAAATATTCATTATTCCTTATTTTAAAATATTCGTTAATTTAAAATATTCGTTCTTTCTGAATTGGAATCAGACACAGTCAATTACTATATAATTTTATTTATATGGATTTCATACGCACATGTACACAACAATAATCAAACATAGTCAACCATCATCCATAGTGCATTACACAACTGCATAAGTGTTAAATATAAATAATTAACGCGTACAACAGTCTGTCAACCAATCGATTGACATACAACTAAACAATTGGGATTAGTGTACGTCAAATATCATCCCAATACCCGTGTGGAGTTTCAACCAACAAATATTGAATATTATTTGTGTAGTTGGATGATGTGTAAAATTATCGTCCCAATCAATATCTGTCAAATGGGTGTACATAAACAAATCGTCCGATTTGGAAATGAATATTTATTTTATTCATATACACGTTTAAAATTATATTTTTAACAATAAAATATTTATTTTAACACATGGATATTTTATACGGTTCATTTATATAATATTTTTTTATTGTTCTAACTTATTTTATAAAATTTTGGCAGCATAACGGTGCGATACTAAAACCGGAATAAGGTCTAGCCTTATCCTTTACCTAATAATGGCTCGCGCCATACACATACCAATTCTAATCAATTCAATTCACATCCCAAACCAAATTCAAACAAACAAACCAATCAAACAAATAACTGAACATCCATTGTTTCAATCAAAGGTGTCAGATGCTTCTAAGCACCGAAGTATATATATTTAACTAGAAAATAAAATTAGAGTGAGAAGTTCTCACCTTTGGGATCCACTCCTCCAGTTCTGTTTCTGAATTTCTGAACCGTTTAGATTTTCCCGAAATTCCAACGCAATCTTTTCCACGCTGTTCATAGTAAAAATCAAATTTTTAATATTATGCTTATATATTTAAAAATCGCATTTTTATATCGCTATATATATATATAATAAAAATCATATTTTTATATAACTAAAATTCGAATTTTTATATAACTAAAAGTGTAATTTTTTTATAACTAAAAATTGAATTTTTTGCATAACTAAAAATCGAATTTCTATATCGCTATTCATATAATAAAAATCAAATTTTTATATCGCTATTCATATAATAAAAATCAAATTTAATTATCATGCCGATACATATAATAAAAATCCCATTTTTATATTGTTGTTTACACTATAAAAATCATAATTTTATTTGTTATAATATATATAAAAATCATATCTTTATATAAATAAAAATCCTAACTTTATATATATATATATAAATCAGATTTAAAAACAATTCCTTAATTACTAAATTAACTAAATCAATTACCTAAAAGGGAAATAAATTAATTAAAAACTCACCGTTGTTGTTCAAAGAGGGAGAGGGGCATCTACAGTCGGCATCGGGTGGTGGGGAAGGCATGTAGGGTGGAGGGGAGGTGCACGAGGCAGCTGCAGGCATAATGGGGTCTGGTGGTGGGTAGGGTGGTGGTGGCTCGATTGGGTTTGGGTTTCATGAGGTAGGGATGGAGAGAATGAATGGAGGAAGAAGGGATAGAGGAGACTGAGAAAAGGAGGGGGCGACAGGTTGGGGGCATGGCAGCGGTGACGGTGGCGATTTGTGTTTTTTTTTCCTTTTTTTCTTTTTTGATTTTCGATTTATGAACGAATGGGGAGAGAAAGGATGTAAGGGAGAGGATATATATAATTATATTATTATACAATTTAATTTATTTTAATTTCCAAAAAGTTGCTTATCCATCCAAACTCTGAATCAGACCCAACGACTGTTGCCCCCAGCTAAATACCCCTATTCCGAACACAATGGGATAGGTCCGGTAAGTGGATTTGAATGTATCGATCAATTTTCATTTAAATTTAAATTTAGATCATTATGTATCCAATTCAAACGTACATTTTAATTTACCGGGGCAACATACTGACATCGAAAAATCCAAAAAAATAAATCTAGCTATGTTTTGATGATACGGTCCTAACAAAACTAGCTTCATCGAATTTGGAGACCGTTTGAAAAACGGTCATTTTCCAGTCGATTAAATTCAAAGTGAAATTACCAAACGCGTTTAAATTCACCACGCTTCCATATTATTTCCAAAAATTATGAAAATTGGAATCTAGCAATAATTCGACGTTCTGAATCCAAAAAAAGTGAATTCGTCGAAAATGGAGTTCGTTTGCAAAATCGCTATTTTTAAGGGCTATATATTATATTAAATTCCATAGCGACTATTCTGAATTTTCAACTGGACATAATTTTTTATTCCCATTATGAAATCTCGACTTTTCACATTGATATTTTCAAACAGATTCAAATATTTATAGTTTTACGAAAATCCAGTTTATTTTGAATCTTGTACATTCATTTGAAATTTGAAATCGAAATTTCAAACTACTGTGCCAATTCAGGCTCATTTTATAATTAAAATAAATTTATTCGTTCTAACTTCAATTTAAATAAATTTTTAGTCCTTATTATTTAAAATGAATCATTTTAAATATTCAAAATTCATTAAAATTGCCAAAATAAAAATTTTAAATTGGTTCTGATTTTCCAGGTTGTTACAATCTTCTCCACTTAAAATCTTTTCGTCCTCCAAAAGGAACGGAGCTGAAAGTTGTTTAACTAATCAACTCAACTTTCATTCTAGCTTTCATTCTTCAACTTTTCAGTTTCTAAAAATTTTCCAATTTCTTCAAAAATTTGGCTAACACCCTAAATTTTTGAAAATTTTCGCCATAACCTCTTTGTACAGGGAGACATTTAAAACCTCAACTAGCCACGCAGGGCCCTCACCAATCCAAAAGAAAAAGAAAAAGCCAATCGGCTCATAAAATCATCCAAACCCAAGAAATTAGTAAACATGTACCTATTTGTCGGGCATATAATTTTATTCCCCTGCTTAGCTTCCCTGCTATGACCTGTTCATATATATATATATATATATATATATATATATATATGTACATGTATGCAATTTCAATCAAATTTTCAATTCAGTTCAAAATTTTATTCCATTTGGCTTAGTGGTTCAAAATTTTAATTAATCAAACCAATAATCAAACAACACAATCAGCAATCAATTAGTTGATTATTGTTTCAAACACATAACTTTTATATATATACCAAAATTCATATTTTTGATGCCAATTCACAAACAATAAATTCTATCTAGTTTTGTTTCTCACACTAGTCAATTGGAAATATATAGATATCCCACCTTCGAGACTCGAATATAAATGTTGATGATGCTCGAGTGATCATCAGAATAATCTCCGGGCGACTAAAGTGTGATTCTATATCCATCCAGTATATTTGAGGCTTCGTAAACACGTTTGCAAGGCGTATACGCAAAATCTTCATACACTAGATTGTCCAAATCAATTTAAAATAAATATTCAACTACATTTAATAAGGTTTAAATTTTCAAAATAATATTTGTTTTTAATTTTTATTTTAAAAAACACTCTTCACACTCGTTCTAGGATACTACTGATCCTATCTCTAACGAGTCATTCTCATTGGATATTACTAATCCAATCTCTGATGAATTCTTTCGTTTGGTTCTAACTAGTCTTGTTCTGGAGCTCTGTAAACCAAAGCTCCAATACCACAATGAAACGACCCAAACTCGCCCTTTCGGGAAAGCCCGGATTGAGTTGAGAACACGACAAATCAGAACACAAACAGAAGAACATTTCATTGCTTATTACCACAATTTACATTAGAGTACAAGAATATAACAGAGTATGAATAAATATTACACATTGGAAAAATATCAGAGATTTGAAACTACAATGCGGCGGAAAAATAATACATAACACAGCTTAAAGAAATACACGGATACACAGCATTCCGAATATAGCTCCAGCTGTAAAGCAGGATCGGGTAAAAATAAATCTGCAAAACCAAATCTACTAGCTGCCAGTGCAGAAAATAGGGGCACCCAGAGTTTAGGTTAAAACAATAAATTCCAGGTCAGTCATGTGACTGGTGTGAGAACTAAAATAGTTATTAAATCTTTTACTTTAGAAATAAAGTAAATCAAGGTTCCACGCCGTATAACATAGAATGGGTTTCCTCCCAAGAATACTAGTGCATATAACAAACAGCGGAATGCTCTTTGGAAAAATGAAGCTATTATAAGACCTAGGTCCCATCACACAATGCAACGCAAGACAAGGATAGGGTTTTCCCTTATAATAGCTAAACATGCTTGGTATGTTTAAAACAAATCATTTGATACTATTATAAGTGCATAGTGTATAAAACAATTTCAAATATTGATGTATCAATTATAGGCGGCATGGATACCATCTATTATGTCGCCATACAAGGCTCTACAATCAAAACCGAAATGTCACGTATTGGAAATTGGATCTCCGTCATGAGTCGAGCCAAGGGATTTACTCCTCGTCAGCTTCGAAACACTCTTGCAAATGCCTCAGGATCTCCCGAAGAAGACCCTTGGATCCTCTAAGGCCATTTCTCCCTTACGTTTGAGGATTAGTATTCCTGAACACACGTTTCCCGATCCTATAAGACCTATATCCATCGACTCCGTAGTAACCGATATATCCGAGGTGCCTCACATTCCAACAACCACATAGGTAAAAATATATAAATGTATGGGCTCAATACCATGACACCACCAATAGCTAGAAAGAAACGTCATGTCCTCTTTGGGTCCCTTATCCCTTTTTTGACTCATACCGAGATGTGAGGCACGCGAATTAACGCTATACACAAAGCTATGCCCTTTAAGGTCGTTCTTTGATCATTAACCACAAGACTCTGCTTTTCAACAGAAGCCTTGATGATTTGCATCTCAACATTCCACACTGACAATTCATGCCATGCAACTGATGTCTATCGATATATAACCTCTGAGCTCGTACATCTCAGAGAAGGGTGTTAAGCAAGATAATAAATTCTCTTCCACCAAACAGATATATATTTAACAGAGATCAATCAACACAGAATAAAATCCAATGTCAGACACACATCCATTTAATAGTTCATTCTAGGTCTAAACGAAATTAGAGGCACCTTATTCCACGTCCCATATGTCCAATACAGGAGAGAGGTCCTCACATATCCGGTCGATCTCCAAGTACGTCTGGACGATCACCACTTATTACCTTGTCTTGGGTGTACCGCCCAATCAAGACATCAGTAATCATCTAAACGATGTGAAGATCTCCAGGGTTCAACCATCGTCTTCATCGTCGACTTATCATCGAATCAATTATTCAGAATGGGTATAAACCCGGCCTTTCCGAATAATTCACGTATTTTATAATCAAGTGTTATAAAACACAACATACGCCTCATTCTAATTCTGAATATTCTTTTGTTTAAATATTCATATCCTTTGGGAAAGGTTCCCATTAATTTCATCAAAGATAAATTCTTTAAATTTATTCATTAATCTTCCTTTGGATATCAATTCAACCAAATTAAGGTTTATCCCAACAAGTCGAGATTAGCGCATCTTATCAAAGTAATCATTTGTTTAATTTCCCAATCCCAATCAATTCATCCCATGGAGCGAAACTGGTAATACTCCATATCTAACACAACGATGTTATCAGTAAAATTAATTACCATTTCCCATTCAAATCTAATTAAAGATTTAACTATCGCTTGGCGCAAAACTGGTGATACTCTAGTCTCGATCATTTGCCAAATTTGATAATTTAAATTATCAATTCACATTTCAATCTAATTAAAGATTCATTAAAACTCCACTTAATTTTAATCTTCCCAAAAATTAATATTATTGATTATTTAATTTTAGAAACACAAACATGTCGCATCGATGATCTATACCGTACTATTGATTTCTGCCAATATATAACCTCTAAGCTCGTACTTCTTAGAGAAGGGTGTTAAGCAAGAGAATAAATTCTCCGCCACCAAATAGATATACATTTAGCAGAGATCAACCATATAGTTCGAAGTGCAATGTTAGACATGTAGTCCTGTCTTTAAATGGTTTAAAGAACTAATGTCATTTAAAACACAGTTCACGATAAACCCAAAATCGCATTCCATTAATTATGGAATCTTCACAGAAAACAGATCGATATGTATGTAATCGATATCAATTTCCGTATCTTACTAATAATATAAATGGAATAACGACCAAGCCTTTTAAATTCCATATATATTAACAGTCTTCCTCCACAGGAGCTCATTTCGATTATTATCAAATCGAATTCCATTTAATTCCAATTTATTATTTTAAATTGGAAAACTTTACTTTGGAAAATTCCCGTTAAATCTTAGAATAAAGATGTATAAATTCCGAATCACATTTCATTGTAAATCGGGTTAAAGAACGAATGTCATTAAAACACTGTTCACAATAAACCCAATTCACATTCCATTTTATTCCAATTCTTAAATATAATTGGAAACTCTAATAATCTTAATTAAAAGATTTATTCTTTTCACACGGGGTTTAAGAACAGTGTTATTTAAGACACCAGTCATGACAAACCCAAAATCCAATTCTTTTATTCAATTCCAATTAAATCCTAATTAATTGGAAAAACTTCACTAAATCTTAATTGAAAGATTTATTCTTTTCACAACTGAGTTTAAAAACAGTGTTAATGAAGACACCATTCACGCCAAACCCAAAATCCAATTCAATATCGAATACGAGGCTCTGAATAGAAATTATATCGGCTTATATTCAATACCAAATTCTGAAATCAACAAATATCGTATTGGGAATAACGATATATATATATCTTCCAAATTCCTCCACAATATCCGTATAATCACGGAATCCAATATCGAAATATTCCGAAGATAATTTCAATTCAGATCTGTTCCAATTTATATATTGGAAATTCCGGTTATTTTTAAAACCATTTCAAATCCAATTTATTTATTTAAAAATATTGGATTATAATTTTAGTTCATAACTAGTTCATTTTGATAAACATATATTTTTATCTTTACAAACATGGAATTTTTCATCCAAATTTCTTCCAAATCATTTATTATGATTTTACATAAATTATTAATATTTTTAATAATTTTATCAAGGCCCTTACAGTCGATTTCCAAAAACGGTCATCAAACTGCACTTACAGCGACCTTTTCCAAATTTGATTTAGACATAATTCCAAATCCAACCGTTAGATTTCAAATCTGTTATATTCAATGGAAAGCTCTTTTCGATACGAACCCGATGGTTCTGGTTTTTGGATAATCCAACGGTCTGTATCTACCGTAATATCAATTCGAAGTCAATAGTCGAAATTCGCGATCGGTCGCAGCGCGACGCGTTCTATTCAAGCCATTAAATATATATAATATATATTATATATATTTCATCGATTTCTATTTAAAACGTATTTTATAAATTCGTTTTAAAACGATTCTAACTTCATTTTCAATTTTAAATCAAAATTGAATATTCCTTATCATTATAATATATAAATGATAATATTTTCAAAATATCAGATTTTGAAATCATTTTCTTTTCGATATTTATTATAAAAATTAATAAAATCGATATAAATATCGTGCATATCAAAATGGCGTTAATTTAACTAACATGGCTTTATATATTTAAATATTTTCGTGTCCATCCCAAATCGGACATCAAAATCATATTTTGATCCATTACTGAATATTATTTTAAAATATTAGTTATCTTAAAATATTAATTATTTTAAAATATTTGTTAATTTAAAATATTCGTTCTTTCTGAATTGGAATCACACAGTCAATTACCATATAATTTTATTTATATGGATTTCATACATACATGTACACAACAATAATCAAGCATAGTCAACCATCATCCATAGTGCATTACACAACTGCATAAGCATTAAATATAAATAATTAAAGCATACAACAGTCTGTCAACCCATCGATTGACATATAACTAAGCAATTGGGATTAGTGTACCTCAAATATCATCCCAATACCCGTATGGGGTTTCAACCAACAAATATTGAATATTATTTGTGTAGTTGGGCGATGTGTAAAATTATCGTTCCAAACAATATCAGTCAAATTGGTGTACATAAACAAATCGTCCTATTTGGAAATGAATAGTTATTTTATTCATATACACGTTAAAAATTATATTTTCAACCATAAAATATTTATTTCAACACATGAATATTTTAAATGGTTCATTTATATAATAAAAATGATATTTTTATTGTTCTGACTTATTTTAGAAAATTTTGGCAGTATAACGGCGCGATACTAGAACCGAAATAAGGTCCTGCCTTATCCCTCGCCTAATAATGGCTCGCGCTATACACATACCAATTCTAATCAATTCAATTCACATCCTAAACCAAATTCAATCAAACAAACCAATCAAACAAACAATCGAACATCCATGGTTTCAATCAAAGGTATTGGGTGCTTCTAAGCACCATCTGTATCCTAGTATATATATATTTAACTAGAAAATAAAATTAGAGCGGGAAATTCTCATCTTTGAGATCCACTCCTCTAGTTCTATTTCTGAATTTCTGAACCGTTTGGATTTGCCTGAAATTCCAACACAATCTTTTCCACGTTGTTCATACTAAAAATCACATTTTTAATATGACGTTTATATAATTAAAAATCGCATTTTTATATCGCTATATATATATATAATATAAAAATCAAATTTTTATATAACTAAAAATCGAATTTTTATATAACTAAAAATCAAACTTTATATAACTAAAAATCAAATTTTTTATAACTAAAAATCGAATTTTTTTATATAACTAAAAATCAAATTTTTATATCGCTATTCATATAACAAAAATCAATTTTTTATATCGCTATTCATATAGTAAAAATCGAATTTTTTATCATGCCGATACATATAATAAAAATCCCATTTTTATATTGTTGTTTATACTATAAAAATCATATTTTTATTTGTTATAATATATATATAAAAATCATAACTTTTTATAAATAAAAATCCTATCTTTATATATATATCAGATATAAAAACAATGCCTTAATTACTAAATTAACTAAATCAATTCCCTAAAAGGAAAATAAATTAATTACGAGGTGGCTGCAAGAGGAATGGGGTCTGGTGGTGGTGGGTAGGGCAGTGGCAGCTCGATTAGGTTTAGGTTTCACGAGGTGGGGCTGGAGAGAATGAACGGAGGGAGGAGGGATAGAGGAGAGTGAGAAGAGGAGGGGGCCATGGGTTGGAGGCATGGCGGTAGCGATTTCTTTTTTTTTTTCTTTTTTTCTTTTCCAATTTTAGATCTATGAACGAACGGGGAGAGAGAGGATGTAAGGGAGAGGATATATATAATTATATAATTATATTATTTAATTAATTTTAATTTCCAAAAAGTTGCTTATCCATCCAAACTCCGAAGCATGCCCAACGCCTGTCGCCTTAGCTAAATACCCCCATTCCAAATACAATGGGATAGGTTTGGTTAGCTGATTCGACTGTATCGATCAGTTTTCGTTTAAATTAAAATTTAAATCATTATATATTCAATTTAAACGTACATTTTAATTTACCGGGGCCACATACTAAATCCGAAAATTCCAGAAAAATAAATCTAGCTATGTTTTGATGATACTATCCTAATAAAATTAATTTCGTTGAATTTGGAGACCGTTTGATAAACGGTCATTTTCAAGTTGATTAAATTCAAATTGAAATTACCAAACACGTTTAAATTCACAAAGCTTCCATATTAATTCCAAAAATTATGAAAATTGGAAATCTAGCAATAATTCAGTATTCCGAATCCAATAAAAGTGGTTTCGTCGAAAATGGAGGTCATTTGCAAAATCGCTAGTGTGCGGCTTCTTATATGTAAAAGTGTTGCATGTCTCCAAGTAGATTATTCCTAAGGTTGTCATTTGCAGCGCCTGCTTGAGGCCTATTGGGGGGACCGATGGCTGAGAGTCGGTTGCACCTTACTTCCTCTTAGCACAAATACTGATCTGCCTTCTTGTAGAAGGCGTCGAGGCTTTTTGTTTGCTTCCGATCGATCCATTCCCCGAATTCGGAAGTAGGGAGGACACCTTTGGCTAATTGAAAGAGTACGGTGCGAATATCCGGATCCTCGACCTCGGCGAGGGCTATGTTGAACCTGGAGAGGTAGCTTTTGAACGATTCAGCGGGCCCTTGGTATAAGTTTGAAAGGGTGAGAGCATTCTTTGGAGTTGGTATGTGCATCCTAAATTGCTTGACCAACTATGTCGCTAACTGACCGAAGTTGTTAATGGAATCGAGCGGGAGGCGAGAGAACCATAACAGAGCGGTCCCTGATAAGAAGACTAGGAAACATTTGCATTTGACCGGGTCATTGCCACGGCTCGAGTCCATTTGCCATTTATATCGATTTAAGAAGACACATGGGTCAGTGGTGCCGATGTAGAGCGGCATTTGCGGCATGCTGAAGCATCGCGGGCATTCAGCTTCGTTTACCCCTTCTTGTGAAGGGGTTATGCCTAATGTGCACTTCCCATGAATCGTGCACATTTCCTCATGTTTCCCTCATGATTCTTCGAACTATGTCGTGTAGGTAAGTTGGATGGGAATCGGCCATTGGGACCCATAGGTTTTGGCAAGGTTCTAGAGTCCTGTTGCAAGGGCGTCTTCTATGAAGGACGTCCGGATCGTCTTCCTCCATGTCCTCGACATCTATGATTGGGTCAAGGTGTGGATGGTGCGGTGGAGTGGGGTGATGTTGTTCCTGTTCTGGAGGAACGCAGGCTGTTGGAATAGCAAGCCCATTATCCTGATTGTCCACCGTCGGGTTGTCGAGGATGAGGTTGGTTCGTAGGACCTAGTCCGTCATTGATGATTAAGCGAGAGCAGTCTCGATATTGTGCCCCCTTGCTATATGTGACGGTAGTTTGGTCGTCGTTCCCGTTCCCATTGCTGTTGGCATAGCCATTGCCATTACGGTTGTCGAGTGCGTTGGTGTGGACAGCTACGTTGTTGATGAGGCTAAACCTCCTCCTTTGATGCGGGCCCCTTGACCCGAAAGAGGAAGTTTCCGATATGGTTAGTCGGGGTCGAGCATTGTTTCGAGTTAGTTGAAGTCGAGTGACGATGTGCTGACTTTCTAGAAGTTGTCGCATAAGGTTGATGTTATTCCTTAATGCTTGGTTAAGCTCGACCGCTGTGTTCTCATACTTTTCATTAAGCGTGCGGATTTGAGTTTTTGTTGCGGGCGCTTCGGGGTCCACGGTAGGAGTGACGGTTTCATTAGTGGCCGAGATGTCCGTTGGTTGAGGTTGGGATGTACCGGCCTCGGCTGCGGCTGAAGAGCCGACCATTGCGTTCTTTGGTCGCTTTGCCATCGTAAGCGGACTCGACAGCAAGTTTAGTAAGGAACCTCAAGCTTGTCAGAGGTCGAGATGACAATGTGCGACAAGGTGCAAAATTCGAGTTTGAAAGCACCAAATGTTGACGGCAAAAAATGTCGTAAACACCAAAGATTCCAATTACTAGGAATAGTTAATTTGATCGCACAGACAAGAGTAGGAAAGCTATTGTAACACCCCGTATTTTCTGTGAACATTAAAGTAACGAATTAAAGAATACTTAATTTTAAAAAGTGGAAATTAGGGGAAACGGGTTTCGCCATTGCATTCGTCTCGGAATTTTGCTTGAGATAGAGTCCGAGTTTGCGTGAATCAGACTCCGTATGAAGAAGTTATGGAGTTTAGAAGATTTCAAGTTTAAATAGAAACAAAATATAAATAATAAGTAATTCAAAAAGCAGTTCGAAATTCAAAAAATTCCGAGAATCAGCTAGGCGGGAAAATTCCCGCCCATAGGGGTCGACATAGGTATCGAACCCCCAAGAGGGGTGTCAACTGGGGTGTCAACCCCCCTATAGGGGTCGATCCCCTCGGCCAGATCTGGGTTGTTTTGTCCAGTGACGTTTTCCTGAGTCATTAGGACATATGTGGCTACTTCCGGTTGGCTCTATTTGGTCTGGATGGCTCTGATTACTCCTAGGATGATCTAACAGCTTTCATTAATCTAAACTTCTATATAAACAACCCCAATCCTCAACCCTAAAACCTCATAACCTTGCTCTCTGAAGCCGTCATGTTGTCCATGGCCAAACTTGCGTAGCCTCCATTTTTCTCTAAACTAGAAATCAAGTTAGAAAGCCCCAAATCAAGTCCAAACTAGAGAATCAATGGTCTACATCAAAGGATAGCTTTTCAGTTTCAGAAATTAGATCCCAGAAAACAAGATTTGTTCTTTTTAAGTTCAGTTATTCTTTAGAATTGAACAAATAAAAGACATGACTTGTAATGAAGCGAAACTAGAACTGTGCCTATTGTAAGATAATCATATTCTAATTCATGTTTATCTTTGTAGCAATTCTGAAATTACCTATGGCTACGAGACTATTGTGATTTATACAATTTATCATGTCGTATATAAATTTGGTGATGAACCTATCATGTTGTATATTAATTTGGTGATGAACCTATCTTTTTGTATATTAATTTAGTGATGAACCTATCATGTTGTATATTAATTTGGTGATGAACCTATCATGTTGTATATAAATTTGGTGATTCTTTTATGTTATGTTATATGCAAGATCATAAGCTAAGTCATGTTCATATATGCTTATATGTCAAGATCTACATGCTTATATGTTTAGATCTATGTTAATTTGATTCAACTCAAATGCAAGTTCACATTTACATGCTTAATTAAATTTGTGTAGTACTATGCCAAATTTATTATCACACATGCTTAGTTGATCTACACTGTTTTATGCCGTTGGAATGTTACATGTCCCTTTGCTTTTCCCTTTTGTTTATGAGTTAGGCTAATTTGTGAGCCTAACATTCGATGTAATTTATGCGAACGTAACGGGGGATACATTGGGAAAAATATTAAATTACATGTTATTGGCATAGGTTGGCTCATAATCATGTAAATGATTAATGGCATGAAATGGTATGATTTGTATACCTAAGAATTATGGACATAATTTAGAGGGTAAATGGGACATGACTTGATTTGACAACATTGGTGGATAATTTACATATAAACATAAATAGTAAATATGTAAATTAATAAAAAGATGAATATGCCTAACCCGAGGTTAGATTGAGTTACGGTGTAAGACTGCCCAGAACCGCCCGGCGCATCCAGCAACCATAACAATACAGATCTAATGTGAGAGGTTAGCACATTAACCCCAAAAATCCGAGGTTAGATTGAGTTGCGGTGTAAGACTGCTGGGAACAGCCCGGCACATCCAGCGACCAAAACAATATAGATCTAATGTGAGAGGTGGGTGCTTTAAAGCTAAGGAACAAGCAGGCTAAGAATGGTAGGGTTAAGTTAATTAAGGCAACACTTAACCAATACAACATGTTAACTAATCTGATGAGTGGGATTAGGTTAATTTGAGAACACTCAACCATTTTAACATGTTGATTAGAAAACCCTAGTAATGGGGACCCATTTCAGCAGTAACCCACATAGATGTATCATGGTATCCTGAACTAGGCAGGGTTGGGCACGATTACTGGGTTGATTATAAGCGGTCAAAATAACGGCGGGTGGTGCAACAGTGTAGGTTCCGATGGAGTATGGGCGTGCACGTACTCCGACATGGAAAATCAGGCACTGGGCATCAACAGTATACATTGTGCACCTTGAATTTATGTCGGTTTGCCACCATAGGAATTGATACACCCCATGGTGGGACCAGCACAGGTATCCACAATCAAGCGGGGCCGAATGACACAAGTCATAAATGCATGCGAGTAGAAGCCGATCGATAAAGGGAACATTTTATCATGAACACATGGTGCTAGTTGAAACACTTGTTAGTAGGTGCAGAGAAATAGAAATGAGTGTGATAGTATATTCAGTTTATCTTGCTTTATTTATTGTTATCTTATTTCTAGGGTATTGTCCTAGGTTCAGTTTATTCATGTCATGATCTTTTTTCCTGTTTACATGCTAAATAGTCACTGGACTTACCAGGCTTATGTCTGACCCGTTTTCTTTCGTCTTCTTGTCTTCCGTCCCCCCCTCCAGGTCCACAGGGAGTGAATACTTCAACTTAGTTCAGACCCTTTTCCAGCTTGAAGAGAGTAGACGTATTGCTTGGATTCTTTTTTCTTGGGCTATGGCTGTGGTTACACTCTTAATTGGGGATTTATGCTGCTTTATTATTGTTTTATGCTTCTTTATGTTTTAGTCAAGACAGAGGCTTTATTGTAGTGATTTGGAAGTTGGTTTTTGAGACAGTTGTTGTAATATTTAGACTAGACCATGTGCTTACGAAATAAAATTTAGTTTTTTTGCCGTTTATATGTCTGTCTTTTAAATTACCTGTACCTTTTACCTATAATACTCCACCAAAGTTAATGCATTCCCTTTGTGAGTGACCTTAACGGAGGTGGGGTGTTTACACTTGGTATCAGGGCGAGGTTTACCAGATCAGATAAAAGTTTTTGAAAACTATTTTTTAAAAAGAAGTTTAAAGAAGCATTTTTAAGAAAAATGTTGTTTTATTTTAAAAAGCATAATCCCCAAAGTCATATGCACTATCTTTCTATCCTTTATTTTGAACATTTTCTTCTCATTTCAGAATGTCTGGGGATCTTAATCTTCCTGAGGGCGTACCGGTACTTGGTTGGTTCAGAAGGTACCTAGATGTAACACCCCACCTCCAATAAGGTCACTCACAAAGGGAATGCCTTAACTTTGATGGAGCATTTTAGTAAACAGAACAGAATATTACAAGACATATATAAAAATAGTACTTGAAAAACGTTATAACTTTATTGCAGCGGACAGAAATCAGTTTGGCTACCACTTTACCAAAAAATCAAGTACATATATATCAGCCTTGTTCAAAAGCCATCAGGGTACAAAACTTTAAAATCATAATCCCCACCGAAGATGCCAGAAAAAGACAAGCCATACTTTAAGCACTTCAAGCACTCCAAGCAGGAAGAAAGATCCGGATCAAGCTAGAGTATTCCCTCCTTGAAAACCTGGGGCGAAACGGAAGAAAAGAGGCGAAACAACAAGGGTCAGACATAAAGTCTGGCAAGTCCAGTGACTTTCAGTTATGAACAGATAATAATGTCACGGCATGCAAATAAAACTGGATAAGAGATACCAGGAAACAGGAATAACAGATATACTTAGGTTAAACAGAAGAAACATGATGATATTACTTTTCACTTCTCTGCACTAATACTAGTATAACAGGATTAGGTGTTACCCTAATGTCTAAACAGAAACAGAATAATGGGCCTTTACCACCCGAATAGAAGGTACAGAAACATAATGCTAATAATGGGCCTTTACCACCCGAACAGAAAGTACAGAAACAGAATGCTAGTAATGGGCCTATACCACCCGAACAGAGATAGAAACGGAAACAGAATAATCCCTACGAAAACAGAATGTTAGAATTAGGTGTACACTAGTAAATGGGCTTTTTCCAACCCAACATACGGTACCATGCAAAAACAGACAGGTGTTACCACCCAATAGAAACAAACGATACCCCACAGAATAGACAGAACTAAGTGTACCCTAAATCCTAACCCACGCGATCGGCTCCCTAATACATAAATACCCTGTGCCAGCCCCACAAAAGGGTGTATCATTCCCTAAAGTGGCAACCTTTGAATGACACAGACCTATTTATAGATGTCACGACGTCTTACATCCTCAGAGGCAGACCGGGATCCATGCACGCACATGACCCGGTTGGAACGCACCATCAACACCCCTCGCCATTATCAGAATGAACCGCTTATAATTAGTTCAGTAAGCGTGCCCGGACCCTACCTACTGTTGGGTCATAGTTTTGATACCAGAAAGGGTTACTGACTAATATGGGTCCCACACAACAGATGACACAAGTAATTACCCATCCTAACCTTGTGTCCCCAGACTAACAGATTTCAGATTAACTTGTTTACAAGTTTCAGACATACAGAGTTCAAATTTACTAGTTCACAGATCAGACAATCAAGTTAACAAGTTTTCAGACTAATGGATCAGATGTACATATTTAACAGACTTACAGATTGTCTAACTTTGTATTGGGCCTACAGATTCACGAAACGGGTTTGTTAAATTCATCAGTCCAGTTGGTTTAACCCTATCCACCCAACACGTTTTAGACATCATATTTATCTCAGATTTGCATTAATTAATTATTAATGCACAGACCTCTCACATTAGGTCGGTAGCTTGTGGCTGCTGGATATGTCGGGCGGTTCCGGGCAGACTTCTGCCACAAGCCAGACCTAACCTCGTGTCTAAGCATATATTAGTTATGCCTACGACCTCTCACAATAGATTGACAGTTTGCGGTCGTTGGTTAAGCTGGTTGGTTCAGGCAGGCTTCTACCGCAAACGGAGTCTAACCTCGTGTCATAGCCACTTTATTCGATTACAGAAAATATCAGACTAATTATGTCCATTTAGCAGATTTAACTTCTTTACAAGTTAAGGCAGATTATCCAAAGTTCTATTAACATGTTTTGCTCAATTTTAGATCGAGCCTCCAAATTACAATTATTCAGCTTTCAACAGATTAAGCAATTCAACAGATTTAGCAGGTAACAGATCTAGCAGATTAGGCAATATAACAGATCTAGCAGATTAGGCAATATAACAGATCTAGCAGATTAGGCAATATAATATATTTTAAACATTCCTTAAAGTTTCATTGACATATCTTTCCAATTATAAATTATGTCTAAATTCACATGCCTAAATCATGGTCATGATTCATAATATAACATATGCCCAAATTTTAGCATGGTACAGAATATTCCCCAAAAATACCAATCATGGTTCACATATATGTTATGCCAAATATAGCCATTGATTTCAATGCATGTCACATATCCAAAAATCCCCATTTAGGTGTATTCACACTTAATAGTCATCAAATCTTAATATATATTTTTACACCTAAGTCATGTGCAAATTAATTCTCCTACTTCCAAGTGACAGACTATCAGATTTAATATGCCCAGGTCTAGATCTCAAATTTTCAACATATGTTCTTTATGTTCTAAATCACAATAATCCTCTTCTTCCAAGTCATAAATCGTCTTATGCAATATGCCACAAACTTATGTCCTGAAATACAACATGCGTTGTGTCCTCAAATCAGTTACAAATCAATTTTGCCTAAATATGCCTCATTCAATATTGTTCCCAAATTTAGCGTTTATGCGTTCATCTCTTATGAGATTTGGCTCAGGCTCGTGGTAGCCTGGCTATCAATCAAAAAGAAAGAAAGGAGGAAGAAATACAGAACAAACAGGCTAATAACAATAAAACAGAGGAATAGATCTGATAAATAGAAAAAGGGCCTAATCTCAGATTCAGAATCATTATCATGCTAGGATCATAATTAAATTTCATATCGAAAAATAACTGCACTTGCCTTTCGTGGCTAAAGAAAAGGATTATAAATCGAATTTGATGCAGAAACGCTGATTAATCTTCTTCGATTGTTGTTGCAGCTCTAAACTTTAATTTGAATTGTGAATGAACACTTGAGATTAGATTTAGAGGTGGCGGCTAGGGTTTAAGAGAGAGTTTGGTAGCATAATGGTGTCATAGACAATATTTTATGAATTAGGGTTAGGTTAATCACATATTTGTAGGTGTAGAGAGTGTTTCAGAACCATTAGATCACCCTAGAAGCCATCAGGTCCGTCCAGCACATCAAAAATCGTCATTAGAACTCTCTAGAACCCTGTGCAGGTTTCTGGCTCGACATGGGCGAACTTCCCAAGTGCGCCAGTGTATTTTTGTGCTGGCGCACTTCACAAGTGCGCCAGTGCATTTCTGGCATGTTTCCGGTTTTTCTGCCTAACTTCGTTCGTCCATATCTCCTTCATACGGTATCCGTTTTACGCAAACTCGGACTCTATCTCAAGCAGAATTCCGAGACGAACGCAATGGCGCAACCCGTTTCCTTTAATTCTTCTGTTATAATTTAATTATTCTCAGATTTGTTATTTTTATGTTTACAGAAAATACGGGGTGTTACATTCTCCCCTCCTTAAAGGATTTCGTCCCCAAAATCTTCAAGTTAAGAAGAGTGTGTCCTACCATCCAATCACCCATCTACTCAACCATCGTCCACAAGCATCCATTTTACTTAGAAACTTCTAATGTTGTATGAACATATGCAAAAGTGTGTGTATATGTTTCTTATCTAATGCAAAGATCAGGCGGTCTACTGACTCAGTTGACCTCCTTAATGCGAATTATGTCAATGCCATGAGTCCAACTTGTATGCAAATTTCCTATTTGATACATATCTTTTCTATATGTGTGCACAACCATTCATTCATATGCAACATCCATGTGCTGAGTCAACCATTTTGCATTCACAAGGATAAAAAAAATGCACACACATCCATATGTAGTATGAGAGTGTTTTTGAGCCGATCTAGTGCCTAGTGTGTGTGTATATGCATCCACGAGCAGCCACTAGCAACCACTTGCATCCACTTGTAACCATCAAACATAACATGTCTCAAACACATGTTTACACCCAATAGTTTCTACCTAAAGGTCGAAGACTCGATCGATAGGATACAGCCGAGTAATAGAAGTAAGTACAACTAAAACAAAAGCTCTGTTCCCATTAGACATCGGTTAAGAGAATAGTTCCCTAAGTCTCAACCCCGAAGACCGAAATCAACATCAGATTGACACTAAGAGAATTACTCCTATTAAACAATGTCCAAGCTGGAAATCTACTCCATGCTTCGAGTAAAAACCTCTATCCTTTACAGAAATATTCGGATTCTTACAGACTACTGGTACAGATCAGATTATCAAATGATTTTTAGAAAACTAAGCATTGACAAAACCCAGAATATATGCATCATAGTCAACTTAACGCCCAACACAGATACCCTCAAACCCCAACTTGTCACCAACAGATGAGTCGTAACCCTTATGGTTTTTGAGACTACAGCGGAATCAGAAACAAGACTAGTATTAAAGTGCAGGGACTTAACTACAGAATCAAAATGCTAGAATCAGGAAGAGTTCTTCTTACTAATCAGATAATGAAGTTAAACCTTCTCAGAAATTTTCCTACCTCAAAGGTACCAACAAGTCCTCCCCTTCCTTCTAGTTTTGATAACCATCTCAATCTCATGAAGCGATTTTCCACCCACCGTACGGAAGTTCTTATGTATCTTAGAAACAAAACATCTATATGCGGAAGAAGAGATTAAAAAGGGAAAGAGGAAGGGATTCAAAACAAAGAATCGGAAGAAAGATATCTGGCTTTTGGGGATAATGTTTTTCAAAATAAACTTTACTTTTGAAAATACTTCCTTTTAGAACCTTTTTGAAAATAGTTTTCAAAAACTTCTATATATTCTGGTAACCTTCAGCTCTGATACCAAGTGTAACACCCCACCTCCATTAAGGTCACTCACAAAGGGAATGCCTTAACTTTGATGGAGCATTTTAGTAAACAGAACAGAATATTACAAGACAAATATAAAAATAGTACTTGAAAAACTTTATAACTTTATTGCAGCGGACATAAATAAGTTTGGTTACAACTTTACTAAAAACTCAAGTACATATATATCAGCCTTGTTCAAAAGCCATCAGAGTACAAAACTTTAAAATCATAATCCCTACCGAAGATGCCAGAAAAAGGCAAGCCATACTTTAAGCACTTCAAGCACTCCAAGCAGGAAGAAAGATCCGGATCAAGCTAGAGTATTCCCTCCTTGAAAACCTGGGGGGAAACGGAAGAAAAGAGGCAAAACAACAAGGGTCAGACATAAAGTCTGGCAAGTCCAGTGACTTTCAGTTATGAACAGATAATAATGTCATGGCATGCAAATAAAACTGGATGAGAGATAACAGGAAACAGGAATAACAGATATACTTAGGTTAAACAGAAGAAACATGATGATATTACTTTTCACTTCTCTGCACTAATACTAGTATAACAGGATTAGGTGTTACCCTAATGTATAAACAGAAACAGAATAATGGGCCTTTACCACCCGAATAGAAGGTACAGAAACATAATGCTAATAATGGGCCTTTACCACCCGAACAGAAAGTACAGAAACAGAATGCTAGTAATGGGCCTTTACCACCCGAACAGAGACAGAAACGGAAACAGAATAATCCCTATGGAAACAGAATGTTAGAATTAGGTGTACACTAGTAAATAGGCCTTTACCACCCCCAACAGACGGTACCACGCAGAAACAGACATATGTTACCACCCAACAGAAACAGACGGTACCCCACAGAACAGACAGAACTAAGTGTACCCTAAATCCTACCCCACGCGATCGGCTCCCTAATACATAAATACCCTGTGCCAGCCCCACAAAAGGGTGTATCATTCCCTTAAGTGGCAACCTTTGAATGACACAGACCTATTTATAGATGTCACGGCGTCTTACATCCTCAGAGGCAGACCGAGATCCATGCACGCACATGACCCGGTTGGAACGCACAATCAACAACCCTCGCCATTATCAGAATGAACCGCTTATAATTAGTTCAGTAAGCGTGCCCGGACCCTACCTACTGTTGGGTCGTAGTTTTGATACCAGAAAGGGTTACTGACTAATATGGGTCCCACACAACAGATGACACAAGTAATTACCCATCCTAACCTTGTGT
Source organism: Allium sativum (assembly GCA_030737875.1). NCBI lineage: Eukaryota > Viridiplantae > Streptophyta > Magnoliopsida > Asparagales > Amaryllidaceae > Allium > Allium sativum. The sequence continues at coordinate 609,825,395 of CM060922.1, forward strand.
CCCCAGACTAACAGATTTCAGATGAACTTGTTTACAAGTTTCAGACATACAGAGTTCAAATTTACTAGTTCACAGATCAGACAATCAAGTTAATAAGTTTTCAAACTAACGGATCAGATGTACTGATTTAACAGACTTACAGATTGTCTAACATTGTATTGGGCCCACAGATTCACGAAACGGGTTTGTTAAATTCATCAGTCCAGTTGGTTTAACCCTATCCACCCAACACGTTTTAGACATCATATTTATCTCAGATTTGCATTAATTTGCACAGACCTCTCACATTAGGTCGGTAGCTTGTGGCCGCTGGATATGTCGGGCGGTTCCGGGCAGACTTCTGCCACAAGCCAGACCTAACCTCATGTCTAAGCATATTTTAGTTATGCCTACGACCTCTTACATTAGATTGACAGTTTTCGGTCGCTGGTTAAGCCGGTTGGTTCCGGGCAGGCTTCTACCGCAAACGGAGTCTAACCTCGTGTCATAGCCACTTTATTCCATTACAGAAAATATCAGACTAATTATGTCCATTTAGCAGATTTAACTTCTTTACAAGTTATGGCAGATTATCCAAAGTTCTATTAACATGTTTTGCTCAATTTTAGATCGAGCCTCCAAATTACAATTATTCGGCTTTCAACAGATTAAGCAATTCAACAGATTTAGCAAATAACAGATCTAGCAGATTAGGCAATATAACAGATCTAGCAGATTAGGCAATATAACAGATCTAGCAGATTAGGCAATATAACAGATCTAGCAGATTAGGCAATATAATAGATTTTAAACATTCCTTAAAGTTTCATTGACATATCTTGCCAATTATAAATTATGTCTAAATTCACATGCCTAAATCATGGTCATGATTCATTATATAACATATGCCCAAATTTTAGCATGGTACAGAATATTACCCAAAAATCCCAATCATGGTTCACATATAAGTTATGCCAAATATAGCCATTGATTTCAATGCATGTCACATGTCCAAAAATCCCCATTTAGGTGTATTCACACTTAATAGTCATCAAATCTTAATATAGATTTTTACACCTAAGTCATGTGCAAATTAATTCTCCTACTTCCAAGTGACAGACTATCATATTTAATATGCCTAGGTCTAGATCTTAAATTTCAACATATGTTCTTTATATTCTAAATCACAATAATCCTCTTCTTCCAAGTCATAAATCGTCTTATGCAATATGCCTCAAACTTATGTTCAGAAATACAACATGCGTTGTGTCCTCAAATCAGTTACAAATCAATTATGCCTAAATATGCCTCATTCAATATTCTTTCCAAAATTAGCGTTTATGCGTTCATCTCTTATGAGATTTGGCTCAGGCTCGTGGTAGCCTGGCTATCAATCAAAAAGAAAGAAAGGAGGAAGAAATACAGAACAAACAGGCTAATAACAATAAAACAGAGGAACAGATCTGATAAATAGAAAAAGGGCCTAATCTCAGATCAGAATAATTATCATGCTAGGATCATAATTAAATTTCATATCGGAAAATAACTGAACTTGCCTTTCGTGGCTAAAGAAAAGGATTATAAATCGATTTTGATGCAGAAACGATGATTAATCTTCTTCGATTGTTGTTGCAGCTCTAAACTTTTTGAATTGTGAATGAACACTTGAGATTAGATTTAGAGGCGGCGGCTAGGGTTTAAGAGAGAGTTTGGTAGCATAATGGTATCATAGACAATATTTTATGAATTAGGGTTAGGTTAATCACATATTTATAGGTGTAGAGAGTGTTTCAGAACCATTAGATCACCCTAGAAGCCATCAGGTCCGTCCAGCACATCAAAAATCGTCATTATAACTCTCGAGAACCCTGTGCAGGTTTCTGGCTCGACATGGGCGCACTTCCCAAGTGCGCCAGTGTATTTTTGTGCTGGCGCACTTCACAAGTGCGCCGGTGCATTTCTGGCTTGTTTCCGGTTTTTCTACCTAACTTCGTTCGTCCATATCTCCTTCATACGTTATCCGTTTTACGCAAACTCGGACTCTATCTCAAGCAGAATTCCGAGACGAACGCAATGGCGTAACCCGTTTCCTCTAATTCTTCTATTATAATTTGATTATTCTCAGATTTGTTATTCTTATGTTCACAGAAAATACGGGGTGTTACACTAGAGGCTAGGGCTAATGACGCAGGCCCAGCAGACGTTCATCCTCCCCCAGTTGCAGCTATTCCTCCTCCTCCTCGTGTGAATGCTTTCTCAGAGATATGTAGAGACTTTCGAGCCATGGTTGGAAAGAACTTTATTGGGGCTGAGTCATTTGTGGAAGCAAGAAACTGGCTCAAGGAAACAGAAGATTTGTTTGTTATCTTTGAAGTGGACGATAGGCAGAAGACACAATTGGCTGTGTGGTTACTGAAGGACGAAGCCTCTTATTCGTGGGAACTTACTAATGTTGAGAGACCAGTTGAAACTTGGGAGGATTTCAGAATGAGGTTTGAAATGAAGTTCCTTTCGCAAAGCTGAACGAAGCCTATAGGTGGAAAAGTTCCTAGCTCTCAAACAGGGAAGCCTATCGGTCAAGGAATACGTCAACCAATTCAACCAGCTGGCTAGATTAGGATTGGAGTTAGTGAAGACTCCACATAAGAAGGCTCTCCGTTTCGTTAAAGGGTTGAACGAGCCACTGCACAGCCTAACTATGTCCCATATACCTATGGGTGCGACTTATGAGAGATTAGTGGACATGGCACTGTTACAGGAGGAAGATAAGGATGGCAAGAAAGAGACAAAGTTGGAAGTACCTCAAGATAAGAAATTGGAGGGATCACAAAAAAAGAAGACAGACTCCAAGAAGGGCGGGAAGAATAACAAACCCTGTGAAATGAGGAAGTGTAATTTTTGTGGCATACTTGGACATCTGATTAAGGACTGCAGAAAGAAGAAGAGGAAGATGGGTGGTTGTTTTCAGTGCGGCGAGTCAGGACACATTGCTAATGACTGCCTAAGAAAGCAAGGGCAAGGGTAGAGGACCGGATCTACTTCTAAAGGGCAGGTTCACGCTCTCATTGCACCTCTGCAAGAATGAGGTAGAAATATTTCTGTTGAGAGTTTAGTTTGTCTTTTTGATCATCCTGTTTGTACTCTCTTTGATTCTGGCGCATCGCACTCTTTTATATCAACTGCTTTAGTTGAATCTCTGCACCTAGACACCAGTATAGTAGAGGATCCCTTGGTTGTTTCAAATACAATTGGGAGTTCGGCCTATTTATCAATGATTTGTTTGGATTTGGAAATTTCTATACTAGGCATTGGGTTTAGATGAAATGCCTATGTTTTGGGCTTCACGGGCTATGGGTTGATTCTAGGCATGGATTGGCTATCTAGTAATGGTGCCATCCTTGATTGTGAAAAGAGAGTAGTTAGACTTATGACTCGCCTCGTTAACACTCCCGAAATCTCTTGTAATCCCATGAACTATGTTATGCTTAGCTACCTAGAATCTCTTGATGCGTCTGTTGAAAACCTACGTTCTGTTAAAGTAGTCTGTGAATACTCGGATGTCTTTGAAGAGGTGAAGGGTTTACCTCTGAAGCGAGAGATAGACTTCCGCATATACCTTGTTGATAATACAAAACCCGTTGCTCTACCCGTTAGACACATGGCTCCAAGGGAAAGGAAAGAGCTCAGCAAGCAAGTTAAAGAGTTGCTTGAAAAGGGGTTTATAAGGCGGAGTATTTCTGAATGGGGTGCTCCAGTGGTGTTTGCAACCAAAGCGGATGGTTCACTTCGCCTATGCGTTGACTATAGGGAGCTAAACAAGCTGATTAAGAAGAATAGGGACCCACTTCCAAGAATAGACGACTTGTTCGATCAGCTTGTAGGTGCATCGGTTTTCTCCCAACTAGATCTGGCTACCGAGTTTCATCATCTAAGAATGGCTGAGGACAGCAGTGATAAGACCGCATTCAGGACCCCGGATGGTTTCTTTGAATGGCTTGTCATGCCTTTTGGCTTGACAAACGCACCTGCCTAATTCGTTGACTTGATGAGCCGGGTGTTCAGGGAGTTCCTTAATAAATTTGTAGTGGTCTTCATGGAAGACATTTTGATTTTCTCGAAAAGTGAGGAAGAGCATGCTTTGCATTTAAGGGAAGTCATGGATACTCTTCGTGCACATCAACTGAAAGCAAAATTCTCCAAATGCCATTTCTGGAGAGATGAAGTAAGGTTTCTTGGACATGTGGTGTCCAAAAAAGGGATAGCTGTGGATCCCGCAGAATTAGTTGCGGTGCAAGATTGGAAGATTCCACGGAATGCAACCGAAGCCCGAAGCTTTCTCGGACTAGCGGGCTTTTACCGAAAGTTCATAAAAGACTTTGCGAAGATCTCAGCACCACTTATAAGATTGACGAAGAAGAACCTAACTTTTGCTTGGGACTTGGATTGTGATGTTGCTTTCCAGCGATTGAAAAGGTCTCTAATAATAGCCCCAGTTCTAACATTGCCTAATGGAAGTAAGATGTTTACAGTATACACAACGCATGCGGTACAGGATTAGGCGCTGTCTTGATGCAAGAAGGCAAGGTAGTTTGTTATGGGGGGAGGCAGTTGAAGGTACATGAGAAGAACTACCCAATTCATGATTTGGAGCTAGTTGCCATTGTTTCGCTCTTAAGTCATGGCGTCATTACCTACTAGGAGAAAGGTTTGAATTGTTTATTGACCATAAATCGTTACAGTACCTTTTCTCATAGAAGGATCTTAACTTAAGACAACAAAGGTGGATGGAGTTTCTTGTCTCATACGATTTTGAGATTGCTTATACCCCTGGAAATGTCAATGTGGTAGCAGATGCCTTGAGTAGGAAAAAGCTGACCCTAAGTCCTCTCTTTGTAGGAAGTTAAAGCTTCGAATACATAGCGAACTTTAACTTTAGACCTTCCTTTGAGTTTGTACCTTGCTTGTTAGCAACACTAGAGGTGCGACCTACGCTTTTGGACTCAATAGGAACCGCGCAACGTAAAGACCCTCAGCTAGTTGATGTGATGGATAAGCTAATTAGAGGTGAGACTTATAGTCACCTCAATAGATACTCCATCGACGACAAGGGTTGGTTGAGACGGGATGGAAGACTATGCGTCCCACAAGCAAGAGATTTGGTGAAAACTGTTCTCGAAGAAGCACACCATTCTAAATTGACCATACACCCAGGTGGGGACAAGATGTATAAAGACATAAAAAGGGTTTTCTTTTGGAATGGCATGAAAAAGGATGTAGCTGAGTTTGACTCTAAATGCTTGATATGCCAGCAAGTCAAAGCGGAGCAGAAGAAGCCTGGTGGTCTGCTCCATCCTCTAAAAGTCCCACAGTGGAAATGGGATAGCATTTCGATGGACTTTATTGATGGATTGCCAAGGTCAAGAAGGGGCAATACTAGTATTTGGGTAATAGTGGACAGACTCACTAAAAGTGCTCACTTTATACCTGTTAAGAGTAGGAGGACTGCCTCATCGTTAGCATCCATTTATCTTAAAGAGGTGGTTCGACTGCATGGAATACCCACTAGCATAGTAAGTGATCGAGATCCTATCTTTACGAGCGAGTTTTGGAGGAGTTTGCAAGAGGCTGTAGGCACACAGCTATGCTTAACCACGGCCTATCACCCTCAAACCGATGGTCAGACAGAAAGGGTGAACAGAGTATTAGAAGATCTTTTGAGATTGTGCATTCTTGATTTTGGAGGGACATGGGAGGATCATTTCCTTTGGTAGAATTCGCCTACAACAATAGCTACCAAGCCACCATAGGCATAGCACCCTTCGAGGCTTTATATGGAAGACCATGCCGATCAACAACTTGTTGGTGGGAGTTTACAGACAAGCTTGTACTTCGGCCGGACATGATTAGAGAAACTTCAGAGAAGGTGGACTTGATACGAAGATGAATGAAGACTGCATAAGATAGACAGAAGTCCTACGCTGATAAAAGAAGGACCGACCTTGAGTTTGAGGTTGGAGACAGGGTTTTCCTTAAAGTATCTCCTTTGAGGAATGTCATTCACTTTGGGTCTACAGGAAAATTGGCACCAAGATTTGTAGGGCCATTTCCTATCATTGAGAGGATTGGGAAGATGGCTTATAGAGTAGAGCTGCCCGAAAGATTGGCTAGAGTTTATAATGTTTTCCATGTCTCTCATCTACGAAAGTGCTTACATGAGTCTGCAGAAGTTGTGGATCCAAGCATACTAGAGGAAATAGAAGTGGAATGAGAAGCAACAATGAGGAGAGTTCCAACTCGTATCTTAGGGACAGAAGTCAAAAAGCTACGCAACCGTGAATTCAAGCTTGTTAAAGTTCAATGGAGTGACGCTGAGGAAGACGCGACTTGGGAGACTGAAAACAAGATACGCGCAGCTTACCCTTTTCTTTTTGAGGGTAAATCCTTGATCTTTTTTCCATAAGTTTATGCATGCTTATATCTTTCTTTCAAGTATATCTCCTCGGTCCTATTCTTAATCCTTAAGTAGAAACCAATGGATGTAAACATGTATTTGAAACATGTTATGATTTATGGTTGCAAGTGGTTGATATGGTTTCTCATGGATGCATGTACACACACATTAGGTACTAGATCGGCTCAGTCACTTTCATATTGCATATGCATATATGTAATTGTATATGGATTGAAACTTGATGTGTTGTCATATGGATGTTGCACTTGTATGAATGATTGTGCACTCATGTAGAAGTTATAAAATACGATTAGGAATAATTGCATACATAATGGACTCATGGCGCTATCATAATTTGCATTAAGGAGGTCAACTGAATCAGTAGACCGCCTGATTTTGCATTAGATAAGGACATATACACACACTATGCATACAGTCATGAAAGCGTTAGAAATCTGTTTAAGGACAATGGATGCCTGTGTTTGATGATTGAGTAGATGGACGATTGGATGGTAGGATATACATTCTTCTTGACTTGAAGATTTCAGGGACGAAATCCTTTAAGGAGGGGAGAGTGTAACACCCCGTATTTTCTGTGAACATTAAAGTAACGAATTAAAAATACTAAATTTTAAAAAGTGGGAATTCTGCTTGAGATAGAGTCCGAGTTTGCATGAATCATACTCTGTATGAAGAAGTTATGGAGTTCAGAAGATTTCAAGTTTAAACAGAAACTAAATATAAATAATAATTAAATCAAAAAGCAGTTCGAAATTCAAAAAATTCCGAGAATTAGCTGGGCCGGAAAATTCCCGCCCATAGGGGTCGACTACCCCAATGGGGGGTCGACATAGGTGTTGCCCCCCCCCCTAAGAGGGTTATCGACTGGGGTGTCGACCCCCTCGGCCAGATCTGGGCTGTTTTGTCCAGTGACGTTTTTCTGAGTCATTAAGGCATATGTGGTGACTTCCGGTTGGCTCTATTTGGTCTGGATGGCTCTGATTACTCCTAGGACGATCTTACGGTTCTCATTAATCTAAATTTCTATATAAACAACCCCAACTCTAAAACCTCATAACCTTGCTCTCTGAAGCCATCATGTTGTCCATGGCCAAACTAGCGTAGCCTCCATTGTTCTCTAAACTAGAAATCAAGTTAGAAAGCCCCAAATCAAGAATCAATAGTCTACATCAAAGGATAGCTTTTCAATTTCAGAAATCAAATCTTAGAAAATAAGATTTGTTCTCTTTTTTTGTAAGTTCAGTTATTCATTAGAATTGAACAAATAAAAGACATGACTTGTAATGAAGCGAAACTAGAATTGTGCCTAGTTGAAAGATAATCGTATTCTAATTCATGTTTATCCCTGTAGCAATTCTGAAATTACCTATGCCTACGAGACTATTGCAATTTATAAAATTTATCATGACGTATATAAATTTGGTGATGAACCTATCATGTTGTATATTAATTTGGTGATGACCTATCATGTTGTATATTAATTTTGTGATGAACCTATCATGTTGTATATTAATTTGGTGATGAACCTATCATGTTGTATATAAATTTGGTGATTCTTTTATGTTATGTTATATGCAAGATCATAAGCTAAGTCATGTTCATATATGCTTATATGTCTAGATCTACATGCTTATATGTTTAGATCTATGTTAATTTGATCCAACTCAAATGCAAGTTCACATTTACATGCTTAATTAAATTTGTGTAGAACTATGCCAAATTTATATCACACATGCTTAGTTGATCTATATTGTTTTATGCCGTTGGAATGTTACATGTCCCTTTGCTTTTCCCTTTTGTTTATGAGTTAGGCTAATTACCGAGCCTAACGTTCTATGTAATTTATGCGAACGAATAACGGGGGATACGTTGGGAAAAATATTGAATTACATGCTATTGGCATAGGTTGGCTCATAATCATGTAAATGATTAATGGCATGAAATGGTATGATTTGTATACCTAAGAATTATGAACATAAATTAGAGGGTAAATGGACCTGACTTGAGTTGACAACATTGGTGGATAATTTACATATAAACATAAATGGTAAATATGTAAATTAATTAAAAGATGAATATGCCTAACCCGAGGTTAGATTGAGTTACGGTGTAAGACTGCTCGGAACGACCCGACACATCCAACAACCATAACAATACAGATCTAATGTGAGAGGTTAGTGCATTAAGGCCAAAAATCCGAGGTTAGATTGAGTTGCGGTGTAAGACTTCCCGGAACTGCCCAGCTCATCCAACGACCACAACAATATAGATCTAATGTGAGAGGTGGGTGCTTTAAAGCTAAGGAACAGGCAGGCTAATAATGGTAGGGTTAAGTTAATTAAGCAACACTTAACCAATACAACATGTTAACTAAACTATTGGGTGGGGTTAGGTTAATTTGAGAACACTTAACCAATTTTACATGTTGATTAGAAAACCCTAGTAACGGGGACCCATTTCAGCAGTAACCCACATAGATGTATCATGGTATCCAGAGCTAGGCAGGGTCGGGCACGATTACTGGGCTGATTATAAGCGGTCAAAATAACGGCGGGTGGTGCAGTAGTGTAGGTTCCGACGGAGTATGGGCGTGCACGTACTCCGGCATGGACAAATGAGGCACTGGGCATCAGTAGTATACACTGTGCACCTTGAATTTGTGTCGGGTTGCCACCATAGGAATTGATACACCCCATGGTGGGACCAGCATAGGTATCTACAATCAAGTGGGGCTGAATGACACAACTCATAAATGCATGCGAGTAGAAGCCGATCGATAAAGGGATCTTTCTATCATGAACACATGGTGCTATTTGAAACACTTATTAGTAGGTGCAGAGAAATATAAATGAGTGCGATAGTATATTCAGTTTATCTTGCCTTATTTATTGTTATCTTATTTCTAGGGTAAAGTCCTAGGTTCAGTTAATTCATGTCATGATCCTTTTTCCTGTTTACATGCTAAATAGTCACTGGACTTACCAGGCTTATGTCTGACCCGTTTTCTTTCGTCTTCTTGTCTTCCGTTCCCCCTCCCCCCAGGTCCACAGGGAGGGAATACTTCAATTCAGTTCAGACCCTTTTCCAGCTTGACGGGAGTAGACGTATTGCTTGGATTCTCTTTTCTTGGGCTATGGCTGTGGTTACACACTTAATTGGGGATTTTTGTTGCTTTATTATTGTTTTATGCTTCTTTATGTTTTAGTCAAGACATAGGCTTTATTGTAATGATTTGGAAGTTGGTTTTTGAGACAGTTGTTGTAATGTTTTGATTGGACCATGTGCATATGAATTAAAATTCAGTTTTTCCACTGTTTATATATCTGTCTTGTAAATTACCTGTACCTTTTACCTATAATACTCACCAAAAGTTAATGCATTCCCTTTGAGAGTGACCTTAACGGAGGTGGGGTGTTTACAGCTGTATATAACACAAGAGATTTACAGTGGTTCGGCCACATGAGGGGCCTACGTCCACTTTGAAGCGTTGTTGAATATTATTAATCATAAAAAGTTACAAGTTTGAGACCCTCTCATGACATCTCGTTACATTCATCTTTATGCCAGATGATGTCATAATTAAGCTATATGATGTCATCCTTAGGGCTATGTGATATCATCGTCCTCATATATGACGTCATAATTATCATATATTAAATATCTCTAGAAAGGGACACTTTTGCCCTTCTTCTTCCTCAAATGGGAGATACCATTAATGGAGCTCTCTAGAGGTTCCAATGTCTCAAATTCCAACTCCTTTCAAGTGTGAAGTCATGGGGTATTTATAGGAAGGGAGTAGGTAGAGGTTAGGTAGGAATAGGTAGAAATTGGGGAACACATGCAAAAATTTGCAGCTGGAGCCTGCACGTACGAAAAATTCGCACCTTGACCTGAGGCCCGAAATTTCGCACCTCGTGGTTGCAAAATTTCGCACCCCGAAGGTGCGAGATTTCACACATCGAGGGTGCGATATTTCGCATCTTGAGGGTGTGAAATTTCGCACCTTGAGGATACGAGATTTCACACCTCGAGGGTGCGAGGCTCAGCATCTCGAAGGCCGCACGAATGGGAGTTTTTGGGGGTTCCGTGAGGTCTTTGCTGGCACGATCCCTCTTCATCCTATTTCCTTCGCTCCTAAGCATCCCTTACGACTTTAGTTCCATGCGATTCGTTGTGTCGAGCGTGTCTTGTGTACTTTTGGGAACCAGACAGAAAAGCCGGTTAACACATACATAAGTAATTATAAAATGAGAAAAATATAAGAACACACTGGATTTTATACAGGTTCGGATTACTCATACCTCCAGTCCCATGCAACGATGGATTGTGCAGAGTTTTTTTAATGCTAGTATCAATCTTACAGCACCCTTGATTTCACGGCTACAAGGTTAACGCTGATTCTACCACCCTTGACTTCACGGCCACAAGATTCACACCGCTTCCTTTCCTTGATTTCTGGGCTACAAGGAACAAACCCTTTCCCAAAAAATTCCCAAATGATTATAACAGCCCTAGAACTCTTCAATAACACTTCCAGTCAGAGAATATTTGATAGAGATTAAGAAGAGAAGAAGTTTGATATAATTTGAGTAAAAATCGACAGAGTATAAGTGTAAAAATCAAGAAGTTAACGTACATTAATAGTGGTTAGAGATAGGATGAAGATAGAGAATAAGAATTTATTAAAAAAAAATCGAATTTAACCCCTATTTATAGTGTTTGAAAGGTTGCAAAGTTTTTGATATGTTTCAAAATAAGAAAAGACGCTTCCTTTAAAAATTGAAAATATAACAGTTATATGTCGACATGATCAATTATGTATGTCGACATATACATAGTATTTTAATTTTTAAAATCATTTTTTTAAGTGTTAAAACCAATATATTTTTTCTGAAAATTCTTAAGTCAAAACTAATGATTCAAATGAAGTTTCTAAAGTATAAAAACATATAAAAACAAAGTGATATACAATATAAACACATTTATAAAATTATATGATATGAAACTATAAAACATATATATATTATAAAACTTTATAAACTATAAACATATATACATATATTTGAAATCATAAGTAACATCTTAATAATTTGAAATCATTTTAAAATAGGTGTTTGAAATTATTTTGAAATTGATTTGAAAAGGAATTTGAAAACAAAATTCGAAAATAGAATTTGAAAGTGCTAACCAGAGTTTTACATATAAACTAGACTCTATTACTTGATAATCTTGAGCTCTTGAAATCTTGATATTCTTGATTCTCATGAGTCTTGATTTCCTTGATATCTTGAATCTCTAATACTGTACAATCTTCAGTGTTTATATCCTGCATATATATCCTACATATACATACATACATATTTATATATACATATACATATACATATATATATATATATGTATATATTCTAAACAAAGATGTTAGTATTTATTTTATAATTAATAATTTTTTTAATTGAAACAAGGTTATTGTCATCAAAATTCCATTCTCCAACAATCTTCCCCTTTTTGATGATGACAACCTTGGTTTATAAAATATTCATACCTGATATTACCTGTTGATATAATTCTTGATTACTCCTCATTTCACCATAAATTCCTTTTGACTCCCTTTAAACTATGCCTATCTCAACTATATTCTATTCTATAGCTTCTCCCCCTTTGTCATTATCAAAAACTAAACTAAACTATACTCCCCCTAAATCTATGCTACCAATGGTTCTAGTGACTATATCTTAAGTAACTTCCCTGACTATATCTTAAGTAACTTCCCTTAAATCTATAACTCTCCCTAAATTTAAATCTAAAAATTTATAAATCCCCCTAAACTTATGGCTATACTATTGTAATTTTACTAACATAACAGGAGTATAATAAAACATTGTATAAACTAAAGAAGTAATTAAAATAATTTTTACAAGCAATACAAACAATCTAAACCAAATCAACCAAAGCAAAAATATATGTCAATTCAAAAACACTTCTTGAAACTTCAACTAATTTTAGAAACTGCAAAGCTTCCCCTTAATCTAATACTAGAATAGCTATATGTAATAAAATGTGAAAAGTATAGTTATATTGCTTAATACCTACATGTGTGTAAGTATACTTCAAGCCTATCAACGCACATATCAAATCCAACCAAGTCAAAGAAATCAATCAAGCCAAAAAAGTCAAACAAATTAATCAAGCCAAACAATCCAATTAAGTCAAAGTAAATATGTTATGTGTTTAATTTATAATCCTACATATTTCTAAGACAATAATTCTCCATACAATATACTTGTTGTATTTGGCGTTAAAAGTTAATATGTAATGTAGTGTCTGTAGTATGTTGGTTATAATGTAGTATAAAATGTATGTCATATGCAAAGCAATATGAAATGAAATGAAACTTATGATGTGAATGATTTTAATTTGTAATGCACTGTAATTATAATAATGATGTATGATATGAAATATGATGCGTAATGATAATATATAGAATGATTTGGTTATGATATCTTATTTTGGCAAAAAATATTCAGAGTACTATTTAACTATTATGTATATACATATATATTATAAACTATTTAATCAAACAAAGGTAATATACATTATTTTCTAGACTTAGGTTAATGATACTAAAATAGTAAAGATAAGAGTTTACTGATAATTAAAAATATATTCATGATAGGTAGTAAAATAATCAGAATAATTTTATGAGAAATACGGAGTTAAATAATCTCAGTAGGTTGCTTCTTTTTAAAAAAAATTGAAGATCTTTTTGAAGACAATATAAAATTGTATATAAAGTATACTATTTTGATATAAACATACATTCATAATTATATATGTAAAAACTAATTAAAAGAACATAAAATTTAATTTATTATGAGATATACATCAATCTTTGGATACAAATCAATTTAAAATTTAAACTTTTAGGAATCAAAACATATTAATTTGCTAAAGAACCCTTATATGCTAAAACTTTAAAAGAAATCTGTAACAAAATTATTTTTGATGAAATCTGGTAATCTAACTATAACTTCTTATATTTTAACTCCCAATTTAAGACATAAAAATTATAGACACGCACACACTTTGTACCAAAATATTAAGTTGAATCAATCTTAATAAGAAATCAAAATTAGTATTAAGTTAAAATAGTATTTGAGATAACATAACTTAAAATTGTTATAAAATTATATGAGAAATATATAAGTTAAACTATGCATGTTTACACTTTATATGAAAGATATATATTATAACAATATCAAGTTTTTTTTTGAAAAGGCAAGTGGAACTATTATTATTTATAGAAAAAGAATTACAAGAGGATCTAGCAAACAAACATGCAGGCAAAAGTAAAAACAACCAATAAACTCGAAAAAACATTTACATTTTAACCTTGCACAACATACTATTATGAATTATTGTGTATAACTGATCTGCCGTGCTACTGCCAATACCAAAAGGCCTATGGTTTCTCTCCAAATACCAGCAGTAAGTTTCTTTAGGAGCTTCAGCAAAACACTTGTCCTATTGTTTCTCCACCTCGTCGCCTTAAATATGTTGAACCATTCCATTCGGCTAGCAGTGGATGGCCTATGGAAACCACTAGTCGCCAATAACCTTTTCCAAATGCGGTGAACATATGAGCATTCAAAAAACAGATGAGTATTGGTTTCAGCTTGACTATTGCAGAGAACACAATTTTCATCATGCACTATGCCATATGAAAACAACTTACTCTTAGTATTGATGGCACTGGCCATTATCTTCCAAAGAAGGAAATTATCCTTTGCTGAGTTGATGTAGTTCTAAATCCTCGAATACCATAGAAATGCCTCTCTGATTGGACACAAAAGGTTATATATTGCTTGAATAGAGTGTGCTTTTCCATTCTAAGGTATCGCATTATCACTAGATATATTGAAATTACAAGCTAAATTATTCTAGAGCTCCCTCAAGGTTGTTGAGCTACTATAAGGCAAATTAATCATACCATCTTGAATGTAATCATTTACTACTGCTGAATGAGGAATACCCGAGTTACGCATCACATTTGGATCAACAATTTCATTGAGTATCAAACCAGCTTTATCCCAAGGGCTATGCTAGAAAGATAAATTTGTATTGTGACAATAGTTACATTGGATAAACTGCTTAAAGGTACCTTGCAGCTTCAGTATTGTTCTCCAGCTCCAACTACATCCTTAAGGTATATTCATAGTCCAGAAATTCTTTGTTCCAATCAAGTTAGCATGAACCCACCTCGCCCATAGACCTTTATGAACAACAAATAACTTCTCAAAATATACTGATATGGCCGTGATGTTCCACCGATAAAGATTAATTCCTAATCCACCATTCCTTTTACTGCCACGGATTTTATGAAAAGCAAAGGGTATCATTTTTTTGGACAAAAGATCGCCATGCTAAAGGAACTTATTCACTGCACTTGAGATCATGTCTATCAACTTTATTGGAAGAATATAATGTCGCATCCAATAAGTTGTCATGGCAGCTACAACAGATTGAATGTTAGTTAATCTACCAGCTTGTGATAGCTTAGAATTAGTCCATTGCCGAAGCTTATGAGTTATCTTTTCAAAGAGAGGAATCCACTGCTCCTTAGTAATTCTTGAGCATATAAGAGGTAAACATAATTAATAAGCATTCAATGGCATTTCAGCTAGACCAGAGCAAATGATAATATCTAATTTCTTATCCACAGGCAGTCCAACAATAAGGATATATGATTTATTAATATTGAGACTCTTACCAGTAATATTGTAAAAGTAATCAAGAGTGTTGAGAATACACTGGATATTATGAACTGTTGGCTTAGTAAAGATGATTAAATCATCAGCAAAAAGAAGATAGGTGATAAGAAACAAACCTTGATGCACCTTCTCCCTAAATAATGAAGTCAGCAATTCCATAGTGATGATGAAGAGATAAGCCGAAATGGGGTCCCCTTCCCTGACACCATTTGTACCCCTAATATAACCATGCAGTTTCCCATTTCTAGAAATAGAGTAATGTGGAGAGGAAATACAAGTGTATATCCAAGCTGTGAAAGGCATAGGAAAATTCGTACGCGACATGATCGCTAAAATAGCATGCCATGAGACTAAGTCAAACAATTTCCTTATGTCTAACTTGAGCATACATCGAGGAGAGGTATTTTTCCTTTTGTAACCATAGAGAAGCTTTTAAGTTATTAATATATTATCACTTATGCTCCTTCCTTTGATGTAAGCAGATTGATTCTCTGATATTATAGATGATAAAACATCTTGCAATCTTACAGCCAAAATCTTAGAGATGATTTTATAGAATATAGTACAACAAGATATTGGTCGATAATCCAATATCGAAGCTGGGTTTTCACTTTTAGGGATCAAGGCAATTGCAGTTAAAGAAAAACTAGTGGGTAAGTGATATGCATGAAGAAGAATTTAATTGCACATATAATATCATCACCTAAAATGGCCAACATTCCTGAATAAAGTATGCATTGTATCCATTTGGCCCTCCACTGCTGCTTAAATCGAGACTGAACACTGCCTATTTGATTTCTTTGCTAGTTACAGCTGTAACAATGCTCGTTGATTGATCTTCTGAAAAAAAGGAAGTTTAATTTGGAAGAGAGACTGCACATCAATTCTTGATGTCACGGAGTTAGCCAAGATTGATTTGAATTAGTCCATAAAAGCATTATTAATGTTGTCTTTAGATTCTTGGATAACACCGTGCATATCTTTAACCATATGAATCAAAACCATGGCCTTCTAGATTTTGATAGCACTGTGAAAGTATTTAGTATTCCTATCTGCTTCCTTTTCAGTTTTTAAGTATTATTTTTGTCTTGTAGCCTGCAGTTCCATACCCAAATCATTCCTCAAACTATTCTGAAGGACACCCTCTTCATGTTGCAGATCAATATTGTGTGGATGATAGTATATTTGCTCTTGAAGGTTGGCTAATTCTTGCCTAATCAAATATGATTGTTTTGATCCATTTCCAAAGTTAGATGCAGCCCAAGCTTTTAAAACAAATTTCAATGATCTAAAGTTTCTTAGGATCTTTTGCATAGGATTACCAGGAAATTGCTGCATCCAATCCTGCATTAAGATAGTAGGAAACTCCACATGTTTAGTCCAGTAATTAAAAAAATTAAAAGAAGTGTTACCCTTGCTAGAAGCTGAATCCTTATCCCAATCAAGAATCAAAGGGAAATGGTCAGAGAAGGAGGAATGGATAGATTGATAGAATGAATTTGGCCAATGTTGAAGGAAATGAATATTAGCAAAAATGTGATCCAGATTACAACGAGTAGGAAAACTAGTTTTACTCCTGGAACAGGTAAATGCAAAGCCATACCTGGTAATAGGAGTAAGGAATAAGAGCATTAAAGCTTGATTGAGGGGTGCTATGTCTTTAACAGTAAGTGAGCATCCAGTAGATTTTTGGAGAGATGAGAACATGCAGTTGAAATCACCTCCAATTATCCATGGATCGGAAGAATCGTGGAAAAGAAGAAGAGAGTATTGTGCATGAACAAATGTAAGATTGTGGAAAAGAAGAAGATGAGAACATGCAGTCAAGGAAGTTTTTTCTCTGAGCAATAGAGTTTTGTGCATGAACAATTGTAAGAAAAAAGAGAGTATTTGTGGGATGGTATTGACATTTGTAGTGGATGAATTGATCAGATGATTCAATCTTAAGGAGATGAAAAAAATTAGGATTCCACATGGTAAGAAACCAACCATAGTTGGCATCAGAAAGATTGTGATCATAGTTCCAACCTGGGCATATGAAAGAAGCAGCATTCAAAGTAAGATTAATATCAAGTTTAGTTTCGGAAATGCAGATTGCATACATATCATTGTCTCTTATAAAAGCCTTTACATCACTTTGCTTTGAGGTTAAATGTAAACCTCGCACATTCCAAAAATCTATTCTAGGTACCATCATAATGAAATAGGATCCGAAAGTGGGGTGGGTGTTTCCTTATATGTCTTTTTGAAGGGGTTTTCTTTATAATAATGGCATTATTTCACTTGGGGGAATTCTTTACCATTATTTGGGTCATCTATGTCAGCAAAAATAGGATTTTGGACTTTCTTTTTCCTACCTCTCTTGCCTTTTTTACTTCTAAAAGAAGCAGAGAGGTTTACAGTTTTAGGAGAGGAATTATCTATGTCAACAGACATTGAAGGAGGGAGGACAATGTGTGGAGGAACAGAAAGATGTGAGTAAGGGGAATTTATTTTATAGCTGCATTTAGATTGAGGACGGACATCAAAAGTGAAGAGTTTTTCAATGGGATTAGATGATGGATTTGAATATGGTTTCGATGCAGATTCTCCATTCAAAATTGGAGTAGATAGTACCTGTTCATTCAAAGATTCCATGGTTATCAGTATTTCCAGAATTGAGAAGTTATTATGAATTTGGAGTGCTTCATTCTCAATTACATTGTCTACTATCACTTGTTTTCCTTTTTCTAATTTAGATTTTTTACTTGAAGTGCGTGGAGATGTCATTACATCAGATTGATCCTTATTATTGGTACCCTCGTGTTGAGTATGAATCATTCCATTACAATCAATTATTAGTACTTCTTCCATATTCTGATCTTGTTCTTTATTTTTTTCCTTTCTCACTTGTTTTATTATTAGCAGTTAATGTGTCTATATTTTACTGTTGATCAGTTTCATTTAGTTTTTGCCCATTATTTACTTTATTAAACCACATTTGCTTCTTTTTGTTAACCACTTCTTTCCATTCATCCTGATATCTTGTTTTAATATCGTTTCTCCAGTCCTTCTTTGCATTGAGTCCCCCATTCCGATGCACTTCAGTTTCCTGTTCAAAGTATTGATGATCTCCTGCCATTTCATTATTCTTATTATGCTCACACTCCATAGTGGCATGAGCGAACATTTTGCACATAGTACAAATAGAGGGTCTCTAATCATAAGAAACTTGCACTGATGGACAGTTTTCCCCAAGATCATCCATTGGAATACTATCAGGCAGTTCATAGTCATGGTTAATTTCTACCAATGCTTTTGCATATTTAAATCATTGCATCTTCTTAGTGCTCTCATCGAAACAAATAAGTCTCCCAATGTGACACACAAGCCCATTGATGCCAAATAGAGTCCACAACAAAAGAGGGATTCGATGAGGATGAATCTAGACTGGAACTTTTCTTATTTGTGATTGCAAGCTACCAATGGTGGGATCCCATCTGGTAATAATAAACATTCGTCCTCTAATGAATAATGGGTCTGCATGTAAAATCTTTTCTTTATCAAGTTCATTAGCAAACTTAAAAAAGAAATTAAATCCATCAGATTTTATTTCAAAGTCTCCATTCAATTTCCAGTGTTTTCGTAAAAAATTAACAACATATGTGTATGATAGAGTGTCATCAAGGAAAAATCCCACCAAATATTTATTCCAAAATTTCATACCCTCCTGTTTAATAAAATCAGGAATTTTTTTATGACTTGAGTCACGTGGAATGTCGAAGTGAAGAGGTTTGAATTTACCAGTATTTCATGGAAGAGACTTGAAGAGGGATACGAAATCAGATTTAATTGAAGAGCGATCACGATTATTGTCACTATACAGAGAATGGTTTGACGAAGGGGTTGTGTCGATGAAATGACACTGATGGGGTTAGAATTGTCAGTGGATTTGTTTAGATCTGAAGTATTGGTGGCAGAATCTGACTTATTTGAATGATCCGGATTCAAACTGGTATCACGAATAGAATCAGATCAGATACGATTGACAGAGGAAGATAAATCTGCAGAATTTTGTTTCAATAGGGCTTGATTAGCAGATAGAGGATTGTCAGAGAGCGGATTGAAATGGGAAGGAGGATCAGGTGGTTTGGAAGGAAGCGGAGGGAAGGTCGAATCAAAAGAGAATGAAGAAGATGATGGATTAGAGAGGAATGAGGATGACACCATTAGCAAGGGATAATAGGCCGATGACTATATCAACAGTATCAAGTTTTTGAAAATTAACATATCAATGCACTATATAGTTTTATTTATTTATATACTTCCAATATATATTTTTGAAACAAAATATATGAAACATATGTAGATGAACAAAATTGATAATTAGAGTTTGAACTGACATTTTCATTTTGAAAAATGTCCTTTCAAAACCAAATCAAAGAGTGGTGAAAATTTTAAAATAAGAAGATATTTTAATTAAACTGTTATATTGATATGTATACTATGGTGTATTAACTTATGAACCAAATATTTAGAATTATAAAAGAGAAAAATTTCTATACCTAACTTTGTGCACAAATATATAATCCTAAATTCAACAATAATTATGAAATAATTGTAAAGCATACCTATTTTCGCAATCCTTCTTTTTTTTGTTCTTCCATTTTCATGAGCACATATTTAGATATCTTCCAGCATTTGATGATGAGATCTGCTCTATTTCGACGGGCTCATTTTTCTAATCAGCATAATATATTCATTTGCTGAATTTGAAGAACGTATGGGAAAGATAATGATGATTTAGTAGTTTAACCATCTTGGCGCCTGAAATTTGAATTTGAATTTGAATTTGAATTTGAATGGATGGACACTTAAACTACTACAAGTAGGCCCAAAAGTCATGTCTCTTCACAATTTTTTCTCTTCTTCTTCTTCTTTTTCTTCTTCTTCTCATTTTCCCACTTTCAATCAATCTTTGAGAGGCATAACTTCTTCGTTTCTTAATGGAATTGCAGTGGAAAATCAAAGAAGAAGGCAAGGGCTACGATTCAATAATGGTTTGGCGAAGAATTTGAATGATATTACGGTGCAATATGCCGAATCAATGAGAGAAAAACAGAAAATCCCGTATGCAATTTTTTGTTTTGGATAGTCAACTTCAAACTGTCATATCTCACTCAATTTTGATTGGAATTTGATGATCTACCCATCAAAACGACCGCGACAACAAGGACTACTATCTGGAAAAGGAGTTGGGATGAAATAATACAAATATCTTGGCAAAATATGAGAAATACCAGTGATATTTTTTGTTTCTTTTTCCCTTTGTGCACCAAAATTTCATTTGAACATAACTTGGCCATTTCTTGAAGGATTCACATGAAACCAGTGGCATTGCAAAGTGGATGAAGAGAAAAATATTATTTAATCCAATTGTAGAAGATAATCAAAAGTTTTTGTATTAATCAGCTACTCATTTCGTTGTAGATTGTTAATTCATATCCGTTTTTTCTTCTTGATCGATGAAAGATCATCTTGGTGTCTTTTGGCTTGTAGATAATAACTTCATGATAATTTTATGACATATCCATATGAAAAGTAGTGCTAAAAAATTACTATTTTAATCTTTTCAAAAAAAAGATTATGACAGACCTATCTAATACTAATGCTATGCATGAATTTGACTAGTGTTACAAACCATTTTAAAATTTGTCATTTAATATTTCCAAAATTCGGATGATGTACTTCTGAAAATTTGTGCACTGATACCAATTGTTAAGGATGCGGATTAAGGATCTTGAGGCATAATTAACAATAGAGGGCGTGAGTTATAAGAAATTATAGAAATCTTTAACTAACTTGAATTACTATATGAAACACACAATGATTGTCACACCAGAAATGATCATAAACACAAAAACAATCACAGACTCAGATAAAGTAAATATTGAATGCAGAAATGGAAAGAACACACCGGATTTTATACTTGTTCGGATTACTACTACGTCCATTCCCATGCAACGTTGGATTTCATAGAGTTTTATTAATACTAGTATCAATCTTAGAACACCCTTGATTTCACGGCTACAAGGTTAACACAGATTCCACCACCCTTGATTTCATGGCTACAAGGTTCACACCGCTCCCTTTCCTTGATTTTCGGGACACAAGGAACACATCCTTTCCCAAACAATTCCCAAGTGATTACAACAGCCCTAGAACTCTTCAATATCACTTCCAATCAGAAAGTATTTGACAGAGATTAAGAAGAGAAGAAATTTGATATAATTTGAGTAGAAATCGGCAGAGTATAAGTATAGAAATCAAGAAAATAATGTATATAAATGGTGATTAGAGATAGAATGAAGATGGAGAAGAAGAAGTTATGAAAAATTCGAATTTAACCCCTATTTGTAGTGTTTGAAAGCTTGCAAAGTTTCTGAAACATTTCAAAATATGAAAACACACTTCCTTTGAAAATTGATATTATGGCAGTTATATGTCGACATGCTCAATTATGTATGTTGACATATACATAGTATTTTAATTTTTAAAATCATTTTTCAAGTGTTAAAACCAATATATATTTTCTAGAAATTCTTGAATCAAAACTGATGTTCCGAATGAAGTTTCCGAAGTATAAAAACATATAAAACATTGTGATATATAACATAAACATATTTAAAAAACTATATGATATAAAACTTTAAAACTTATACATAATATATATATTATAAAACTTTATATAAAACTATAAAGATATATATATATATATATATATGTATATGTATATGTATATTTGAAATCATAAGTAAAATCTTAATAATTTGAATTCATATCAGAATAGGAGTTTGAAATTATTTTGAAATTGATTTGAAAAGGAGTTTGAAAACAGAATTTGAAAGTGCTAACCGGAGTTATACATATAAACTAGACTCTATTACTTGATGATCTTGAGCTCTTGATATTCTTGATACTCATAAGTCTTGATTTCCTTGATATCTTGAATCTCTAATATTGTACAGTCATCAATATTTATATCCTGCGTATATATCCTACATATACATATATATTTTTTGGACAAAGATGTTAGTATATATTTTATAATAAATAATGTTATTAATAGAAACAAGGTTGTTGTCATCAAAATTCCATTCTCCAACAATAAGTGGCCAATTGAAATAGTGGGCCGACTACCATTTAGCATTAGATAGGTTCATATGCACTTCTTGATTGCATAAAAGATAATTTTTTTTTGAAGGATAATGATTGCTATGGGTAATGTACGAGCATATGGATGCAGAATTTGGATGCTAGTCGTGAATTACATTTTTCCATCCTTAAAGATTTCTAGGACGAAATCTTTTGAGGAGGGGTAATGTAACACACTGGGTATTTTCAAAAATAATAAATTAAGGTTAACAATAAATTAAAAAGTAATATTTTCTTATATGGTGACTTCACCATTGTACCTGTAGGGTTTTCTACACAATAATCATCTATAACTTATTGTAACCCGAGTTTGTGTAGGGAAGAAGAAGAAAGACAGATGAAAAAAAGTAGGATGGTCGACCAGGTGACAGTCGACCTACTAAAGGCGGTCGACCATACTCAATGAACCTGAACGATAGTTTGGAACTAAGTATAACGCATTTAAACATTTTGATAATGAGAGTGACATGTTCAAATAGTTACGTCGTGGTTATGACATGTTTAGATGGTTTGCATTGAATCTTAGGTTAATATGATAGCAGCAAGGCCCTAAGAATTACTATAAGAAGAACTTAATTTCAAGTCTCAAACCTTAATATGGTGACAATAATCTAATCAGTCTTCCTCTTCCTCGAAGACCCTTTTTCTTTCAAATAAAATAAAAATAGTTTAAAATAAATCAAATCGTGGGGTTGACATTCATATAGGGAAAATTACTAAAGGGAATCTTCATTATTAGAGCTTAGACTGCCAGGTGAGTGAGATTTAAATTTGAATAAAAAAGGTAAAATTTATTAGTATGTGGTTTCCTCTTAGTTACTAGGTTAACTAAAAATAAGGATTTGGATTTATTAAACTTTGAATTGATAAATCAGAATTAGTTATGTTAAATATAATTATTAATCAAGATCTAGATATTCAAATTGATATTGTTCAGTGTTTAACATTACATTGAACTAAATATAAAAATACTGATTAGGTCAAAATAACCGTATCAAAAAACCCTAATCTAGAACAAGTTGGATTGAATTTTAATTTGAGGAGATAAACACTATAAAGAACGACTAGGAGTAAAACAGATTATCAATTTATCGTAGAAAACACATATAGGAGGTGAGTAGGTAATAAGGTTGCCCTCATTAGTGATAGTCAACCGGCCTAAGGGACAATCGACCAGTGGTAAGCCAATTGACTGTACGCTAATTTCTTGGTGCAGTGAACCTCAAAGTGTTAGTCCTAGGTTTGATGGACTAGTTAGATCAGTTGGTCTAAAATTGTGGGTATTTAAATATTCAAATAATAGTTTTGTAATTCAAACATGCTTGATTTTATTATTTAAGTAAGACAAGGAATTTATTTCCAAGTTTTTTTTACTTAAATAAGTAATGGGATAAATAACTGAAAATGTGACCGAGAGTCAACTTTAGGATTTACATCCTTTCATCGAACAAAATTTGTTTCAAATCTGTGCAACATTGTTTGATACATATATATACATGCACATGCATACATATAACATACATATGTATACATAATTGGTTACATCAAGGGTATACAAAGTATCCTAAGTGTATGCATATAAACTCCTTATATGTATAATCCTTAAATTTGGAAAAAGCAAACTTATCATCACCATTACTCTACGTCGAATCTATCATTAGACCAAACTTACAATCACCAATACTCTGTATCAAATCTATCATTAAATCAAACTTACCATCACCATAACTCAACATCACATCACCTCACACATTAAACCTAACAATAATGCATTAATGTTCTAGGGGTATTTTAGTCTTTTCCCATCATATTCCTCAGGCTATATAAAGGGAGGCATACCTTTAGGAATATTTACATATTATTTCTTCTTATTCTTCCTATGATATTTTGATGGATTCTTCTTAACGGAAATAGAAGAGTTGTGATTAGGGAAGTACTTAAGCACTAATTCACTTAAATACTTTCTAATTTCCTCACATATTAATTAAATCTTCTCAGATCTCTTTTAAACTTTGGCTTTAGGCCTAAGACACCATGGGAGGCATGATTAGCAAGTAAGAGGTGAAGGAAGGTGAAAGAAATAAGGGGTTCCAAAGAGGGCTATGAACAATGATGGAGCAGGAGGAGGAGAGTGTTGGCTTGGTTTGGAAGTGCTAAAGATTGGGTCTCTAGATTTTTGGTAATGAAAGGAGGTGGTTCTTTTGGATTTTTGCTTAGTTAAGCATGTATCTAAGTGAGTTACCTCACTATCTCCTGGTCATATTTTGTTTATATATATGTCGTATTCCAAGTATAATGTTAAAGTGACATTAACTAAGTACAATTATTAATTTTAGATGCCCCTTGCTTTTGAAAGAAAATGACAAATTTATATTATATAAAATTACTTCTATTACCTTCTTAAAAATGTTTTGTGGCCTTGACTTGTATGCTATATTGAAGTAAGTTTGAAAGTGTGAAGTGAGGATAGTCATATAAGCGCACTTCATAATCCCTTATTTTAGTGAAGCCTTATAGATGTCTTCTCAAAATGTATCCTTCATAAATATCTTCTCAAAATACCTTCTTTATAAATATATCCTTTATTAATATCATCATTATAAATACCTTCTTAAAAATTGTATCTTGTTTAAATACTTAATAGAAAAGCAATCAAAAATGCATAACTCTATAAGCCGATGAGTAGTCTTATCTATTTGTGAGATTCAAAAATGAGATGTCTAGGCAAAATGTGATGAAATTAGTGCTCTAACTTACCTGGCTTTGCTCTTTAACGAAAAATAGTTAAGTTGATAATATTGGAAATGAGTTAAGTATATGAATCATGATTTCTATAAGCGTTTGTTTTCAATGGAACAGTTTGTTATTTAACTTTCCAACTTAATGAAATATTAACTTAAATCTTTAGTAGATATTTTAAAGATAAGAATAAGTTAAATGAGTTTGGGTTTGTCATGACAATGTGCTAATTATATTCATCTTTTACCCTATCAGAATATACAAATGAAGTAAATATATATTTAAACATATGTTTTAAAGATAGGCGCAAGTAAAACAGTTTTGGGTTTGTTTCGACAATGTGTTAATTGCATTTGTCTTTAACCATCTCAGATTATGTACGTCAATTAAATATAATTGGACCTTTAAGTGAATGTTTTAAAGATTAATATAAAGGGAATCGTTTTGGGTTTGTAGTAAGCGATGTTTTAGTAACATTTCTTATGCACCCTTGAAATATAACTAAACTGGAAACATATTGTTAAAGGTTTTGAATATACTTATATCTTTAATAATGAGATCTTAAAGATAGTAACAAATATACAATCTTTCAGGATAAAGATAGTAAATAAGATGTTTTAACTTATAAAAGAGAAGAGGTCCTTAGTAAATAAAGGTTTTAACCTCTTTGATTATATTTTAAAGAAAGTAAATATTGCAAATGATTTGTGAATGTACTTGTATCGTAGAGATAATGTAGTGCCCCACCCCAAGATCCACCCCTATATTGAGTAATATTGTCTATTAAAGCAAAGAATAGAGCTGTTTAAGAGCGACCATCCATAAGTATTATATTAAACGAGTATCAAATACATCGATTAGGTGTATAAATTTTTCCTTCTTGCCTCAGGTGGATCGACCTACTTAATTAATGTCTAATATAAACTTATGGCGGCAAAGGATCATACTAAGAATATAGTATAAATATAAACATATGCAACACATCATAGAACAGATCATATATATATCGACATACATTGGAACCATAATAATACATGTGTACATACCTGAATATTTCAAAAACCACATATAAATACAATGAATCTCAAAGTGAATATACATCATTTGACTTAAATACTCAACTCAAGTAATAGCTCCATAAGGGTTAAACCGGGTGAAAGTGGAGCTAGCTTTATTCTACCGATATACCTAAAACGACACGGTCTGACTCAAGTACAAATACATGGTCAATTTAATTTAAACATATTAGTAATAATGTGGTAAGTGAAATAAAATGTCATTAAGACAATCATTTCTTTCCATAATAAATATGAATCACATAGTTAAAAATTAATTCAAGACGCAGAAGAGATGATTCCTTTTCTATCAGAAAGGAATAATATAAACACATAACAATATATATCTTAGTAAATAAATTCACGAATTTAATACTCACATTATTTTTGAGAGGCAAGAACAGAGACTCAGATATCTCCATAAAATCATATTACCCAAATTCTAATATTAGGGTTACTAAAATTTGGAATCACATAAACACAAAGATGGAGATCACAGAAATCTCAGAAATCACAGAATTCATGGAACTTGGTTAAGAGTTCAAATCGTAGAAATGAAATCATCATATATACACAGATCTTTAGATAGCTCTGAACTATATATATATATATATATATACATACATACATATGTATGTATGTATGTATGTGTATGTATATGTATAATAATCATTACCTACAATGTTGAAATCATAATAAAACTCAAAATTCAGGAAATAACCCAGATTTTGATACATAACTCAGATTGGCAAGCCGAAGCTACGCCGCATATGCAAACCACAAATGGCCTAATGTCGTAACAATACTAGTATGTATATATAGTACCTTCCTCAGACGACCAAATGGTCAAAAATGCCTCAGATGTCTCAGGTTCCTTAGATGTCTCAGAAGTCATAATGCATCAGATTGACCCGAAGGTCTAGCACTGGAGAAACCTCAGAATGTGTCACAAACTCTAAGATAGTAATCCGAATAGTTGTAACTGCGCCCCATTCCACATGTTTTCTCTTATCAGTTTACTCCCCGCAAGTCAATTCCATACTAAAAAATAGTAGCTTCGAACATGCAAGTTTGGAATTAACCGAAATAATAAACATGTGTTTCCCATACCATATCGTTTACTACATCATTTAAATCACAACCTCACATTCCCAAAGGATGCAAATATTTGCAGTTTTATATAGGAAAATATACTTAGGAAAAATCAATTTAAATTCGATTTTGGAAAATATTTGGAAATCGATGATTTTGAAAATATCTTTCATCGTATGAAATATTTCTACTTTAATGGTCTCAAAATACTTATAGTAAGTGGAAAATAGTGAGAAGTCCAAACTTAAGAATTTTTTTGGTGAAAAAAATGAAAAGTTTAGAAATTAGTGAGAAGGACAAATGCTAGTGCAAGTGGAAAAAGGATCGTGGGCCCCCTGAATTCCATGTTTAGTGCAAATGTGGACTTATGCCTAATTTTGAAACTTTCCATCCTTTTGACCACTTTTTTTGCAATGTTTGTCCTTTAAAAGAAAATGCTCTTATAGTAATATAGATAATATTTTCTTTAATCGGTACTTATTTATAATTAAAACTCTTTTAAAATGGTTTATGACACGTGCATATGGATATAGTAATATCAGAAAAACTCATGAAACAACACATGAAATTTTTTCTGGAAATTCACCAAACTAAAAATATAGTTTGGTGATAATTTAGGATTTTTCGTTGTAGAACTAAGCCAAATAAAACATAATAATCATGGCTTAAACTTAAGAAAAATCACCTAAAACAAGCACAAAAACCATGAAATGTACCCAGAATCGGCTATGGTTGCAAATTTAGATAAGTTTAGAATGATCAAACGACTTCAGAATGAACTGAAAATTGGTGTGCAAAAACTAGAATAACATATCTATCAATTGGAAAAAGATTCACCAAATTATAAAATGAAATGGAAGAGATATGAAGTCTCAAACATGGTCTCAGGCCATGTT
This sequence comes from Allium sativum, assembly GCA_030737875.1. NCBI lineage: Eukaryota > Viridiplantae > Streptophyta > Magnoliopsida > Asparagales > Amaryllidaceae > Allium > Allium sativum. The sequence continues at coordinate 609,853,593 of CM060922.1, forward strand.
GGATTCTGCCTAGTCTAAAATCTTCTCTGGGTTCAACTTCCGGTCCTAATTTGAATAGCTAAACGACATTAAAATGGACTGAAAATTGACATGCATGAAGACCAACATTTAAAACCTAGAATGAAAAATGAGTCAACCAATTTAGACCATTATTGAAAGAGATAAAGTGCTTCAAAGTTGATCCTTGGCATTGTTTTCATTCACTAGCTACAACAAAAAGTTTCCTGCTTTGAAAAGGAGCATGAGTCGACCCAAAAATGGCTTGTGTTGATCCAAATATGGCTTGGGTTGACCCCACCACATGCAAACTTGCTCAGGATGATTCCAGCCTCATATTCACCTTTCACCATGATTTTACCTAATTAAAACTACCTAGAATGGACGAAAATCCAACATGCATGAAGTACAGCACACAACCTTTAAAGTTGAAAAAGATTTACACAAAATCAACATGAATCGAGAGAGATATAGTGGCCCAAAGTTGAACCCAATCATTATTTTCATTAAATTAGAATTTAAAAAGAAATAATTATTGTAACTTATGAATGCATCATAGAAACTCGCACTTAACACATAACAATGTTTAAACTAGAAGAAAGAGCATAGAAACTAACTTGCTAAAATTAGAAGAGATTTTAGCCTGAATTTATATGTAAGGAAGGAGCTTGTAGCACTTGAAACCTATTTGGAAGAGAAATATTCATGGAACAAAGAGTTACAATGATCTTTCTTCCTTCTTGATTCTAGAAATTATTGTTTAATTCCCCATTTTGATCTTTGATTTGTTGAAGGAAAGAGATATTAAAATGCTCCTTTATTTTATAATTTGTATGACGGATTTGACCTTTTAATATTAAAGAGGAGGCAATGGCTTTTCACTGTGATTTTTCTTAGGAAGATGATGAGACATATTTGGAAAGTATTAAATTTCCAGCAAATCCAAACAACAAAACTCTTCTTAGAAACCAAAAGAAAATATCCAATAATCAAAAGACACATAAGAGGTACATAAGCAAGAAATTCGACGAAATTTCACGCAAAATGGACAAATTCTTTGAGAAGGTTAACCTAAAACTTGGCCTCTCATCATCATCCTCTTCGTCTACCACATTCTAAAGTTTTATATATTGTATCAACTAGTCGTGTCTAGCTATTTCTAAGTGTTATTTCTAGTTTCCATACATTGTATCCTTTATTTCCAAGGCTGAGTATAACCTCCATAAACTATTAATGAAATTTCCTAGATTATTATGTTTATTGTCATCAGTATAGTCGTTGGGAATCAACAAAACCATTCACAACAACTCAAAATTTCAAATTAAATTAAAACCAGAAAAATTGCACTAAGTACGTCAACGTACCCAAACATGCATGTTGACATACAATGGACAAATTCTGAAATTTTAAAATTTGATAACTACCTCGTGCTATTTTAATTCAAACAGTTTTAAAACCATATATATACACACACACACACATACACCCCCCCCCCTTTTGAACCAAAAATTCGACTCATAAATCCATTATCTTCTTTTTTGCCCACTCTCATCCGAAAACAAAAACTATGGAAAATCCGATCCATAACTTAACCAGAAACTTAGAATAAATCCTCGAATATTTATAAAATATTCTCTCACTTATTCCCGGAAACCAAAGGCATTTAGAATTAAGCAAAATGCAGATGACCAAAGAGCAAGAAAAGCATTTGGATGCAATTTGATGGATGATATCCTCCTTAATCAAACAAGAATCAAATCCAAACCCCGAATGAACTCTAAACAAGGATGATGAAGAATGAGATGCCAATAAAGTTGATCCAATCTTCGGTAAAGTTGGATTGGTTGAAGTTCCTAGAAATAATTAAATAGATGTGAAAATAAATTTTAAATTAATATTATGTTATTTAATTATTTGGTTGCATATGGTTGGAATAATTGGATTTGAATATGTGACTTGGTTTGGATTGATTTGATTTAAGTTGTTTAACTGTATATATATAACTTGGATTTTTATGAATGGATGGTTTGAATATACATACATATATATAACATGTTTGATTTAATAGAATTTAATACTTATTTATACAGGATTGAAATGCTTGAACTATAAAACTTAGATACAATTCAAGTCCAATAGTAGCGCAGTATAATCAGTCAAGGAAAGTTACTATTTGGACTTAGTATTACTTGTACTTATTTATGTTTTTTGATGGGTGACAAAGGGGGGAAATATAAAATATGGTGTTGAAGTAAGAGTGCATTGTCGAAGTTAGAGGGTGTTAGGAAATATACTTTATAAAAAGTTTGTCATCATCAGAAAATGGGAGATTGTTAGTGCAAGATGTTTTAATGACAATAACAACAGGTATAACAAGTATTGGTATAAAATATTTTATAGTTATTACTATCGATTATATATATTCACACACTATATAGTATGGGCTTTTCAATAGGCGTTAATAATTAGGCATCTACAGTAACAAGACCATCTGTGATGATCTAAAAAGATGCTATAGAGATGTTGATCAAGTTTGTTGATGCGAATCAAGGCTAATGAGTTATCAAGAATTCAAGAATGACGAAGATATGTATTTGAGCCTTAGTTATATATGTTAAAACTTAATTGCACTCATTTGAACTCTTTTCAAAATAGATTTTTATTTATTAAATTTTTTAAAGTATTTTGCATAACATATATTATAATTAATTTTAAAGATTTAAGTTTTAAATTGATTTCTATATTTTATGCTTCAAGTTTTAAATTTGTTTACTATTTCAATTTTAATTATATTTGATATTTGTGATATTTGATATTATACTTTAACCTTTGATAATACATATCTTGGGTTCGTAGTTTGATATATTTTATATTAACTGTGCTACATGTATTACTATTCTAATCTTCACTGCAATAAATATTTATTTTTGGATTTTGAATTTACTTTATATATTGATTTTTATTATATAGTATATATTTAAATCTAAGTTATTTGATAAATAAAGGTGGCGCCTGGCGCAACGGTAAGGTTACCCGGCTGGTAATCTGGTGCGCGCAGGTTCGAGTCCCGGCCTCTTCACATATGTGAGGGAAAGGCTTTGGCACTAATCGGCCACCCCCAGAGCCCGGAAAGTCATGAGAATAGTACCAGGATGGGAGACTGACTTGGGAAGTCCTCTCGCGCTTGAGTACGAGAGCCTTTGGCACTGGGTATCCACCTTAATTTAAAATTATTTGGATAATCTTTCTGAAGTATTTTTATGTCTTAAAACTCTCTTTTAATATGTATATTTATTTCACAAAGTTTCAAGTTAAATTATATAGTTTTTATTTCCAAAATAGGAATTTTGAAATTTAAAAAGGGCCATGTCGACATGATCAAATTTGGTATGTCGACATACTATCCGGTTTTTTAAATTTCCAATTTGAATTGAAGTGACTCTTTACCGTGCCTTTTCGCGAATGGACATTCCTCTTCCCTTCTATAAATAAGGAGTTTTGATTCCAAAATTTAATTAATTATTTCATCTTCTTCTTTACTCCTTTTCTTCACCATTTCTAATTAAAATCATAGCACTATTATGCTAAATTTTCAAGTAAATAAATCTATTTCTACTTATTTTTTATTCTCTGTTATCCGCTTCACAATCTAACAATATCAGAGTGTAAATCAGAGTTGTAGGGCTATTGTAATCACAATCGCAAGATCAGGTCTGCATTCCTTTGAAAATCTATTTAAATATACTCAAAAGGGTGTGACTTATTGTCCCGTAAATCAAGTTATGTTTAATTGTACTCAGAAAGCAATTGGATGTGACTTGTTGGCACAGAAATCAGGTTGGCTATGCCTGGCGGCAGAGATTCCATAGGGTAACTCCTTGTAGTCTTGAAATCAAGGAGTGTAATATAGATTTTGGTGTGGGACTGAATGTAGGGTAACTTTGAACCAATAAAAAATCGGTGTGTTCCTTTCTTTACTTTATTGCTTTTACTATATTTGATTCTTTTGTGATTCCTGTGATAAATCTATAATATTTTTCTTATATACTAGTACAATTGTAGTAATTCGAAAAAGATTCATATAATTCCACAAACACTATTAATTCCTTCTCTAGTGATAGGTTTGCCTTAAAATCTACTTCCATTGCACCCACAACAAATACTCTTGATTTACTTTTAAATAAATACAAATATGTAATTAAACACTTTTGTTATATTTAACATTGAAAAAGCTCTACTAAGTCATAGAAATATGTAATAAAATACTTTCAACTCATTTAATTATTAATTTATATGCAACACATCAATATTGACATGTTTGTTAAAATGCACATGATCTTCCCTTGATTTAAGACTTATATATTTTAAATAAAAAAGCTTATACAACTTCGTCGTTTTTTAAAAAAAAATAACTCTACAAACTTTATAAAAATATTTTTAACCCATAGATATTGATTCTAAATGAATATTCATGTTTCCTATATACTTAGATTCACAAATATTGTTCTTATCATAAGAAAATTCACTTTAACAATGATTTATAAGATTATAAATACATCTTGACACAACTCAATATTATCTGGTTTTCTCATTAAATTTATTTAACTCATTACCAACACGATCTTTTGACACAAATTCCAATTTACATTTCCAATTTGTTTACAAATTTTGCAATTTGTCAACAATATAGCAAAAATATACTTTGGAAAAACTGATTTCAAAAAATATTTGAAAATCAGTGATTTTGAAAATCTCATTTACTATATGAGATATCTCTACTTTAATGGTCAAAAAATTTATAATAATAAAGAAAATATTTTCTTAAATCAGTACTTTTTTATATTTAAAAGTCTTTTAAAACGATTTATAAAACACATGTTTATGTATATAGAAATCTCATAAAAACTCACGAAACAACATATGAAAACTTACCCAAAAGTGCGCCAAACTCAAACTATAGATTGGTAATAATTTAGGCTTCTTAAATGTATAAGTTAGTCAAAATAAAATACAATAACCATGACTTGAAAAAAGATTAAAAGTGGCATGAAAACACTTATGAAAAATCATCTAAAACAAGCACAAATGCCATGAAAATGTACCCAAAAATCGGCTTTGGTTGCAAATCTAAAATAAGCTTTGAATGACTAAATGTCCTCGAAATAGTCTAAAATTCAATATGAATAAACTTGAACAACATGTCTATCAATTAAAAAAATATTTACTGAATTCATGCATGAAATGGAAAAGACATAAAGTCTCAAACATGGACTCAGACCATGTTGGATTCTGCCCAGTCTGAAATCTTCTTCAAGTTCAACTTTCAAACATAATTTGAATAACTAAATGAAGTCAGAATGGACTAAAAAACGACATGCATGAAAAAAAAAACATTCAAACTTTAAAATGTAAAAAGAACCACCCAATTCAGACCAAGATTGAAAGACATATAGTGCTCCAAAGTTAATCCTGGGCAATATTTTCGTACACTGGCTATAGAAAAGGATGTCTACATTTGAAAAGGAGTATGCGTCAACCCAAAGAAGGCCTGGTTCGATGTAAAAGTGGCTTACGTCGACCCAAATTTGTATATGGGATTTAATCTTTTAAGATTAAAGAGGCGGCCATGGTTTTTTATTGTGATTTTTCTCAATAAGAAGAGTAATGAACCGGAAGGAAGAATAATGTATGTATTTTCTCATTTTACTCCCTCTAAGTAATTCTATGGGTTTGGGTTCAGAATCCATTAGCCCAATTTGGCAAGTGTTACTAATTCCATTATTTAGCAAAGTGTTGCTAATTTATCATTAACGCTACAACACAAGATGACGCCCTTTTTACATATTTTCACCGGTTCTTGTTATATTTAACATTATAAAATCTCTACTAAGTCATACAAATATGTAATAAAATACTTTCAACTCATTTATTTATTAATTTATATGCAACACTTCAATATTTACATTTTTGTTAAAATGCGCATTATCTTCCCTTGATTTTAAAACTTATATATTTTAAACAATAAAGTTTATACAACCTCGTTTTTTTAAACAAAATAACTCTACAAACTTTATTAAAATATTTTTAACCCCTTAGAGCTTGGTTTTCCTATCAATACAGAGATCCACAAATATTGTTGTTATCACAAGAAAATTCACTTTAATAATGATTTATAAGGTTATAAAAACATCTTGACACAAATCAATATTATCTAGTGTTCTCAATAAATTTATTTAACTCGTTACAAGCACGATCTTTCATCACAAATTGCACTTTACATTTCCCTTTTGTTTACAAATTTTACGACTTTGCAACAAAACTACCTTGGTACACGTTTAAGTATTTCTAATAGCTTGATAACTCATATTGAGAATTTTAACACATAAACAATATTCTAAGTCAATATTTTATATTTCGGTATTCATGCTAATAACCAACGATGGTTGTATGAAATAATTTACCAATTGTTTCATTTGATAAAATGAACCTTTTAAACACAATCTATAAGATTTCACCATCTTTATAAATTTCATCTTAAATTTAGCAACATTACAACAAAACAGATCTATTACAACGGGTAATTCCCGTTATAATAGGGGTTTTACAGCGGCCAGCACGCCCGCTGTATTAGGCCATGTTGTAATGTGTCCTCTTTTACAACGGGCAATGAACGTGGTGACAGACAGTTGTAGTAGACTTTTTACAACGTTATTGTTATACGTTCTTCAATGGAATAGCAGCCCGTTGTAATATTTTTTGCAACAGGCATTGACCGTTGTAACATCTTCTATAACAACAATTAATGCCCGTTGTAAAATGCTGAAAGTTGCAATGGATTTGAATAATATTTACAAGAATTGAATATTTAATTCAAAATTTATTTTTAAACAAATATTTATTCAAATAAACATTTATTACACTTTCAAATAGTACACATAATGTTTCCCCTTTATTTACACAATCACTTGTATATACACTTCCTCGCTACATTTCAATCGTATACATTGACTCCTCAATACACACTTATTCACTCATATACAAGTACACAGTCACTCACACTCTCACTATAGTTTTAGTCTTCGGCTTCTTCCTTCAGAGTTTATAAAAGATACAAATAGTAGAACATACTCTTTAACTAATAAATAACTTGGCATCTACACCACAAAATAAGAGAACATCCCTGATTACTGAAGATCAAAATATCTACTTTCATTCAGTTCTGTTTGAACATGCTTGATTCCAGTTGGATTCTTGGTCTAATTTTAAAACATAAACCTATGTATGTACATATATTAAGGCACAAAAATTATAAGCCAAAATAAGAACATAATTAGCATTCTATCATCACAAATGTTTACAATAACTTTAAACTGACAAATGCAATACTATGAGAAAACAGAATTGAACATTCCTTAAATTTTGCTGGCTTGATTATTTCAAAACTTTTGCTTCCCAATATGTGTGCTTCAGATAATGCAACCAGTTCTTGTGTGCTTGCATCTATCCGACCAATCGAACTGGAATTGTTGGACCTCCACACAGTGCAACCGCTTCATCTCCAGCAACCTCAATCAAATCCGCCCAGGACATTTTCAAGCTTCAGTCTTTAGCCTTTCCCTATTGATCCCACACAATAAATACTAATCAAGATTCAGCCTAAAAAAATGAACTAAAGCAAACGAATTATCATCAATTCTTTCAGCCCACACGTGAATTACCATCGCTTTCAAAGCATAAAATGTAAAGGTTCTGAAATATGGTACATAAAACAAAGCATAAAATGTAAAGGTTGCAAATAACTTTGACCGAATATTAATACATAATCGATTCGTATGAACAGTTACATGTTCAGAAAATGCAATCGGACTATTAGAATTGTTAGTTGCTACTTTTCCAGCAATTACATTATCATCTGTTTCCAGTATGATTTTGCATTGATAAAAAAACCAGGAGCAATAGCTCTCTATACAATGATCATAACATATAAACTCATGAATCTACATGAATATGTCAAAATATGCAACAGAAAAATTGAAACAAAAACATCATATCCGCCATCCACAATTCCAACAATGCAAAGGAGAATCAGATCCAGATTTTCCAGAGCAGTCCTTTTCTCTACATCATCCCTATTAAAACAACTTAAGCATAATTATGAAAAAATATGACTAAAGTTTTCAGATATTACTAAACAGAATGAAATAAAGGCACTGCCTTGGGAAATTACATTTTGTGTCACCCAGTACCCATAAATTGAAATCAATTCAAATAATTTTTTGAAGTTTATCAATAAGATTTCATTTATCACCATCAGACTTTTGTCGTAGGTGTTCATATAATGCAGTATAAAAGCAAATGATATAATGACATTAACTTGCACAGAATCATTTAATGCAATGTCTAAACAACATTGAAATTAACACACTTCCAGTATCACGGTTAAATAACAGTAACGTGCCAATCATGCATTTTTGCACTGGGTATAGTCGATATACCAAAAACATTTATATAATGGCAGCATATGAGATATAAGCTTTAATATAACCCCTTTTTTGACAAATGAACAGTCAAGTTGACATCATATGAATCAGTGGGAAATAATGATTAATGAGTTATGGACTACAGAGTGGCAATGTTACTTGGCGTTCACCCATAAATGTTTCCACTTATTTGTTTATCTAAAAGAGAACTGGTAAACATCCAATCAGACCTTACCTTAACATATAAGTTCATAAAACTCCATGCATTGTATGCAGGCGCTTAAACCTTAATACTTTACTAGAGTTTAACACTACAAGAATATTGTATGTGTTAGATCAAAATTTGGACCTAACACCCAAATTGTTCTGAATCTTATAGAGTTTCAACTGAAGAATGAGGGAAAAGAAAATAACACACAGAATTTATAGTGGTTCGGCGTTAACGAGCCTACGTCCACTTTATATATTATTGATTATACTTTGAAAGCTAATACACAATGATTTCTCTCAATACTCTAGTAGTTTAACAATAATGGCGGATTATGTACTCAATATTGCCAAAAAAGATCCTTAAAAATGCCAAGCTCTAGGCTATTTATAGCTGATTTTGTCAGGCGGATCGTAGTAACACGTGGCACGAATCCCGAGGACATCGGATCGCATCGCTGCCGTTGAAGAAATAGTCAAATTAGCCGTTGTGGACAGGTGTCGCGATCCTCTTAAAAATCGGATCGTGCAAATGGGGAGAATCGGTCAAAATGACGGTTAGGGACACGTGTTGCTAGATCCGTGAGTCTCGGATCGCTGAAGACTAGCTCGTGTTCGAACGGGTCAAAGGCTCCGCCATGCATCAGGGGATCGGATCAGTCTATACTGGGCAATAATACATGTATGGGTCGAATCGTATAGAGGTGTCGTTTCGCTGATGAAATGGGTGCAATCCGATATGGGGCGATCCGATGAGGGGCGAGTCAATGGGGCGATCCATTCCTTCATGTACTTAGAGAATGTGGTTTCATACTTTCTTCTTATGAATGAACCTGGGTGGCTTGGTCAAAAAGCTAGCGAACATTTTGCCCCCTCGAAGTATGTTTTATCGATGATGGAACATGCTTCGAAGCTATAGAACCGTCTCTTCACATCGAGTCGCAAAACAGTGAACGATTCCTTTTCTGGGACTTTTCAGAGTCTTCATCACTGGATCTGTTGGTGATTTATCGATTCGTATCGCATACTCGAGTCGCGGTCCTTTAGCAAGCCATTCGAGCCATTCGTCTCGTTCTTTGGTGAGCGCTTGAGCTTCTTTACGGAACGGAACGAAATGGGCTTCTCTCCGAGACGTGGTGGGCTTTTGGTTCGCGGCCTGCCTATTTTCGCGGATCGAATAAGACAAAAAAGAGGAGACAAACGGTCGCCCTTTTGCCTATATAAGTCGGCCCTCCTCTTCACTTTCTTCCTTCTTCCTTCTTTCGTATCGTATCGCCTGCATCATTGAGGAAAAAACCCTAGTTTTTCAAACCTCCAAAAATCTGACTGTTCTCCCAACTTTTATAAAGGTAATCTATCGAAAGCATACTTATTCGATATCGCTCTCAATTTTATGAGTTTTTTTTGACTGGTTTGAGGGAGAAACAATGGAATTTTGTGATTTTTTGAGGGAACCAGCGAGGCGCCATGGCTGATGAGCTCAGAGGTTGGAGTTCGGAAATGAGAAGGAGAGGAGAAAAACGGAGGAGGAAGGAGAAGAGAGAAGGCCGGTTCGGATCGTGGGCAAGGAGAGGAAAGGAAGAAGATGAAGGCCAGTGGCGGGTCGGAGGGTCGTGGTGGCGGCAGTGGCGCGCTTCGTGGGGGACTGCAACGATCCAGCAAAGACCCCGATCACTTAATTTCACGATTCGTGAGGGGGGCGATCCCTCTGCCCTGCGATCCGAAGGAGGGAAATCCCTCTAACCTGCGATCCGAAGGAGGGCGAACTGTCATACACATCGTGGTCCGACTTGTAGATCACGATCCAAACAAATTTTGAACCTTAGACAATGCCTTGTCACCATAAAATTCTGAACAGTTGGGCTAGGGCCTTGATTTGGACTTTCTGGACTAAATGACCACACAATTTAACTGCATATGACGACTAATATTTTGATGATCTCGATAGCTTTTACGCTTTATCTTTAATGCATGCACAAGCACACACACCGGCACTTGCACACACGGGGGACGGGTAGTTTTAATCTCATTTTTCATGTTTTCTCGCCTAGCAGTAATGTCGGATAATCAATCTTCTTCAAGATCCGCTACAGAAACGGAGTCCGAGGTTCCTGAGCGATACAACCCTGAGGTCCCTCCAATTAACCCAGGAGGTGAAGATTATGGCTTTGAATACGAGGCAACAGAATCAACTCCATCTGAAAGTACTTCATCTAGTGAAGAATCTGAGATAGACAGGCGATCTCCCGACGAGATTCCTAGCGCGCTCGGAATAGATAAATTTTCTGATTCTTTAGCATCTAAGCTCGATGATATAAAGCTTAAAAGAATCTGCTTGAGACACGGGATTCCTTGGGATGATGTCATGACACCCGGTAGCGAAGATAGACCCCACTTAGCTCCGGAAGGATATATGGCAATCAGTCGAACCATGTGCTTGGTAGGAGATATTCCTCCGTTTCCTTCAATCGCCATTGAGACTTTAAAACGACTGGGTATCGCTCCGATGCAGCTTCATCCTAATGCCTACGCATCTTTATACACCCTATATATTGCATACGCGGAGATCCTACATACCGAACTCACATTCAGAGATTTGACATTCTTCTTTCTTTTCAAGCATCGTTCTTCGGCAACTCCAAATTTCTCTTTCTTTGAATCGGTGGCGAATAGGAAGGTTCTGTACGATGGATATAGCAATATAGGGGATCCTAAGTCTGATTGGTTCTATATAAAGAAACAGGCCGGATGCTCAAGAAGATGGCTTAAATCAAGTAAACTTCAAGCTTTTAACTGAATATCCTGTTCAAGAAGTCGAAGCATTAACATTCTTTGCCCTTTTTCTTTGTCCTAAACAGATCACATCTTCCCGAAAACGGAGGGCCCGCTATACAACAATCGATTGTCTATTCTTCTACAAAGCAGATCCGACTTTCTAAGGATCAAAAAATGCATTACTGATGAGAATCTTCATAAGCACCATCTTCTGGATATAAGATTTGGACTTGGCGCTGGCGGCAAACCCTATAAGTACGTGCCTCCAACGGAAGGAGAGGGAACATCGCAAGCAGCAGAAACAACTGAGTTTCGCAAGAGTCCTTCCCCGATAGTCATTCAGGACGATGAGGACCTGAATATATACAAAGGGGATGAGGCCCGAGGTGACAAGTCCAAGGAAATCCCAATTTCTACTCCAATCGAACCCACTGCTCCCGATGACTTGACAGACGAACAGCTATTCAAAGAGCTGAGCAAAATTCCTCTGCCCGACGATGTATACACAGAGAGGGACTTTGAAGGGGAGCCATTCTTCCCTACTTCTGAGGAGGCCATCGCTCCAACTAGAGAACAAGAAACTGGTCAGATGAGCCTGTCTTCAGGCCCGGGTCTGTTAGGGGGAATCATATGGGATGCACAAATTACACACACTGTCTGACCCCGCACGCTTATATCGTCAATACTCAAAGTTTTAATATGTTCTCTTCTCTTTTGCAGGGAAGATGTCCCGCAGGCGATCTTATTCTTATCGTTCTCTTCGTGAGGGGACACCCAGTCTTCATCCGGGTACTGAGCGCTCTCGCGGCCCTTCTCACAAGCCGACTTCCTCACAACCTCGGTCTCCACCGAAATCGACATATGCCAAGCTTCCTAGTTATCCGGTAGTTCCTGCAGGGGAAAAGAAACTTCCTAAAGAGTTAACTCCTCCGAAAAGTGCACCTTCTCACAGTAGGTCATCAAAAAGGCATCACGAGTCTAAGGATAAGGGCAAGGATCCAATCAAAGAGTCTGAAAAGGAGAGGAGTGACATCGTCCCTTCAAGCCAGCCAGAGTTGGCTGCCCCCGCTTCACGGGATTACATGCATGGTCCCGAGATTCAAGGTAGGCTGGAAAAGCTGCGGGAACAATTCCCAGACATATTCTTCGACAGGATGACATTTGTTCCAGCCTTGGAACCGGTTCCTAAGAACTAGGATAATGAAGTAGTCGGGCACATCCGCCACGTTGCCAGGCAGTATGAGATGATGAAGAAACATGCAGTTAACCTTTCAGAAGTCATCCGAACGCTCGAAATAGAAGCACATAGATCTAAAGCGAAACTTGAAAACAACGAAAGGGCCAGGACAAAGATGGATAAGGACTTGGAAGATGCTCAATCCCAACTTGCTTTAGCGCGGAGAGATGCCGAAGATTATAAGATTGAATTAGAGAATGCTAAGCAGCGCTTTCATTCGGAACTTGACTCCAATAGCCAAGAGAAAATGGCCTTAAAGAAGGAGGTTGAAGATCTCAAAATGGCCAATATTGAGTTGAAAACAGCACAAGGCCATTTTGAAGCTGAGAGAGCTGCTTGGGAGGCAGAAAAAGCAAGTTTGAAAGAAAGTTTGGCTTTGGCTAAAGCAGAGAAGGTGATTTTGAATGATCAGGTCGCGGATGCGGAGAGAGGGGCAGCTCTCGCCGAAAAGAATGTTGAAAGCGCCATTGAAATGGCTACCGCTTCTAACAACAAGCTCCTCGCAAGAGAGAAGGATATCGAGGGGTTTGAAGAGATGATTTTTGACTTTCTTGGCCAAGTCCTCAAAACCCGCAACATTTCGTGGATCCCGGATTACCATGTTACTTTAGCCAATTTATGGGATGCCATTGTTGAGGGTGAAAAGCAGAGATTGGGGGACGAAGAAATTGACGAAGATGAGTTGATGAAGAGCATCTTGAGGGATAACGAGCCTGAGGACCTGGCAGAGGGTCGTCGTCTGATTCTAGCGGAGATGGAAAAGGAGAGGGCCCTGGCTAAGGGTAAAGGCAAAGCTGACGAGGGTTCGAGTTCAGCCATGGAGACCAAGACCTCCGGAGTTAAGGAATACCATCCCGATGATCCACTAATCCCTTTGGGTCTAACTCCCGTGGTTGTTGGAGCTCCTGCAGCTACTCAAGAAGAGGATCTGCGGAAGGTATCTCCCTTTTTTCCCCACAATTTGTCAAAGCAATTGCGAATTGTCGTTGTCTGGTAGAACAACCAATTGAATTAGTAATGTGTGTTCCTCATAATACAGGTGGCGAGCCCGTCGACAAGGGTGTTGAAAGGGAAAAAGAAGCGGAGAAGGAGGCTGTCTCGCCAGGTGCCGGTATTGATATATCAAAGCAGGATGAGGTCACAACAGCAGAAAGAAGCATCCCGGCACCTAGTACTGATGTTCCCAAGGATGCTGAGACCATTGAGGCCTTGAAAGACATGGATGGGCGCCATGTAGAGGATGAGGAAGATATTATTGGCGCCAAAAAAGCCGACGACGATGACGACGAAACCTTGGCCAGCCGAAAGGCTAGGCAGGAAAAAGAGATGGCTTCGAAGAGGTTGGCAGATGAGGCTTTGGACATAGTCCCTCTTACAGAATTTGATCCCAAAACCGGGATGATTTTGAAAATCCAGCCCAAATCCATCAGCAGACAGCTTCATTTTGCAAATCTTGATGACTTCCCGGCTTCCCTTTCTGATAGAAGGAAGAGAAAAGAGGTGGAAGAGGAATCTTCAGAAGAGTCGGATGTTCCTCTCATAGACAAAAGGAAGAGGAAGAAAGGGGATCAGTCCGATGCCGACAAGGCGAAGCTGGAGAAACAGAAGCAGGAGAAGAGGCCAAAGCGTAAATAGGATATTGTTGCTTGTTGATATTTTGTCTTTAGGTTTTCCACTGGCCAGGAAGTGTAATTGTGAGACTGGCTCTTACTTTCCTCTCTAGGTCGTTTTTCACTTTGTTGGTTCGCAGTATATAAATGAAAGTTTATCTCTTTTTGCATCATTGTGTACCTGTATTCAAATAAACTTTCCATGTTTAGTAACAGACCATCTAATTATATCTACAAATCAATCAAACAACAGAAAGAAAATTTTCGTGCTGCATTGCTGCATTAAAGTTCGTGTGTATATGCATATGGCCCCCAATCAATCGTTAATATGGCGCTTAACTAGGGCTTATTAAAGATTGATTAGCATTATTCGCATGTTGCTCCCTATTTCTAAATATGGGGGACTTAGAAAATTTCATAAGATAACTGTTCTTATGGTACTGAATTTCTTGTGTTAGGCTGTGCTGGCAAATTGAAGGCTGTTTGCCTAGTTGAGATAGGGCTGAAAGCTAAACTCAGCTAGGGTAGCTGCTTGTTTCAGACCCTTTGTTCAAATTCAATAGTTCAGTCGGTTCCCGTTTCTTTAGCAGGGAAGAAGATCTTTCTCAGCGCTCAATCGGAGACGCTTTTATACTCTCTCTCTCTCTCTCTCTCTGGAGAGTTAGAGTTCGAGCTCAGCGATTCATTCGCTCCCCGATCCTTCAGCGGGGAAGGAGCTCTTTCTCAGCGCTCAATCGGAGACGCTTTTATACTCTCTCTCTCTCTCTGGAGAGTTAGAGTTCGAGCTCAGCGATTCATTCACCCCCCGATCCTTCAGCGGGGAAGGAGCTCTTTCTCAGCGCTCAATCGGAGACGCTTTTATACTCTCTCTCTCTGGAGAGTTAGAGCGCTATTAACGATATAATTTACTTTATTGTATCCTCAAAATTTTGACTTGTGATTACATTCCATTCTGATGGAAGGCATTTATGATTATATGCTTCTGGGATCGTTGGATTATTCACAACGATTTTTATAACAAATAAACAGGCAGATAAATAAAGGTGAAATAAAGGTAAATGACACACAATATTTTTATAGTGGTTCGGTCGAATCATGACCTACGTCCACTTTATAATTTTTTGCTTTAAGGAATCAGAATATTCTAAGCAAGTCGTGCCTTGTACATGGTTTTCAACAAAGCAAAAGAATAGATTTGAAACTTTTATGTTAAGTATGGCCGTAAATGTTGGGCATTCCACACTCTGGGGATTTCCTTTCCATCTACGGTTGCCAGCTTGAAGGTTCCATTATCAAGCTTGCTCAGAATGGAGTACGGTCCTTCCCACTTTGCTCCCATATGAGTTGGGGGTGGAAAGACACGTTTCAGAACCAAGTCTCCGGGTTGCCAGGTTCGGGCTCGAACCTTTTTGTTGTAATATCGAGCGACCTGTTGTTTGTATCTCAAGGCACGCAGGTCTGCTTCATCCCTTTTTTCTTCGATCATATCTAGGGACTCAAGGAGCAATTCATTATTGGTCATCGGATCATAATAAGTCACCCGGTGAGAAGGTACCTTTATCTCAACCGGGATGACTGCTTTCGTTCCAAAAGCAAGGGAGAACGGGGTATGTCCTGTTGCCGATTTATATGTTGTCCTGTAGGCCCATAGTGCCAAGGGCAATTCATCAGCCCACATGGCTCTAGCCCGCTTCAGTCTTCTTTTCAGAATGGACTTAATTACTTTATTTGCCGCTTCGACTTGTCCGTTCGATTGCGGGTGCGCCACAGAGGTGTACCGATTCTCAATGTGGTATTTTTGGCAGAAATTTCTGAATTCAACGCTATCGAACTGAGTTCCGTTATTCGTTATCATAATCTTTGGAATCCCAAATCGGCAAATGATGTTTCGAACGATAAAATTGATCACTCGTTTGGTTGTGATTGTAGTTAGTGGTTCAGCCTCGACCCACTTAGTGAAATAATCCACGGCCACAATAGCGAACTTTGCTCCGCCCCTTGCTATGGGGAGACTTCCAATGATATCAATTCCCCACATAGCGAAAGGCCATGGGCTCATCATTGTTTTTAACTGGTTAGGAGGTGCTCTAGGTATTTTTGAAAATCTCTGGCACGCATTGCATCGTCGTGCGTATCTTGCCGCATCCTTGTTTATGGTAGGCCAGAAATAACCATGCCGCAACACCTTTTTTGCCAAAGTTTGCCCTCCAGTGTGGTCACCGCATTCGCCTTCGTGTACCTCCTGCAGCACACGCTTGATGTCATCGTGAGCTATGCACCAGAGGAGGGGCATTGAAAATCCTTGTCTGTAAAGAACTCCGCCTTGCAGAACGTATCGGGCAGCTTTACGAATTACTTTACGCCTCTCGTTTTTCTTGGTCGGAAGCGCTCCATTCATCAGGAAATTCTTTAGAGGGGTCATCCACGATTCCCTTTCTGGTTCCGCCTCTAGTATTAGATCGATCTCCATTTGATCAATACTAGGGGACCGAAGTACTTCAACGGGGGCTAGCCCGATCTCTTCAGGATCGTCGGAACTAGCCATCTTTGCCAATTTATCCGCCTGTTGATTCTCTGACCGCGGTATGTGAGATATGCTGTAGTGATCAAAATCGTTCAGCAACTCCTTCACTTTCTTCAAGTATAAAATCAATCTTGCACTTTTAGCTTGGAATTTTCCAGTAACCTGGTTCACAACTAACTTGGAGTCGCAAAAGATGTTCAGCTTTGTGACCTCTAATTCCTTTGCGATCCTTAATCCGGCTATCAAGGCTTCATATTCGGAGTCGTTGTTAGTGGCGTGAAACTCCATCCGGATAGCATAGGATATCAATCGTTTCTCTAGAGTTTCAAGCACTATTCCAGTGCCGGATCTTTCGTTATTCCTAGCGCCATCAGTATACAATCTCCAGGCATTGGGATCGAAAAGTAGTTTTGAAGGATCGACTTCTTCGTTAGCTATATCTTCCTCCGGGACGGTAAACTCTGCTATGAAGTCGGCTATCACTTGCCCCCGAATTAACCGTCTAGGCTGAAAGTTCAGATCAAATTGACTTAACTCAATGTTCCATTTGAGTAATCTTCTAGACGCCTCTGGTCTCTGTAAAACTTGCTTGAGTGGGTGATCGGTGTATACGGTAATGGGATGTGCCTGAAAATAATGTCGAAGCTTTCTAGAGGCGATCAGTAAACTATACGCCAACTTTTCTATCCTTGGATAATTACGCTCTGCCGCCGTCAATTTTTTGCTCACGTAATACACGGGTCTTTGGACCTTATCTTCTTCTCTTACCAACGCTGAGCTGATCGCGTGGGATGACACCGCCAAGTACACGAATAAGTCCTCATGATCAATCGGCTTAGATAATATCGGAGGTTTCTCCAGGTGCCTCAGTAAGTTCTGGAATGCTTCTACGCAGTCGGGCGTCCATTTGAAGTGGCGTTTTCCCCGCTTTATTAATTCGAAGAATGGGATGCATTTGTCCGTAGCCCTGGAGATAAATCTGCTTAGTGCGGCTACTTTTCCTGCAAGGCTTTGCACATCCTTAATTTGCCTAGGTTCCTGAATGTCTCTGATTGCCGCGATCTGGTCTGGATTAATCTCAATCCCACGGGAACTGACTATGAACCCCAAGAATTTTCCGGAAGCGACACCGAATGAACATTTTGTTGGGTTGAGTTTCATTCCGTATTTTCGAAGGATGCCGAACATCTCTGCCAAGTCCATGGTGTGATGGGAGGATTGCTTGGACTTAACCAGCATGTCATCGACGTATACTTCCATTGTCTTCCCAATCAGGTTATAAAACATTCTGTTGACTAAGCGTTGATATGTAGCGCCTGCGTTCTTCAAGCCAAAGGGCATCACTACATAGCAATATAATCCCAGATCCGTGATAAAACTAGTGTGTTCTTGATCTGGAACATGCATTGGAATCTGGTTATATCCTGAGTAAGCATCCATAAATGAAAGAAGTTCATGACCCGCCGTCGAGTCTACCAACTGGTCGATCCGGGGTAACGGAAAACTGTCTTTTGGGCAGGCTTTGTTCAAATCTGAGAAGTCGGTACACGTTCGCCACTTCCCGTTGGCCTTCTTTACCAGGACTGGATTTGAAATCTAGTCTGGATAGATCGAGTCTCTGATAAATCCATTACTCTTTAGCTTTCCAACCTCTTCTTTCAAGGCAACGGACCTCTCTGGGCCCAGCATTCGCCTTTTTTGCTTTACAGGAGGATGTTTAGGGTTAATGCTTAATGAATGGCTCATGATTGATGGGGATATCCCTCACATGTCTGCATGAGTCCAAGCAAATACATCCAAGTTATTTTTTAAGAAATCCGTCGGTTCTTTAGCGAGATTCGGATTTAACTGGGATCCAATCTTAAGGACCTTCTCTGGGTCACTATCATCGATCGGTACATCCACAGTTGTCTCGTTGGGAGTCGCCATTCTGCCCCCAGGTTCTTGATCCTCTCTGGGATCTATATCCTCGGGAAACTCTCTGGACGACTCTCCAACGGTTATCCTCTTTAGTTGCTATAAGGTCTCCGCCCTTGTAGGGGGAGAAGCACCTTTGGTTTCTATGTCCCCTCCATTGCGAAGTAACATTAGCTCGGCAACATAACACGCTCGCGCAGCAACCTGATCTCCTCTGATGATACCAACGCTAGCTTCTGTGGGGAATTTCAATAACAGGCACTAGGGGGCTATACAGGCTCTAAACTTTGCGAGGGCCGGTCGGCCCAGGAAGGCATTGTAGGGTGATTCAACATCCAAAACCACGAAGGGAAGGATTCTCACTCTCTGGCGTTCTCCTTCCCCAAGCGTAACTGGTAACTCTACATAACCCATTGGAGCGGTGGATGCTCCGTTAAATCCACGGATCCATCCTTGACAGGGCTTCAAGTCCTTTATTTCGAGGTTTATCTGATCGAATGTCCTTTTGAAAAGAATATTGATGGAACTCCCGTTGTCCACTAAAACCTTATGAACAGTGGCAGGTCCAATAGGTACTGTGATTACAAATGGATCGTCAATCGGAGCATGGACTCCAATGCTTTCTTGTTCTTGGAAAACGACATCGTCGGTCATCATCTTTTGTTGCTTTACCGGGATATTGACCTCGGGGTTGCTACACTCCCCTACCTCGAGGTGTTGCTTGGCTGCATTGACATATTGATCCAATGCCTTGGAACTATGCCCGGTAGCATAAAGTCCTCTGATTACGGTATTGATAACAATGTTCTTTCCCTTTTGCTGGGCAGTTAGCCTAGCAGCAAGTTGATTCTGGTTCTGATTTGGGGCCTGTACTGCTTGCCCCTTGTCTCTGGGCGTTACTCTGTATTCATCTAATTTTCCTTCTCGAAGAAGCCTTTCGACTACATCTCTTAGGTGACGGCATTCATTTGTCGAATGGCCGTGAATCTGATGAAAGAGACAAAACTTCCCCGTTTCACGTTCTTTCTCCGTCGACTCTCTGGGAGGTGGCCTCTTATTCTGGAGGACTTCATACGCATCCATGAAGATATTTTCTAGAGTATCATTTATTGGTGTATAACTTTCAAAGGCCCTGGGACGAGTCCTTCTCTGGGAATCGTTCCCTCGGTTCCTCTTCCGGTTGTTGCCGTTACCATTCTTATTGTTGTTCCCTGACTGGCGACCACCCTGATTCCGATTTCCGACATTAACCTAGACTTTCCCCGAGCTGTCTCCTGTCTGCTTAATGGCGACATTGCTCTGGATTTCCTCCTTATCAGCTGTTTTTGCCTTTCGGTTAGCATATACTTCTTCCCGGCATAAATGTACGTTAGCTTTTTCGTAGAATAACTCTCTATTATGGGGTGGTTTGCCTGCCAGGTATCTCCCGAATTCAGTGTCTTTATCTACTCCATCAATCAGTGCTGCGACAACGGTTGGTTCATGGGGATCTTTAACTTCAGTAGCGGCCAAGTTGAAACGGTCTAGGTACGCCCTCAAACTCTCGCCTGGTCGCTGCTTGACAAGGAACAAATCAATCACACTCTTTGTCTTTTGTGCATAGATACGGAATTGTTCTACGAACTTCTCACTCAACTCCCTGAAGCTAGAAATCGATCTTGCTGGCAAGCGAGTAAACCATAACAATGCTACATCCTCCAAGAATATGGGAAATGCTTTGCACTTGACAGCGTCAGAAGCTGCGGCAGCGGTCATTGACCAAGAGTATCTCATCAGATGCTGGACAGGATCAGACCTACCCGCGTATCGGTTCATCTGTGGCATGTTGACACGCCTCGGGAAAGTCGCATCCAAAATATCATCAGTGAAAGGGGTGTGACTGCGGTCAATTCCCCAATCTTCATTTCGTTGCCCACGGCTATCTGCCAGAATTTGATGGATCATGGCTACCACATTTGCACTGGTCAGTGGAGGTTCAGGGTCAGTGCTTCTGGCTCGGCGGGGTTCTCTAGTCTCTCTTCCAGGAGCAGTCACAAAATCTGGGGCTCGGATAGGGCTTCGTTGCCCCCTGTTACCATGAGCATGTGCGCGACGACGGGGCTGAGGTAGTCTGTTCTGTACAGGATTGTCCACATCTCGAGCTCTGGGAGTCGCGGAGTGATCGTTCACATTACGGTTTGAGGGCCCCGCCTCCAGCGCTTCTTCTCCCCGTGATGGCAGGGTTCCGAACCGAAGCTGCTCTATGTTTTCGGCTCTCTCATATGGTCGCCGCGGAGGTCTCGGCGATTCCTCTGACAAAGAAGAATATCCTGGAGTGAGCGGACGAGCTGGTGGCGTCCTTTGCCTTGTGAGTTCATCAAGCCTTTTATCCATAGCAGTCAAATTTTGTCGCAGGACAGAGCTTTCCTTCCTTTGGGCAGCCAATTCATCAAACAATCTCTCCCACATTTCAGAAAAGCGAGAGAGATCCCCCTCAGTAACGGGAGCAGCAGGGTCATATTGGTCATCATCACTTTCTCTTATGCGCAAAGAGCTTGAGCCAGGTCGAGCGGAGGGGCCAGGACGGTAGGAGCGAGCCATAGGCTCCTTTCCAGGTCGAGTTGTAGTCTGGTCATCAATTCGGATCGCTGTGGATCGAGGATGGTGGCTCGCAGCGCCCCCCTGGGATCGGTTCGTGGTCACGATGCGCGGATGATTCGAGGCGTTATCTCGGGATCGAGTAACAACCCCTTCAGCAGTCTGGATCGCCTCGTTCTCGTCGACTCGGAGCGTGGCGTCTTCATCGGATCGGTTCGCCCCTGCGCTCCGTGATCCAGAGTTTCCTCATTGCCTAGCTCGTGCACACTTTCTTCGATTGTTTCATTGGTTCGTGAAGCTCGTGCTTCCTTAGATCTCTTTCCAGCCATGATATCCGAATCGCTGGAATCTTCAAAGAACTGAATAGAGAAACTTTAGAACTGTATTCTCAGTAAAAGCACCAAAATGTTAGATCAAAATTTGGACCTAACACCCGAATTGTTCTGAATCTTATAGAGTTTCAACTGAAGAATAAGGGAAAAGAAAATAACACACAGAATTTATAGTGGTTAGGCGTTAACGAGCCTACGTCTACTTTATATATTATTGATTATACTTTGAAAGCTAATACACAATGATTTCTCTCAATACTCTAGTAGTTTAACAATAATGGCGGATTCAGTACTCAATATTGCCAAAAAAGATCCTTAAAAATGCAAAGCTCCGGGCTATTTATAGCTGATTTTGTCAGGCGGATCGTAGTAACACGTGGCACGAATCCCGAGGACATCGGATCGCATCGCTGCCGTTGAAGAAATAGTCAAATTATCCGTTGTGGACAGGTGTCGCGATCCCCTTAAAAATCGGATCGTGCAAATGGGGAGAATCAGTCAAAATGACGGTTAGGGACACGTGTCGCTAGATCCGTGCGTCTCGGATCGCTGAAGACTAGCTCGTGTTCGAACGGGTCAAAGGCTCCACCATGCATCAGGGGATCGGATCGGTCTATACTGGGCAATAATACATGTATGGATCGAATCGTATAGAGGTGTCGTTTCGCTGATGAAATGGGTGCGATCCGATATGGGGCAATCCGATGAGGGGCGAGTCAATGGGGCGATCCGTTCCTTCATGTACTTAGAGAATGTGGTTTCATACTTTCTTTTTATGAATGAACCTGGGTGGCTTGGTCAAAAAGCTAGCCAACATTTTGCCCCCTCGAAGTATGTTTTATCGATGATGGAACATGCTTCGAAGCATGTTCAAAGGTTAATAAAAGAAAATTAAAGCTATTAGTTCTTATACTGGAACTGTGGAACATGCGTTCACCGAACAAATACAAAAACAAGAAACTATAAATACAAGAATTAGTTCTTACGATACTAGAACAGTTTGAAGTCGCAGCAAACTTCTTATTTCTGTGTTGCTTCAATTTTATTTTATTTCAAATTAATTGAACAATGGGTTTTTTAATGTAAGTTAACAGCTTACAATCTACCTTATTTCACATGTTTATTCATATAAATGCACCCACAAAATTTTCCTATTTCAATCTTTTTTTACTATGTTGTTCAATAGTCATATATTCATACTGTTGTAAACCATCCAATTATTTATCCCAAACATGCAAGCCTTCTTTTGGTAAATGTTTAGACTAAAAAAAATGCTAGATTAAAAAAATACATATATTCTCTAAGACATATATTTAACATTAGGTAGGCATATTTATTAGTTAAACAATGGGAACGATAGTTCATCAATAAATGCAGTGAAAAATATTTCAATTTTCTCACAGTGTACTTATTGTTGAAATAGAAAATTGAGTACGTACGTTAATCCACCCAAATGTGGATGATCTCTCTTTACACAAATGCTTACCACCTGTCATTTGAGTGTGCATCCTGCCAAAGTCTGAATCCGACATCCATGAGGATAAAGCATCCATCTTCACAAGCATTCTTCAATAAAGCATTTGTTTGCTTCTGCAGCAGCATTCTTTTAACCCAAGAGCTTGTGATTATCAAGTGTGATACTTTCACTTCATTTTGCTTTCATCCACACTTCTTTAAATATGTCTCATAAAAGACGCATATTAAAGTGGTGTATTGTCACAGTAATAGTTACTAGTTAATACTGAAAAAGCCAGTTTAACCAGCAGATTATATTAATACGGAAAATATGTGTCTCCGTATTGCATTTTCTATCTATTTCAGTATCTATAATCCTTGTGTTATGATCTTGTTTTCTTCCTCCTACGACCACTACTAAAAAATACCAAAAATTATTACACTACACTCTTGCTAGTTTATTACAAAAGAAGCGGTTAACGAAGAAAGTTGACATAAAATAAGAAATGAAATAAAAAAAACCATACCGAAGTATCGTGAGGATAGCTGCCACTAAGCTCCTGGAACTGATATATGCTGAGAAGAAGATTCCCAAAAGAGTCTCTTATGTTTCCTTCGGTTGGAGTTCTGCTTCTTACAACATCCCTTTTCCTGAACAAAATTATCATTAGAAATCAATACACAAGTTGGTACTATATAGTTTAGTGAATATTGCAAACTTCTCAGAAGAAGTTCAATGAACTGGATTTCAATATGTATCAAATGCACAAAATTGTGTGCATGTATATCACCTTGGTTTTCTGGTTAGGACATCTCCATCTTCAATTCAAAAGAAAACTAAATGATTTCCTTTTTTGAAAAAGGTTTAATTCAAGAATAAACATGTTGCTTGTTTTCAGTTTTAACATTATAGGCTGGTAAAGAAAACAATATGAACTGCTCCTACCACACCTCAGCTCAAGCCTTATATCAAGTTCATATCCAATATCCAAAAAATTCATTGCTATTCAAAATTTCAAGAAAAAATTACATAACTTATGGAGATTAATTGAAAAAAAACAAGACCCTCTTTTCTCTCACATAATTTTATTAAATTCACTGCTTCTAATCATTTTGTCGTGATATAGTTCAAATTCTAAAGTCAAAACAAACCATGGCTCACAATGATTGCTTCACTACTTCCCATCATTTTGTATGAACTGCTATTATAATTCAAGTTCCATAATACAATTCAATAATTATAGAATGCAGGAACCCTCCATCTGACTGAATCCATACTTCATCTCCCATCACAAATCAGACCACTGTTATGCATAGAACAATATTTACATAGGAATTTAAGTAGTCACGACCACATTTTAAGGAAAAACCGTGAATCTTCGCAACATTAGCATACCATACAAATGAACCCATATATAAAGGATCTATGCAAAACCGAGCATTACTAATATATAAGCATTATTACACCCTCATTCAGTTCTGCTCTTAACTACACCCTAATATAAGCATTACTACACCGGAAAGCTCAGTAAAACATGAAATATTCATTTAAATATTATATGGTAAGGCAACCTAATATAAGCATTATTACACCCTCATTCAGTTCTGCACTTTAGTCGTCCATAGTTTTAATCATAAGGTATACTTACTTTGGGTCGCGGTAACAGCGAGAAAAGTGCTTGCTTGGAGCTGAAGCGTTGGTGTCGGGATTGATATCAACCAAGTCTTAAGACAACAATTCCTGGTTTTATGCGAAGAATACCTCGGATTTGAGTAGCTACTCACACTCAGCAGATAGGGATGTAGGCAAAGAAATTCTCACAACAACTTGGTCTGGCTTACTAGAGATTTGCCAAGACTTAGTCGCGATGCCGGCAGCTTGACTGGGGTAGCTCAGGCGCTGGCGAACGGTGGTGACTTGGTTATGACGGGAGCTACAGGCTGGTGAAACTACAACAGTGGAGAAAATGGAGCAGCGGTGAACGAAAGGGGTAGAGGCCAAGTTGCGAGCGTGGTCCGTTGCTCGAGGCAAGGCGACAACTTTTTGCGAGGAGGCGGTGAGGGTTCTGACTTCGAAACGAGGTGGACTACAGTGGATCAAATGGGAAAAAGGGAGATGCAGTTCGACAGAAGGAGGATGGGACGTCGAGGTCAGTGGAGGAGAAGCGCGACTATGAGTGGTCGAACCAGTGGTGGCTAAGAACAGCGCGAATAGGAGATGAATTTTTCGCTGCTGCCACTATTTCAATTTTGGGGATTTTGATTTCTTAGATGGATCAAATGAAAAGGAAGGAAACGGGAAAAATAAAAAGGACAGGAAATACAAAAGGGACGACTGGAGATAAAATGGGCACGGTGAGATATAAAAGGTAGGATGCGTACAAAGAAAAATATGCAAAAGGGACAAGTAGAAACACATTTCAGCAAATTTTAACGAGTGTCTAAAATATTTATCAATTAAAACTTTTTCTTAAGTATATGAACCTATGTTACACTATGTATATAACCCAATACTAGTATATTTAATAATAATTTCAAATACAATCCTCAATATAAAAAAACTAAGACCAAATTTAACATCCAAATAAATTTATTTAAATTTAAATTATAATTCAATTAGTCTAAAATATCAAACTTAAATTATATTATTAAAAATCCAATTCAAATTTAAAATAAATCTTAAGTTAAATAAAGAAAAATCAAAATTTATAATTTCTCTAACAACATAATTTCAATTCGTTTTAAAATATCAACATTGTTAAATTAACGAAACTATTTTGATTCAAACACTAAAATTTAAATTTACACTTACAAAACAAACTCAAAATCTAGTTAAATAGATAGAATTCCAAAATTATGAACAAATGTAAATTTCATAAATACCAATTCGAATAACCACTACAAGAAATGTGCACATTCACAATACCATTAGACAGCATTTTTCCCTCTTTGTTGTCAAATACAAATATTAATATGTAGTAATATGTGGTTTTAACGTTAAAAACGCTGAGATAATTTAAAGCGGGAAATTATTTTCGTTCCCTCCACATCTACTAATTTCAGCCGCTACTCCAAATAAAAATTCCCTCAATCTTTTAATTACCGATCCTCCATGAGTTCCACATCCAGTAACTGGCCCCTTCTCTCTCTATCATCTTCCTTCCTCATTCGCGCTCCTCTCACTTCGCACGACCAAAGCAGCGGCAGTGAAATCGAACTCGACTCCGGATCCGATTCCGCTTCGTCAAGCCAGAACCCCTTTTCAAACCTGTTGCAAGGTTGACTGGCCAAGAAGATATTATTGACTCCAGGGAGGAGAGTTTCGTTGAAGTCGATGGTAAATTCCTGTTGCAAGGTTTTCCTGAAATAATTTTTGTTTAGGATCAGTGTTTTGGCAGGTAAATTCTTTAGAATTAGTGTCCTTTTTTTTGTCTTTCCAATATTGAACTGTTTGTACTATTGAAAACCTTAGTACCATAGTGATTTGTGATTCTGTATGAATCTATGAGCGAAGGTATGATTGTTTGGTTGAATTTGATTACGGTCGATAAGGACTTGTACAATATCCATGAATGGTTTGCTGTAGAGTTGTGAGTAGTAAATAATCAACTTAACTGACTTTGTAAACTGCAAATTAGTAGAGATGTTTACAGTGATATTTTCTTTTTTTTGGGCAAACTTTTCCCATAAAGAGGTTGCCAGAGTCAGTGACCATAGTGGTTTGTGCTTGTGGGTTGGTCAGTTAATAGGAACCAAATTTTTTGTTATACCGATATCTAATCGGTTCATGATGCGGACAGGTTTAAGTATTGCTCTATGTGTTTTGAGCAGCAGTTTATTGAACAATTGGCTACAGTAAATTCAGTTTGAAGCAGGCTTACTGCAATTTATTTAGATCTTAATGTTGTTCCCTATATAGCATGAAAAATTAGAAACTTTTGTTTGCAACCAAGCAACTTCTAGAAATTGACCTTTTTTCCTTCTGTTTGTTTATACCAGTACGACGGCATTACAAAGTTTCCTGAGGATATGTTACTAGAACTTTACCACTCATACTACGGATTTTCTGCATTAAGCTTACTGGAGGAGCCAGGACTGAATCCTCTTTATGTCGAATCGGGTTTCCCAAATTTGTAGGCACTGTAAGTTAAACTTTGTTGTGTTTGCACTAGTCACTAACATACCCAATTTGTAGATTTACTTCTGGGTGAGGGTTTTCTTGTACCTCTTTTAAACCCTTTTGGCATGGTGGTGGAATGGCTAACCAGCATGTTTCTACAAGTTGGGTGGTAAATGTACCGATAATGTTTCTAGTGGTTGGATGATACTTCAACTTGATTTTCTGTTTGCATTGTGGTATGAAGTTTTGGTTTGTGCTAACTTTTGTGTATTTGTTACATATTTTTTCCAGCATACTTAATCTTATATGTATTCACTTGAAAAGTCTACTTGTTGCAGGTTGAATGGTCTCAAATGGTTGACATAGCAAAAGAGATTGTTCATGCAAATGGATACTAAAATGGTACAACTCCAATGCAGATGTATGCTCAATTACTAGTTAATTGGCCATCCAGGCACTGTTCTAAATTTTATGAATGAAATATGTGTTTAACTCGATTGATAGTTTGAACAACATAGGTACAAAATTGCCATTAATGTCCGATGCATGCAATAAGTGAACTCGGGCATATTTGGTGATTCTTTGTGATTCTTTTATCTGTAGTTTTTTCATCTAAAAGTAGCGGCTGACCAATGAAACTTGAGATCAATGATAAAGCATTAGAACTCCACATCTCCATTTTTAGGTCGTACAATGTAAATTTGTCTATTTTATGTAATGATTTGCTATAAGCATGAATATAGTTCTATAATTCTCCAATTGAGATATATGTTTTTCATTTCAGAGTTTAGTTTATATATAATTACTTCTAGAAAAAACCTGTATCTGAAGCAATAGTTGTTTAGGACAGTGCAAGTTGACTTTCATTATTCCAATCCCGAATGATTTACCTTCTCGTATAACACCGTATAATCATACATTTAGTACTACTGATGACCATACATTTAGCACAATATGTTAGTTTGGTAAAAAAAAAATAGGTTTCGAGTTATGATTGTTTTGTCAAAAACTGGGTTGACAATTTAGTTATCGTAGTACCTCTCTTTCTGATGCTAGATTTTCCGATATACAATTGTTCGTAACAGGGGCGTTAGCCGACAGTATGGGCACTGTTTCAGTTTTTGATTGTGTAGGCAGCATAACTAGTCATCCTTCAGCTGTACTGTCCAGTTAAGTAATGAGGATGAAATATATTGAAAACACAAGTCATCCCAGTTATTTATATATCAATACCATGAAATCAAGTTTGGGTTTTCACAGTATACATGAGCTTATGTATTTACTATCCCTGCACAACAGATTAATTTTTTGTTTAGGCTTTTACTGCATTTACAGTCAACGGGCATACGAATTATGATGGCATTCCACTTCATAGTTCATTTTTGACATGAAACTTTATGGAGTAAAAGCCTGAACTAACATACGCTTATATGTTAAGACATGTAGATAAAATCAAGCAATTATTATTTTCCTAAACTGACATAAAAGTAGTAGAGAAATATCCTTATTGTAGACATAGTGGAGCCAAGTACATGCACACAATCTGAAATATAGATATGGGGAAGTAGATATGTTCTAAATTAACATATAGTCTTCATATTTATTTCTATAATTTATTGGCAGTAGGGGAGACATCTGAAACAGGGGTAGACATCTTGGAGCAATGACAGACGTCTGGAGCCCCCCTGTGCATGACCTGAGTAGAAATCCAGATGTCTAATGAAGATTTCCAAATGTCTGGAAGCCACGCAAACGTCTGGTTTGGGATCCAGACGTCTGATTCGAGACAGAGAGTTTCCCGAAGTTAATTCCAGACATCTGGAATCCCGAGGTAGACGTCTGGAATCCTGAGGCAGATGTCTGGAATCCAGTTATGATGTCCAGGTGATTCTATTCATCATGATAATTTAGAAACCAAACATATTGTAGTCTCATTGATTCAAAGGATGAATAATTTATCTTTTACACATGTTCATATATGCTAGAAATTCCAGTGAATGTAGGACTCCCTCTGCTCGTTTTTGTGTGCTTGCATATTGATAGGCTGGGTTTTAGTGATCATCATCAACTCCAATATACTGTCAGTATTTTATTTTACTTGAAAATAACTGTCATTGTTGTTTCAGTCATTCCAGATCTGCAAAGCCGTTTTTCCATTGGCCATGTTATTTGTTATATAACTGGAAGTAATACTGTGTTGTTCTTATCGTTGATTCTACCATTGGCAGTTTTGAAGCTGGTATTTCCAAGGATGGCCAGACCTGTGAGCATGTTCTGTTGGCTTTCACTCTCGGCATGAAGCAAATGATCTATTGTTGTAACAAGGTATATTAACTTTCATTTGATTTCTTAATGTATATTTTAGGTTTATTATTGTTTATGGATGAAACTTGAACATTGAGATCTCAAAAACTTGAATTAATTCTTCACAGTGAAGACCAAATAGGAAGCTAAGCTTCAGCTACAGAGCAGTTGATATCTATAGCGAATTATCGATAACAAAGTACAATATTTTTTAACTAACAGATGAAAGAAACGTATAGAATTGTGTTTCAAATGCCTAATTCATTCCAAAGGATTAAGTTTCATTTTAACCAAATAGAAAAAAAAAATGGCACTCTGTCAAAATAGTGAACTCTATTATGCGCTGACTCCTAATTTTTTCCAATGGAATTATCGAAGAATAATTTATATATTGTGATTTTTCTTCCTTGGTTACCAAGACAACTAGAACTCTCCTAGTCGTATGACCATTGAAGTACATCATAGAGTTTGATTAAAAGACAGTAAAATTAGGTAAACATGCACTTTTTTTGGTTAACGTCATCGTATTTTTCATTTTCCATAATGGTTTAAATCTTCATTTTACGAAGGTTAAGGCCTTCTTATCCACATTTCCATCAGTTTCTGATATTAGATATTCATCCAGTTGTGAATACATATGCCAATGGATTATGTGTTTTCCTAGAGATACAAATATCGCATATGAATCTTTTTGCACACTGGTATGAGCATTCGGATCATTCACTTCGTAATGCTTTTCACGTATTTAAAGGTATAATATGGAGACTAAGTTAACTAAGTTTTATAAAAAAATGAATTTGGTATACAATATCTGTGATTGCATGTATGTTTACATCTGCCCGATTGAATGTATGTTTACATCTGCTCGACATCATCCACAGTTGTGCTTAAGAAGTATTGCTTTGTTTGGCCCTAACCATCTCAAATTAAATTCTGCAGTGTTAGGCTGCGTTATGAGTTGGAAGTTCGTGGGCATTTGGTCTCCTACATGCTTCAGGTTTGAATGTAAGTTATGGGTTTTTAATTAGCAGTATTAGAAAAAGTAGGACATTTGGATATTTTTTAAGCACAATGCATTTGGCTATGATTATTTGGGTTAAATTACCGATCCACATGGTTTGAATATTTTTACATTACTTATAATAGTAGTAAATTAACTAAGATTTATAAAAAAATTAAATAAACTTATAAAAATTAACTAAGTATTATTAAAATTAACTAAATAGTATAAAAATTTAACTAAGTTTATAAAAACGAAGAAGTAGTTTATAAAAGTTAACTAAGTATATAAAAATATAAAATATTACCAAGTATTCTATAATAATAATAGCAAGAATTAAAAATTATCTATGTATTATAAAATTAAATAATTATTATAAAAAAATAAATATGTTTACTAGTTTTATAAAAATTAAGAAGTTTAATTTATAAAAGTTAACTAAGTATATAAAAATATAAATATTACCAAGTATTCTATAATAATAATAGTAATAATTAAAAATAGTTAACTAAGTATATAAAAAATAAATTAAGTTTACTAATTTTATAAAAATTAACTAACCATTATAAAAGTTAAATTAAGTTTACTAATTTTATAAAAAATAACTAAGTCTACTAACTTTATAAAAAATTAACTAAGTATTATAAAACTAACTAAGTATTATAAAATTAACTAAGTATTAGGTATTATAAAATTAATAAGTATTAAGTATTATAAAAATTATCTAATTATTATAAAAATTAACTAAGTATTATAAAAATTAACTAAGTTTACTAAATTTATAAAATATTAGAAGTTTAGTTTATAAAAGTTAACTAAGTATATAAAAATATAAAATATTACTGTATTTTATAATAATTATAGCAATAATTAAAAATTAACCGAGTCTTATTAAAATTAACTAAAGAGTATAAAAATTTAACTAAATTAACTAATTTTATAAAAACGAAGAAGTAGTTTATAAAAGTTAACGAAGTATATAAAAATATAAAATATTACCAAGTATTCTATAATAAAAATAGAAATAATTAAAAATTAACTAAGAATTATAAAAATTAACTAACTATTACAAAATATTACCAAGTATGCTATGTTGTTATCTTCAACTTTCTCCTTGTATTCTTTTTTCTTGTTGTCGAGCATTGTTTTCTTGTTAATGTGTAAGCATGACCAAATGCTAACATGAAAACATGTGTATAAGTATTAGAGGTGGGCATCTTTGTGCATTCGGCTATAATTAGAATATCGTTAGGCGCTTCTGAAGATCCCTCAACAAAAAGACTGTTTGTGGTATCTGCTTACGAAGAAAGCGGTAAGTTTTAGATGTTCATTTTGTTGGTATTCGACGCAAACTTGTTTTATGTTTTATTTGTAGATATCGTGACTTTGTTCGACGGGTAATGTGTAAATTTAGTTTATGGTGTTATTTTTTTATGGAAATTATGAAAATTTTTGTTTATTGATGATGTCTTTGTTGTATGAATATTGTGTTATATAATTAGTTGGTTGATATATATTTACATGTTGATATGTTTGTGCATGAATATTTTGATACTACAATATGTAAATGCTGTGATAGATGCAGAAAATGTTGTGATATGTGGCAAAACGTTGTGATAGTAAAGAGCATGTAAACTTCCAGAAACACTGTGATATGTGGCAAAACGCTGTGATAGTGAAGAACTTGTAAACTTCGAGAAATGCTGTGATATGTGGCTAAACGCTGTAGAAAAGGGAAGATAACAACATTTCTGAAACAATATAAAACACTGTATAAACGTAAGGACAACAACATTTGAAACGCTGTAATATGTCAATTTTCAGTAATATTTTTGAAAACGCTGTAATATATCCAGGGACCTATAACAGCACGTTGGTAGATAGTGTTCATCAAAACGCTGTTAAAGGCTATAACAACGTTTTTTCAATGCTGTGAATAGACATATTTCTTGTAGTGAACTTTCATATTTTACAACATTAGAAATCTTGGTTCATTACAGTAGCCAGGCACCAGTATCAGATTCGCAACCAACAATAGCATCCATAGCAGCGGGTACTATAGGCTTAAGATTCTATGAGGCACCGACTCTAATATTTGCGGTTGACGGATTTGGAAACCGGATAAGGAAATGATTTTTGTTGTAGCGGGGATCCAAAGTTTATGGTTGAGGATGAAAGAATGAAAAATTACATTGGAGAAGAGGAGGGAAAACGAAATGTTAAGCGTGAAATGGAAAGTGAAGGGGAGGGGAAAATGGAAATTGGAGCGGGTAAGCGGAATCATGGCTTAATAATCCTGTTTTTAGTCATAAAAATGTAGTTAGGGTAAATACGTATACATTATTAATTTTTAATTTTCAATAGTAATTATTAATCACAAATTATTAATGATTAGTAATTAGTATAAGATTAATTATTAAATATTAATAAATAATATAATATTACTAATGATTAGTAATTAGTATATTATTATAATTAGTAATTAGTAACATACGATTAATATAATATTATTAAAAATTAGTGGAAATAGGCGTAAGGACAAACTTTGGAAAAAAATTAGTTTGGAGGACGTCAAGTTTTATTTTTAGGCTGAAGGACAAACTTTGAAAAAAAATTAGGTTGAAGGACAATGCTTAATATAATTAGCATTTTCTGCAGTGTAAAACTGAATAATGTTAGTTAAAACTAGCATTTTTGTGTAGTGTTAAAAACTGAATATAATGCTAATTACATTTAGCATTTTCCTTCAGCTTAATTTTGGTTCAAGTTTGTCCTTCAGACTAAAAATAGAACTTGGTGTCCTTCAGCCTAATTTTCCATTAAAGTTTGTCCTTCTCCCTAATTACCTCTAAATATTAATTATAAAATATTAATAAATAATAAGTATTAATTTTATGAAAGCATTGTAATTATCAATTATTGATTGTCACCTATTGCAACGGATATTTTCAGCATATTGTAAAACTGGCAAACAAGTTGAGTATCTTGCTTATTATATAATTGCTTTAACATAATTTGATTTAAATTAAAGAAATCTACCATCCAGTATCCGTATATAATATTATTACTTTTGACAGTAAAATTATGTATGTTCTTTTTGAATTTTAATAGTAATAATCATAAATTATTAATATTTATTGTTAATTATAAATTATTATATAAATGGTATTAGTTACTCAATATTACTTACGGGTAACTAGAGAATAAATTTAAGCCCGTTGGAGTACTGATTATATATAGTAATTAGTAATTAGGGATAATTTATTAATAATCACTAATTATTATAAGTAATAAACGATTAATATAATATTATTAATTATTAATGGTTAAATAATATAATATTATTAATGATTAGTAATTAATAACATATAATTAATATAATGTTATTAATGATTAATTTTTAAATAATAAAAAATAATCGATGTTAATTTTAAATAAGTATTGTAATTACTAATTACTGATTTGTCGAAAATTGGTAATAAACATTTATTACAACGGGCACTTTGTGACAGTTGTAAAACATGCATCTATTACAACAGGCATTCTCTGAACGTTGTAAAATTGATATCTATTACAACAGGCCTACAATGACCGTTGTAATAGCTTTCTATCACAACGGGCAACTACTGCTAATTGTAAAAAGGACGTTGTATAGGACATCTATTACAAGGTCTAGAAATGACCATTGTGATATTATTCTATTACAACGGGCAGAAAATATGCCCGTTGTAAAAAGGACGTTGTAATAGAGTATTTTTGTTGTAATGCAATATAGAGGAAATAAATCTCTTGTTACATTACTTGAATTCAATTTATTTTAAACTACACATTTCTCATAGAATCCCAAATTTGTTATCTTCTGAGCTCGCATAATTGTACGAATTTGTCTCTCGAACTCGTAGTTTATTTTTCTAAAATTTTAAATTCTAGAACATGTTATAATAAGTTTACCCTGGGTACCCAAAAACTTGTGTTGTTACAAATAAGTATATGGATACTTCTTGAAGTATCGTAGACTATAAAGGAGTAGAAAATAGTAGAATACATGCATGTATCTTTTATACGTAGAAATTGAACATATACACAAGTATATAAAGGAATATTATCAGTATATGTTTTGATTAAAGAATGAGCTCTTATTTAATAAAAGAAGTTTTACTAATAAAAGAAGTTTTATTAATGAAAGATTGATTAAATGGAAAAGAGATAAGATGTCATTTATATGATTTAATCGTGCTCTATGTTTTTATCATGTTATTGCGGTTAGTTGTGTACGAAAGTATACATGACTTTGTTTCTCTTATATGATAGTTCTCATTATTATCCAGACAATGACTTATTTGATTGTTTATTTGATAGTTAAATAACTAATCATCAAATCTTGACTGAAAAAGAAATCCTTTTAAAGGGTGATATGAAATGTTTCCATACTTAACACTGAAGGGTTTAACTCAGGAAATATATAGGAGAAACAAAGAAATTATATGGTACAGTTATCTTCAATGATGCTATATTATATGTATAAAGTCGTTTTTCTCTTCCAGGACAAGTGGTAAGGAAATCCGTCCACTTTAACGGTTTAGGGGTGATCTTCATTCTTATATATTATCTGATTATTTTCAAAAGAACTGGAGTTGATCTCAATGGAACAATTTATTGATTTGTTTTTGGAATGACAATAAGTAGGTAAGTGTACTTATATGAGATGACTTCAAATCATAACCACTCATAAACCATGTACTTGTTCTAAGCTTTGGAACATGTTTGTGATTAGTTAAAGATGGTAGGACCTATATAAATATCTGAGATGTGTTTGAGATATTCGAAAACATATAGTTATTCATGGTCTATATGGGATGTAGAAGTCCATGTGTTTTCGACACCTGCTGATGTATGAGAATCGATGTGTGATTTCGAAATCTATTGAGAAATCCATGAGTGGTTTCAAGATCTATTGAAATATGGGATTCCAAATAGTGATTTGAGATCTATGAAGCTGTAGGGATCCAACCGGGGATTCATATTCTGTTCAAGTGATGAAGACTCATGGGAAAGAAGCCAATCATAACCTCGACATCGAAAATGTCTAAAGACAGAATATAGTACACGACCTGGGGTTAAGCTAACCTATGACAGGGTAGTCAACTCCATATCTACAACATGCTTATAGATGTTGCACACGGAAGTTAATGGTACTTGATTCCACGTGACAAACAAAAATTGTGACGGACCACCCCGCACCAGCCGACATTTCCCTCGAAATGCGATGTGCCAATGTCCAACTAGCATAGGACAGTCGTCAAAAGAAAGGGATTTAAAACTATATATCACCAAAGAACCTGTAGCACATCTCATAGCGCATGAAATAAAATATAATAATAACATACTTGACACAAAACAGGCGAGACAGTGCATAAGCTGAAAAATAAACCATCATAGCAGCGTAATCCAAAATACAGCTTATGATCCAAACCATCATTATTACAACTTCAAAATATTGTCTCTAAAGAAAAATAGAAAAGGTACACTACTAATGCCCAAAGCAGTGACCAGCAACAACACAGGGAGAATATATGTAAATAGTACGTGGAAGCCTCCTACTCGTCTCCAGACAGCTACTCGTGTATATTCCTAACCTGTCTCTAGTCTGCTCGTTTAGGAGCACCCAAAGTAATAAGAAAAGACATAAAACTATGGGTCAGACAAAAGTCTGGTATGAGCGATAGCAGCAAAACAGAACAATAACGGTATAAATAATCATACCTGAATCTGAACCTGGACCTGCAACCAAAGAGTTAGCGCAACAAGATGTACGGTACTCTAAGGTAACATTAACATAAAGTGTAAAGTGGAAGTGCACATGTCATGGTGATAACAAACAACAAGCATAGCAATCATACTCACATTTCTCACTCAATGCGTAAAGCATACGACATCCACCACTTCGATCACCCAATCCTTTGCTACGATCACTTTGCCCTTGGAGTCATAATGACCCCCATTGCACTGATCCATAGCCCATAATCCTCTCTCAGTGGTGAACCAAAATTATGGATATCGATAACTCCTTTGCACAGGTCCCGCAGCAAAGCCCAACTCTAAAGTTAACTCATTGGTTCCCAGTTGGATCCTAAGTAATAACTTCTCACTTAGACCTCCTTTGCATCTTAGGTTTTGGTTGAATTGGTTTTGATCTTCAGAAGAGTTCACAATTGTCGTCGCGTGGTAGAAGTTGGAATCTAGTTCAGTTTGGAGTCATCATCTTGGATGAAGTGATGAAGTATAGGAAAGCTCGGATTCCCGCTCTCGGAATCCCTCTCTCGGATTCCCGTTCTCGGAATCCCGCTCTCGGATTCCCGCTCTCGGAGTCCCGCCCTCGCTTGGAAGAAGTGACAAAGTATAGGAAAGCTCACCCCCGGTTCGTGACCCTTGCCCCCCCCCCCACCCCCCACCCAGCACGTGACCACCCCCCTCCCCGGTTCATGACACCCCCCAGGCTCGTGACCCCTCCCCGGCTCGTGACACCCTTTCTCGGTTCGTGAGTCCTCATATTGTAGCAGTTTTTGATCATCATCTTGGAGCGGTTCGTGACCATCATCCTAGAGCAGTTCGTGACCATCGTCTTGGAGTGGTTCATGAGACATACCCCCTTAAGGAATCGAAGTTCTCCTGGGAGGTTCATGAGGCATACCCCCTTCAGGAATCGAAGTTCTCCTGGGCGGTTCGTGAGGCATACCCCCTTCAGGAACCAGTTTTTTGCAGTTTTTCCAGCGAGCTGATTTCGCCAAACGATGGCGTTTTCAGCCATTCTAACCTTACTATGAAATCACAAAGCATACCAAGCAACAGTAGTAACATGTAGAATCAACCAAAAACACCAAAATATCAATCACATGAAATATTTTAGATCAAACATACCTAAAAAGCATGATTTTCCCCTTAATCCCCTTAAGCATGTTTTAACAATAAGATAGGCAAACTCGATCTAAATTAACCCAAATTTTCACCAGTGGCATAAAATAATATTTTAGAATTTCTACATATTTTTCCAGATTTTTATAAGTTATAATTTCACTAATTATCACTAATCACCTCTAATTAGTGTAAAAACATGCTAATCACTCACCTTAGCCACAAATAAATTTTAGATCTGAAACTCTAACTGATTTGGCACAGTTCACAGTGTATTCCAGCAGCTCTATCTTGATTTCTATGCTAATCCTCCTTAATTTGATGTTGATTTGGCTAATATGCGATTAGAAAGTGATTAGGGATGAATTTAGAAGGTGGAGGCCATTACTAGGGTTAGAGGAATGTTTATGGCGGCTAGAAAACTGAAATGAAATGTTTTATCAAACCCTTTCAGCACTCCCATAACCCTAATCCCGAAATGGGTTCTGGGCCTAACCACTAATCACCTAATAAAGCCCGGTTAAGCTATTTTTCACCTTCCAAACCTTATTTCAACCATATCTCCCAAATGGTAAGTCCGTTTGATTAATGTGACCACTCTACAGAAAGGTAAACCATCGTCCGAATCCAATGGAAGTGGTTTCAAATCAAAACTCCTTACCAATCAAAAGTTATAGGCGAAACAAGATTCGCTAGGGACAAAACGGTCATTTAAAAATAAGCAAAAATCGTGAACTCGGGAAATGATTCCAATAGTCGTTCCCTAAAGTTCCATGACTATACGACTTCGTATGAGAATAAAATAAATATTTGATGATCCTCCGATACGTAGAATGCAGTTCGTTACACTCCCCCTTTAAGAAATTTCGCCTCGAAATTCCTTAACCAAAACATACAAAGGTGGCCCACATGCCTATTAACCATTTACAAACAATCAAACATACATAACAAGCCTATCCTAGCATGCGGTTTACTAACAAGGGAGTATTATATTGATATTAAAACTATATCAGTAAAGAGCTCTGGATATGACTTCCTTATGTTCTTCTCGGTTTCCCAAGTACAGTCATTCTCATTATCACACCACTTCATATACAGTTCTGCTAACTTAGCTACCGTTCTAATCGACTTGATGGGTATAAACCTTGCACTTCTGGTCAATCGATCCACAATCACCCAAATACTATCATGGCCGGATCTAGTCCTTGGTAGACCGTCGATGAAGTCCATTGAGACTTATTCCCATTTCCATTTGGGAATTTCCAACTGTTGTAACAAACCACTAGGCTTCTTTTTGTCGGCTTTAACTAACTGGTGGTTCATGCCCTTGGAGATAAACTTCCCAATGTCCCTCTTCATCCCTTCCCAGTAGTAGGTCTTCTTCATGTCTCGATACATTTTGTTACCACCGGGATGTGTAGTCAATTTCGAGTTATGACATTCTGTAAGCACTTCATCTCTCAATCCATTAACGTTGGGTACAACTAGTCTCCCATCCTTTCGAAGCCATCCTTCTCTATCAAGTCCATACTAGTTCATTTTCTCACTATCGATATTCATCTCTTCCTTGGAGATGATTTCTATTAGGTTAGGATCGTCCCTCTGACTGGAACCAATCCGCTCAATCAAAGTCGGTATAATCATCAAACTTGCTAACATCTCTGGACCCAATCCACACTACGGTCTAAAATCATATCCCATGATATACTCCAATTGCTTCCATTCAAGAAACATAGCCCCCAAACTAGCATGTCTCCTATTCAATGCATCAGCTACTACATTTAGTCCGGTACCACAGGCATCCGTGTATATCGTCATTTCTTCATTCCCCATCGCCAGAATTTTACAGGTGATAGTCTACTTATGAGAAGAAAATAGGAACAACCTAGAAACCATAGCATCCATCAAACAAGTCCTATCTATTACCTGCTAAAGCCATTAATGCGTCGATACCTGTATGACTGGTCCAACCAATATCAAGGGCCCATGGAAGCCCCGACTCCAAACGGACTACCGCACGTCCAACGTACGTTTATCCTCTAAGGATAACCAGATCGCGTCCAACGGATCCAAGGTAAATGGGCGTCCCCAGATACCCCTGCTTTGAGTCCGCCTAGAGCACTCCAAACTATCGACGATTCCTTGCACCTCATCAGAAGAGCTATTCACAACTCCATCTTCAACTCGAGTCCAACCCAAGTCAATCCATTATCTTGTAGCCTTCTCGAGTCCCACTCGAGTCATCTCATAGCCCTATCAAGTCCAACTCAGGGCAGTCCACATCATCAAATAGTCTTATCATGTCATGACTGCCCATCACTCCTCAAGTAAAGCAAGACATCATTCAATGGAAATCACGACAACTACTTATATCTCATGCAAACCATCCTAGTCGAACTCCACATTCCCCATGCACAAGCCCTAAAGGCCTAAACCAATATTAGACAAGCACTCAAGGAACATCTCCTCCGAATCCAGACAATCTACGTGAGATGATATGAACAAAACAACCAAACACTCAAGCACTCATAACTAACTCTGGCTATCCTCGCCAATTCTGCTTCGAAAATATCATTGATCGCATGACGACCCATGCCATATGTCAAGGGTAAATAGCAACCCCGGTTCTAACCAAACTACTACATGTCCAACGTACATTTGCCTCTCAGAGACTACTAGAACTTACGACAACGATAATCTCTCTATAACTCTAGTCCGCATCGTCGGCGACTATCCACAAACTCAGACCCAGTCTCGAGTATTCATTACCCACAAAACTCAAGTCCAACATGAGTCATCTCCCTACTCGTTGCATCTCCAAGATAAACGAACAACCATTGTCTAGGAGTTCAAGTCCAACTTGAATCGTCCTAACCTTCGTTGCATCCCCATGATCAACGAACAAATCTTATCGGTTCGAGATTTCCCCATTGAATTTACTCCGAAGTTAGTACCATTCTTGAACCAAAGAGAACATCATCATAAAGTCGTAAACAATCCATAGCAGCCACTCATTTACTACGGAATACCACAACGCTCATGCTATTCACCACAGCATTTAAAAATGCTTCCAAAGGCCCTTCCTTTACGAGTCATGGTCGACCCGAATCTCTTTGTTCCCCTAGTTCCAGTTATTATTGCCATCACTAGGTAGGTACCTAATACCACTCTATACCCTTGGAGCCAATCGACTTCCAAAATAATGCCAAACCCAGTAGAGCCCAAAACAAATCAATCATAAGCAACACACGTCCATGAATCGATAAGATCAAATCACGACAAATCATGCAAAGGTTAGTCTAATCACCGATCGGGCTCGTCGCAACTAAAGGTCTATCGACTATCTCGGGTTCCAATCCCAACCTATCTACCAGGTCACTAGATACGAAGGAATAGGAAGCCCCGGTATTAAACAATACTAGAATAGGAACATCATAAATAGAAAGCATACCTTGAATAACGACATCCTTTCCATTCTGCGCCGCAGTTGGGGCATTCGACGAAGAAGAAACAGCGTTGATAGCATATGATTTCACGATCTTCTTCTCTTTAGGGGGTTGCGGACATTTATCCTTATGATGTTCCGCTTGGCCGCAATTGAAGCACTTCCTTTCCCCAGGCTTTTCCCGACAATCTCTGGCATAGTGGCCCTTCTTTCCACAAATAAAGCACTCGCCATCTTTCTTATTCTTCTTTTTCTGACCATCCTTGGTTTGGTCTTGTTTCCTCTTATTCTGGGAATTATTCTTGCCTCCACCGCTTGCCTGCGGCTTTGGCTCCTCTGCAGATGTAATAGCGACCTCGGTACTTGACTTAAGGTAAAGGCTCTCAGATCTCAATGCCTTTCCCACAATAGATTTGAAAGTCTCACCGATAGGGTTAATGAGTCCCTCCCCCAAGTACTCATCTAGGCCCGTTATGATCTTCTCGTTCTTCTTCTCAACCGTATCGATAAGGGACAATCCATACTTCGATAAGGTATCAAATTCAGCAATATACTCCGAGACTGCCTACCATTCTGCTTAAGGTCCAAGAATTTCCTAAACAATTCCAATTTCTGAGTGGCTGGAATAAACTTATCACTGAATCGGGCCTTAAACTGATTCCAAGTAACTTGATCCTCAAGAGTAGCTGCTATAATAGCATTCCACCAATTCATCGCCCGTCCTTGAAGCTGATGCGATGCTAGCTTTCTCTTCATCGCATCATCGATTCCCAAATCCTCGAAGATGCTCTCACAACTATCAAGCCAATCTTGAACCTCTATAGCCGATTCCGTTCCGTGGAATGGCTTCCCACCAAGACTAGTATATGCTTGGCGAAATCAGCTCTAGGCGCCTACGTCGCTGCACCACCATCGTTAGCAGCATTAGGAACTGCTCCCTGAGCATCCCTAAGCATCTCTCTCACGAAGGTAGTAAACATCGTCCTTATATCAGGGACATTCCTATTATTGGCTCCTGAACTCGTACTCCTCATATTTTGGCTCATCGTCCAATCTACAAAGAGAAAACGATTAACCATCTCCTCAGTGGTGTCAGTGCAGTGCGACTTCTTCCTTAGATATACTAATAGTATATATATAGTTTTTAAAAAACCAAAATATCACAAATACGCGCTCTCATCTGCGTATGCTATCTCTCCCTGATGTCTTCCCCTAGGTTAACTACGCAACCTAGGCTTTGGTACCAAGTGTGACGGCCCGCCCCGCACCTGCCAACATTTCCCTTGAAATGCGCTGTGCCAATGTCCAACTAGCACGGGACGGTCGTCAAAAGAAAGGGATTTAAAACTATAAATCACCAAAGAACTTGTAGTATATCTCATAGCGCATGGAATAAAATATAATAATAACATACTTGACATAAAGCAGGCGAGACAGTGCATAAG
Source organism: Allium sativum (assembly GCA_030737875.1). Taxonomy (NCBI): domain Eukaryota; kingdom Viridiplantae; phylum Streptophyta; class Magnoliopsida; order Asparagales; family Amaryllidaceae; genus Allium; species Allium sativum. Next base: position 609,895,930 of record CM060922.1, read on the forward strand.
CTGAAAACTAAACCATCATAGCAGCAGAATCCAAAATATAACATATGAACCAAACCATCATTATTACAACTTCAAAATACTGTCTCTAAAGCAAAATAGAAAAGGTACCTTACTAATGCATAAAGCAGTGACTAGCAACAACACAGGGAGAATATATGCAAATAGTATGTGGAAGCCTCCTGCTTGTCTTCGGACAGCTACTCGTGTTTACCACCTAATCTGTCTCTAGTCTGCTCGTTTAGGAGCACCCAGAGTAATAAGAAGAGATATAAAACTCTGGGTCAGACAAAAGTCTGGTACGAGCGATAGCAGCAAAACAGAACAATAGCAGGTATAAATAATCATACCTGAACCTGGACCTACAACCAAAGAGTTAGCGCAACAAGATGTTCAGTGCTCTAAGGTAACACTAACATAAAGTGTAAAGTGGAAGTGCACATGTCATAGTGATAGCAAACATCAAACATAGCAATCATCCTCACATCTCTCACTCAGTGCGTAAAGCATATGATATCCACCACTTTGATCACCAAATCCTTTGCTACGATCACTTTGCGCTTGGGAGTCACAATGACCCCATTGCACTGATCCATAGCCCATAATCCATCTCTCAGCGGTGAACAAAAATTATGGATATCGATAACCCCTTTGCACACGTCCTGCAACAAATCCCAACTCTAAAAGTTAACTCATTGGTTCCCAATTGGATCCTGAGTAATAACTTCTCACTTAGACCTCCTTTGTATCTCGCGTTTTGGTTGAATTGGTTTTGCTCTCAGATTCTCGCTCTTGGAATCCCACACTCGCTTGGATGAAGTGACAAAGTATAGGAAAACTCACCCCCCCTACGGTTCGTGACCCCCTACCCCGGTTCGTGACCCCCCCAGCTCGTGACCACCCCTCGGTTCGTGACACCCCTGGCTCGTGACACCCTTCCCCGATTCGTGAGTCCTCATATTGGAGCGGTTCGTGACCATCATCTTGGAGCAGTTCATGACCATCATCTTGGAGCGGTTCGTGAGACATACCCTGTAATAACCCGGAAATACGAGCCAATTTAAAATTTTTATTTTGGCAATTTTAGCGAATTTTGATTATTTAAAATGAATTATTTTAAATAAAAACGATGAGAAATTTAATTTGAATGGAATTCAAACGTATATATTTATTTGAATCATCGTTAGAATATAAATAATTAATTATAATTATAAAAGGAATTGAAAATGGCGCGGTAGTTCGATAATTCGATTTCAAAGTTCAAATGAATGTAGCGGGTGCAAAATAAACCGGATTTTAGCGAAACCATAAATATTTGAATCTAATTGAGAAAATCTTTCCAACGAATCCGAAAAATCGAAATTTCATAGCGAGATGCCCAGTTGAAAATTCAGAATAGTCGCTATGGAATTCTGGCCCTTAAAAATGGAAATTTTGCAAACGACCTCGGTTTTCGACGAAACCACTTTTGTTGGATCCGCGATATCAAGTTATTGCTAGGTTTCAAATTTCATAATTTTTCGAATCAATATGTTAGCGTGGCAAAGGAAAACGCATTTGACCAGTTTCAGTTGATTTTAATCGACTGGAAAATGGCCATTTTTCAAACGGTCTCAGAATTTGACGAAACTAGTTTTGTTAGGACCGTATCGTCAATACGAAGCTAGAAAATATTTTTCTGGAATTTATAGAGTTAGTATGTGGCTCCGGTAAATTCAAATGTGCGTTCAAATTCAATACATAGAGTTATATTTTGATTTTGACGAAAACTGATCGAAACGATCGAATCAGCTTACGATACATAGCCCATTGCGTTCGAAACGGGGGTAATTAGCTATGGACGACAGTCGGTGGGTTCGATTTCGAGGTCGAAATTAAAAGTTGCTTTTTGAAATTAAATAATAATAAAAAAACCTCACTTTCTCCCTTACTCATCCCCCTCAGGTCAACGCTCAGAAACAAACGAAATTATAAAAAAAAAGAGAAAAGCTCCAGACCTGTTGCCTTTACCCGCCACTCCACCGCGCCCTCCAGAGCGCCGCCGCTCCGACGAAGCCCTCCCCTCGATGCTCTCCCTCCTCCTTTCCTACGCTGAACGAGAACTCGCGACCCTCTAAAGCCCGTACCCCCAAAACCCGTTTAGCCCCAACTCCTGAACCCGTCGCTAGCCCCAAGGACCCCCGCCCCTCGCTTGAAGAGCGCCTCCACCTCTACTGCGCCGGCCACCAGCGCAACCAGACCCCCCCCCCCTCTTCACTGAGAAACCATGTGAGTACTTTATTTAATTTAAAAACATTGTTTTCTTGTGAATCCTTCTTAGGTTATGTTTTTTAGCACGAAAAGATTATATATTTGAAATAGAATATTTGAAATAGAATATCCGAAAAGAAATATTTGAAAAAGAAATATTTGAAATAGAATATTGGAAATAGAATATTTGAAAATAGAAATATATGAAGCCGTGTTGATTAGATTTACGCCATTTTGACGTGAACGATATTTATTTCGATTTTATTCATTTTATAATGAAAATCGAAAGTGATTTCAAAATCTGATATTTTGAATAGAATTGAAATTCGAATTAAATAGAAAAGAATTGAAATTCGAATTAAATTGAAAAGAATTGAAATTCGAATTAAATTGAAATGAATTGAAATTCGAATTAAATTGAAATGAATTGAAATTCGAATTAAATTGAAATGAATTGAAATTCGAATTAAATTGAAAAGAATTGAATTTTGAATTAAATTAAAAAGAAATGAAATTCGAATTAGATTGAAATAGAATTGAAATCGTTTTGAAATGAATTCGAATTGAAATTGAATAGAATTAAATTCGAATTGAAATTGAATAGAATTGAATTCGAATTGAAATTGAATAGAAATGAATTCGAATTGAAATTGAATTAATTTGAAATTCAAATTGAATTGAAAACGAATTGAAATTGAATAATTTATTTGAATTAAAATTAATTTGAAATGAATTTAAAACAAATTTGTAAGGGAAAATTCAATTTTGATTTGAATTTGAAAAGGAAGTTGAAATCGTTTTGAAAACGAATTTAAAACGATTTATAAAATACGTTTTAAAAGGAAATCGACGAAATATATATTATATATATAATATAATGGCTTGAATAGAATGCGCCGCGCCGCGGCAGTTCGCGAATTTCGACCATTGACTTCGAATGGATATTACGGGAGATCCGACCGTCGGATTCTCTTAAAACAGGAACCGTTGGGTTCGTATCGAAAAGAGCTTTCTAACGAATATTAGAAATTAGAAATCTAACGGTTGGATTTGGAATTATGTCCAAATCAAATTTGGAAAAGGTCGTTGTAAGTGCAGTTCGATGGCCGTTGATGGAAATCGACTGTACGGGCCTTGATAAAATTATTAAAAATAGTAATAATTAGTGTAAAATCATAAGAAATGATTTGTGAAGAATTAGGATGAAAAACTCCATATGTGAAAAGATAAAAATAGATTTTTATCGAAATGAACTAGTTTTGAACTAGAATAATAATTTGTTTATTTTTAAAAATAAATAAATTGGATTTGAAATGGTTTTGAAAATAACCAGGATTTCCAATAATTGAATTGGAATGGATTTGAATCGAAATCACCTTCGGAATAGTTCGATGTTGGATTTCGTGATTATATAGATGTTGTTATGGAAATTTGAAAGATATATATATATTGTTATTTCCAATACGATATTTGTTGGTCGTAGAATTTGATATTGAATATAAGCCGATATATTTTCCATTCAGAGCCTTGTATTTAATATCAAATGTGATTTGGGTTTGTCGTGAATGGTGTCTTCATTAACACTGTTCTTAAGCCCAGTTGAGAAAAAGATTAAATCTTTTTATTTAGATTTAATGAAGTGTACCTATTAAATAATATTTAATTGGAATTGAATTGGTATTGATTTTTGGGTTTATCGTAAACAGTGTTTTAAATAACACTTGTTCTTTAACCCGATAATCAATGGAATGTGATTTTGGGTTGTCGTGAACGGTATCTTCAATAATATTGTTCTTAGACCCAAAGGAGTTAAGAAAATCAGAAACTAACTGGAGATTAGCTAAGCAGAATGGTTTCCTGGGTATTGATCTAATGTTGGTTTCGGCCTTCGGGGTTAATACTTAGGGGATTGCTCGCTCGCTAATTTACGGTTAAGGACTGATTGAAATGTGATGTGATTTTGGGGTTTATCGTGAACCGTGTTTTAAATGACACTGATTCTTTAACCCAGTTAAAGATTAAAACCAAGTGGAGTTTTATTGAATCTTTAATTAGATTAAAACGATCGAGAATGGAGTATCAGCAGTTTTGCTCCAGGCGATAGTTAAATCTTTAATTAGATTTAAACGTGAAATGGTAATTGAATTTACCGATAACACCGTGGTGTTAGATATGAAGTATTACCAGTTTTACTTCATGGGATGAATAGGTTGGGAAATTAAAACAAACGATTACTTCAGTAAGGTTCGTTAATCCCGACTAGTTTGAAGTGATATTCAAAGGAAGATTAAAGAATAAATTTAAAAGAATTTATCTTTGATAAAATTAATGGGAACCTTTCCCTAAGAATGTGAAATTTAGAAACTAACTGTAGGTTAGCTAAGCAGAATGGTTTCCTGGGTATTGATCTGATGTTGGTTTCGGCCTTCGGGGTTAATATTCAAAGGAAGATTAAAGAATAAATTTAAAAGAATTTATCTTTGATAAAATTAATGGGAACCTTTCCCTAAGAATGTGAAATTTAGAAACTAACTGTAGGTTAGCTAAGCAGAATGGTTTCCTGGGTATTGATCTGATGTTGGTTTCGGCCTTCGGGGTTAATATTTGGGGAATTATTCTCTTGATTAATTTACGGTGAGTGACAGATAAATTGGAATGAGGCGTATGTTGTGTTTGTGTAACACTTGTTTATTATATACGCGAGTTATTCAGAAAGACCGGGTTTATCCCATTCTGAATAACTGATACGACAATAAGTCGAAGATGAAGACGGTGGTCGAAGACCGGAGGTATTCACGTCGTTTGGGTGATTAGTGATGATCTTGATTGGGTCGTACACCCAAGAGGAGGGAATCAGTTAGTGGTCGTCCAGACGTACTTGGAGATCGATGGATATGCGAGGTACAAGGTGCCTCCGGTTTCGTTCAGACCTAGAACGAACTTGTAAATGGACTGTGTGTCTGACATTGGATTTTATTCTGTGTGATTGATTTCTATTAAATATATATCTGTTTGGCGGCGGAGAATTTATTCTCTTGCTTAACGCCCTTCTCTGAGACGTACGAGCTCAGGGGTTATATACTGATGGATATCAAACGCATAGAGTGAATTGCCTGTGTGGCATGCCTAAGTGGCAAATGATCAAGGCTTCTGTTGAAAAGCAAAGTCTTGTGGTTGATGATCAAAGCTCATCCTTTGTGGCATAGCTTTGTGTAACGTTTAATTCGCGAGTTTCACACCCGGTATGAACCAGAAACGGGAGAAGGACCTCAGGGAGGGCATGCGTTTCCTTCTAGTTAGAAGTGGCATCAGTGGTTTTACACGCCTTGACGAGTTTGACTTATGTGGTTGTTGCTGTTGCGAGGCTCCTCGGATATATATCGGTGACTACGTGAAGCCGATGGAGTCATTTGTTAGCTCATTTACGCCCCATAGGGCGGGGAAACGCAGTGTTCAGGAATTATAATCCACATCGGTGGACCAGCCCTGATGATCCAAAGGTCACTCGAGCTCTGACCTGAGACACGGGCTAGAGCGTCTCGAATTGGTAGAGGACGATCCCTAGCATCGGTTCATACCATAAATGATAACCCAACTTCCAATACGACATTTTGCGGTTTTGATTGTATACCTATATATGGCGACATAGTGGTATGGGACATTCATGCCGCCTATGATTGATATTTATGATTGTATATAAAATCAGAAACTAACTGGAAACGAGCTAAGATGGGTGGTTTCTTGGGTATTGGTCTGATGTTGGTTTCGGCCTTCGGGGTTAATACTTAAGGAATCGTTCTCTTACTAATTTACATTTGGAGTCTGATTAAGAATCAAAAGATGAAATTTCACGTATCAAGCATTCTTTGGCTGTTATAAGGTAAAAAACCCTATCCTCCGGCTTGCGTTGCATTGTATGATGGGACCTGGGTCTTATAATAGCTTCATTTTTCTTTATTTAGCATTGCGCTGTCTGTTTTATGCACTGGTATTCTTCGGAGGAAACCCGTTCCGCGTTAGCGGCGTGGTCCCTTGATTTACCTAACTTTAAAATAAAGATTTATAACTGTTTTCGTTCTCACACCAGTCACATGAATGACCTGGAGTTTATTGTTTTAAGCTAAACTCTGGGTGCCCTTATTTGGACACGGGCAGCTAGTAGTTTTGGTTTTGCAGTTATATTCACAGAATTCTGGTTTACAGCTGGAACGATACTCGGAAAGCTTTGTATCCGTGTATTACTTTCAGTTGTGTTTTGTATTATTTTTCCGCTGCTATGTAATTTATTGTAATCTCTGATATTTATCGAATGTGGAATATTTATTCATACTCTGTATATTCTTGTATTCTGATGAAATTGTTGTAATATACAATGAAATGTTCTTCTGTCTGCGTTCTTTTGTGTGTTGTTCTCAAAGTATCCGCTCTTTCCTTACCGGGGAAGTTTTGGGTTCTTACATTACCCCTTCAGGAATCGAAGTTCTCCTGGGAGGTTCATGAGGCATACCCCCTATAGGAATCGAAGTTCTCCTGGGGGGTTTGTGAGGCATACCCCCTCCAGGAACCGGCTTTCTGCAGTTTTTCCAGCAAGCTGATTTCGCCAAACGATGGTGTTTTCAACCATTCAAACCTTAATATGAAGTCACAAAACATGCCAAACAACAGTAGTAACATGTAGAATCAAACAAAAACACCAAAATATCAATCATATGAAATATGTTAGATCAAACATACCCAAAAAGCATGGTTTTCCCCTTAATCCCCTTAAGCATGTTTTAACTATAAGATTAACAAACTTAATACAAATTAACCCAAATTTTCACCAATGACATAAAATAATATTTTAGAATTTCTACATATTTTTTCAGATTTTTCTGAGTTATAATTTCACTAATTATCACTAATCACCTATAATTAGCCGTAATTAGTGTAAAAACATGCTAATCACTCATCTTAGCCACAAATAAATTTCAGATCTGAAACTCTAACTGATTTGGCATGGTTCCCAATGTATTCCAGTAGCTCTATCTCATTTCCATGCTAATATGCCTTAATTTGATGTTGATTTAGCTTATATGTGATTAGAAAGTGATTAGGGATGAATTTAGAAGGTGAAGGTCATTACTAAGGTTAGAGGAATGTTTGTAGCGGCTAGAAAACCGAAATGAAATGTTTTCTCAAACCCTTTCATCTCTCTCATAACCCTAATCCCGAAATGGGTTATGGGCCTAACCACTAATCACCTAATTAAGCCCGGTTAAACTGTTTTTCACCTTCCAAACCTTATTTCAGCCATATCTCCCAAACGGTAAGTCCGTTTGATTAATGTGACAACTCTACGAAAAGGTAAACCATTATCTGAATCTAATGGAAGTGGTTCAGGTCAAAACTATGTTGTATATAACGTTGTTATATACACAATTATATGATTTTTGTTTGATGATAACAACCAAATATATATTATCTTAAATGTGTTTGTTGCTTTACTGTTTCATATATACATCACTGACAAAAATATAATATTTATATTTCAGTAAAATACAACTGTATAGACATTCAAATAACTACACAGTATTTTGTTTAAATATAATATTTTATTTCAATATTTAAAATAGTACAAATTTACAACTCCACTATTCGTATATATTCACTGATATACAATTTCATATACTTTTCAATACATTTTTTCAATACACAGTTCCTCTCTACAACACTCACACTCAGTTATATATATACATTCACTCATATACACAATCAACACTGTCTTATTGTCTTCAGTCTTCAGTCTTCTGTCTTCACAGTCTTCAGTCAGTCCGGTCATCTACATCTGTCATATACAGAAACGCACACAGTATCTGGAACAAAAATAATTTCATTATCTAGCAGATATAATTTTAATTTTAATTTTTTTTATATGCCTTAGATTTTCTATGTTTTTCTCATCATTTTTCATGACTCGATCTGGTTTATTAATCTATCCGGCTGTGTCTAGACAGCTTTTGTTATTCACAGTGATACACTATCAATACCAAAAGGCAGTCAGTGTATATACAATATATTATTGTGCAGGGACACAGAAAATAATACTGAATGGCTGCATATGCACACGTGTCTAAATATACACGTGTGCACTGCCTCGCCAATCAACGATCAACTGAGGAGTAGCCACGTGGACCATCTCGACTCAATGCAACAAGGAAGCAACTACACAAGTATAGTGATCTCAAACAACACATGCACGGCCGAGAAAAACAAAAGGTCAAATTCAAAGTCAACATAGAAGTCAACATAAGAATGTGTACATGCAAGAAGTTTTAGTAAACAATGGTGATGGGTTACAAGGGGAAGTGAATCAATTATCAGTGCACCAGCTTTTAAATGTGCAGAGTCAAGCCAGTGTGTCATGGACAAAAGCTATATGGTCAAGCATGCTCAATGTTAAAGTCAAATGGTGTAACAGCTCGAGTCAGGAGTGGTGTCATAACATATGTGTGTCATCATGGTGCAAGTAAACTCAAGAGCCAAGATGATTGTGTAAATGATATCACAAATGTACATGTGCAAGTGAAGGTGATGGTGCACCACAAGTATGGCAACAAAACAGCAAGTTCATGGTCCTACACAGCCAAAGTCAAACAGTATGGTTCAAGAACAAGCATCATGGAAAGAGCATGATTAAGGTGCAAATGTGAAACAGCAGGATAAACCATGTACACATAGGAGTCGAAAGAGATCAAGCATTTTCCAGTGGGAAGTTCAGGCATGCCAAGACTTGGAACAGGATAGTAAATATGGTCACATAATTTCAGAAATAATATGGTATATACGAAGTTTACAAATAAGGTGCAAATGGTGTACATGTCAACACAGCAGAGCAGATGAATGCATGTTTTCAGTCAATACATGGGTGCGTAATTAGTGAAGCATGGTCGACCTCATGTATACATATGCATCCCAAAGACACACAAGACAGTATGGTGCAAACAATGGTAAAACAAGTTAGTTTAACACAAGAGCACAAGTTTGCTTGAATGATTTCACCAATAATGTTCAGCCACTACAAATCAGCAAGGAGAGCATTGCTTAAATGATTCCAGAATTATTGCTTGCAATGTCATGTATGGCATGTATCATTAGTTCCAGTTTTTTAGCAATTCTTTTTGAAGAGCTAAATTACATCAGAGAATTCAAATAACAAAAGGTTCAAATGCATTTCAAGAAAGCACAAATGAGTTCAAAAATCATCCAACATATTTGGCAATCAACTGTAAATGATTTCCCTTTTATGGCAAGGTTAAGAATATTTCTAGAAATGGGCACAAATTATTTATCCAGGTATACATTTTTTTCCTAAACAAAAATTGGCAAGTATCAAAGTCAATTCGAATGTACTAATATATATATATATGGCAAGAGTGTTTCATGGTCCTTAAATCATTTCCAGTAAATCAAATTTTATGGCAAGAAATCCACCAACATATTTGGAATGTCACAATACAAGAAATCAATTCGGAGCATAATTTATTTTCAGCAATTTTCAAATTCATTCATGGGACATGAACATGTCTAAATTCATCAAGGAATTCACAGCAATAATTCAAAGCCGAGGAACCAAAAGGGGAAAGCAAAAAAAATCAGCCAAGTCAATATTTATGAAATCAGAGAGTTTTATAGGATTGTATAATCCTATTTAAACACTATATTCATTGTAGGCAAACGATCATCAAGACCAAGTATCAAAATTTCAAGCAAAAATTTAAAATTAGAAAACTCACTTTCTAGGGTTTCAATCAACTATATGCCAAGCCAAATCAATCGAAGAACTGGAGCAGAGAGATAAACGAACTCGAGCACCAGAAGATTTGTCCAAAATTGAAGAAGCTTTTCGATTTGGTGAATTGAGAGAAAAACCCTCGACCGCCATTCATTTTCACAAAGCAAAGTGATCGGGGATAAAAGAAATAAGGGTGGAACCAACCTTAAGTGGTCGGCCATGACAATATGCTTAAGGAAGATTTAATCTCTTTTTAATTCTAGGGTTTTGGTTTAGCTTGTTTTTTATATTATTTTGTATTGGTTTTTAATTCTATCTTTTTGTAAACCATTCAAATAGTTTCTCGATCTGTAAAATCTAGGAAACCAGTTAGGGTGTTAATTGGCAGTTTACTAGAGTCTGTAAAATCTAGGGTTACTGGTTACAGGGCAGTAATCAGGGGAAATCTGATCTAGGGGACTAAGCCAGTCTAGGGTTTTGAGCGTAGGGTTAGAATTGGAGCGAGGGATTCGCGAGTTTACATGGTCTTGTAAGCAAGATCTGTTCTATCACCTAGTAGAAACCTTAGGAATGCAACAGTAGGCAGGATTTTGCCGAAGCTGGGTATATCTTGTGTCATTTACTTTCTGCATTTCTATTTCTGCTATATTCTGTGATCTGATTATTATTTTAATATCCCGTCAGATTTTAACTCAGCGTATTATTGTAATAAACCCTATTCACCCCCCCCCCCCTCTAGGGTTAATTTAGATCCAACAAGTGGTATCAGAGCTGGTTAATGCATGATGGGGGTTCTCGCCTTGTGATCAATGATATGATTGGCAAAACATTGACTCTTAACCCCACATGTCCTTCTACTGGTTATTCCGTGTCAAGAGGCCGGATGTAAAACCAGTGTCTGAGGTCCACTGAAGAGCCATAAATTATATTCTAGATCTTCAAGTGGTATTAGAGCCTGGTAATTTCATTAACCCTATTATCATGGATCCTAGTTGTCAGCCCTTTGAGAGTCATCCAGCCACATTCCAAACATTTTTGATGGTACAGATTTTTTTTGCATTGGAAATCAGAAATGAATCCTATTTGAAATTTGTTAATATTAAATATTAGGATGTTGTAAACAATAGAGGTGATATAATTAATAGGAATATTAATGCTCGTGTTATGAAAATTCTCTATTGTCATCCTAGTAATAATCAACTTGATCTTATCTCCCATTGTTTGACTGCGTAGGAAATCTGGAGAACTCTCAATGCAAAGTTTGGACAAAATGACAACAAGTGCTCAAAACATGCAAAGATCAACTCAGATTCAGAAGTATGTCTAACAGGATTTACAAAAGAAGAATCAGATGATGGAGAATCAATATATGCTAAAACAGAGAATTTCACATATGAAGATTTAGTTTATATGTATGTTGATTTAACTATATCTGTTGATAAACTCTAACTGACAAATAAATCTTTGAAATCTAAGAATCGTGAGTTGACCAACAAAATTGATAATTTGGAATCACAACTTAAACTTTTTAAAAACTCTTCAAATTTGGATTGCAAAAATTGTTTGAAATTGGAAACCAAACTTGCTTATCTAAATAAAAATATTCAAAAGTTTGAAAAGGAAATTCTGATCTTAAAAGAAAACAAGATTGAGTTATCAAGTTCGGACAATTTTCTGCAAAAGGAATTTGAAATTTTTAATACTGATTCAAATTCCAAATTTGAAATTGCTGAAAAGGAAAATTTGTTGAACAGTGATTTGATTTTGAAAGATCTTGAAAACGAGATTGAAAATTTCAAGAATTTTGAATCTGAAAATCGAAAACATTTTGAAACTGAAATTTTTGAGTCCTAAACCAAAATTAAATTGCTTAATGATGAAAATTTAGTTTTGAAAAATGATTTTGAAAAGAGTAAGATCACTGAAAACCGTTGTTCAGATCTAATGAAAGAAAATGGTGATCTTAAATTTAAAATTCAACAACTTGAAACAACATTGGCTAAATTTTCTAATGGTGAAAAATCTTTGAATATGTTGTTGAAAAACCAATTTTCTTCTAAAAATAAGCGTGCTCTCGGTTTTGGGAAAAATGATGTTTTTGAAAAACAAAATTCAAATGATTTGAAAAATCCTTCAAACTGCTTTGAAAAGAATCGATTTGAAAATTTGAACTATGATAATCTCAAAGGATTTTTGAATCATAAACGTGATGTGAATTTGTTTTATAATAATCTATCTAAACGATCCTGGATCCCAAATAGAAATAAAACAAACTTCATTAAATTCAAACAGATTTGGGTTCCAAAGGGTACACAAAGTTAAATTTGGATGGATTGTTATACAAACAGGTTTGGGTACCAAAAGTCGTGAACACATTTCAGAGTGGTATTGCAGATTTTGTTAGACCACTCGATCCCCTAAACTGTTAGGTACTGGAGGAGGCTGAGGAACTTCTTTGCTAAAAGGAATTGAATTCAAGCTATTCCATATTTCTATGTCAATTAGAGTTCCGTAGCCAAGATAGATTGAGTTAGAGATTCATTTGCTTACATCGATTTCAAGTACGATCTCTAAACTCATCTTTGTAAATATTCCCTGTTTTTTATTTTCTTTGTTTATTTCTTCTTCCATCCCCTTCTATCTCTTTCTAATGATTATTCTGATTTGATTTATCATTGCCATATTTTTTTGTTTCTTCTTGGGCTTTCTTAACTTCCAATTGCAATATTCATTAGGTTCTGTAAATTCGCTTTAATTGAATGAAAATATGATGCTTTAATCTTTGCTAGATCTTGAATCTAAACGTGTATATATCTGCAATTGTTTTGAAGTTCATTTTCTGTTTTATGAATTCCTAACAGTGTTGACATATTCTTATTATATCTTGAACACTATTAATATGAATTCTAAATTTTTTGAAGATCTGAAAAACAATTGAAATTTCACACATCTCTGCTGTTTTGAGTTTCTTCTAACTCATTTTAGAAAGGCTTGAAAATTTGTACTCCTTACAACACTCAACTATTTATCAGTTGTGATAATTTCATTTATTTTCAGGTTGGCTGGATTTTTTGAATTGTCTCACAGTGATACATCTTGAAATTCATCTTTATTCATGATCAATATGGTTGAAATTTGTTTGTTTGAAATCAACTGAAATTCTTGGTATTTTGAATATCACACACCTCTTAAATTTGAAATGATCAAACTTGTGTGACTGATTCATTATATCTCAAAACTTGACATTGATTCAAGTCATTTCAAATAAATTATTGTTTAATTTTTAGATCATGAATATCTCTCAAGTCTGGTGTAAATGATCTGAAATTACTCTTGTGCTTGTCAGAAATTCTTGTGAAAAATTCTTTGAAAATCCGGTCTTAAATCTCTTTGTTATTTCATGATTATTTGATTTAAATATTTGTTTGTTTAAAATCATTCAAAATTATAGATTTATTGAATCTCACGCATGTCTTGAACCTGAAATTAATAATCTGGTGTTATCGATTCATCGAATCTTGGGTTTTTCATATTTCTCAAATGATTTCAAATAAACGGTATTTTTGATCTTGAATCATGAATCATCTTTTGTGACCATCGGGAATATCTATGAAACATCTTCTAAACAAGTCCACTTTGAAACTGATTTTTGTGCTGCCTTGATATTATTTGGAAAAAAAATTGGTAGCTGCTTGCTTTGATTAATTTTTGTCTGCTTCTCTGATAAAAGGAATCTCTTTTGAAAATGATTTTGAAACTGCTTGTTTTGATCAAAATTGGTTACTGCTCTAATAAATGAAATTTGTGTGCTAAATTTGTCTGATTGGGCTTTGTGAACAAAAATTATGTCGTTTGAGATATTCTTGTTTGTCTCCAGTGTCTTGTTACAATCCTCATTAACAGAGGCATCAAGTGGTATTAGTTTAGAAGTACTAAATTTGTTTTTGCTGTATATATTTTTAATGTCTCATGTCTTGTATAGATCTTTCATTTCTATCTTGTAAGTGATTTTCAATTTTAAAATTATTTATTGACTATTCATTTAGAAATTGAAATCAATAACCAAACCGTACTGTATTTATAATTCATCAAAATTATTATTAGATTTTGAAATTGTGATGAATTGTGACTGCAGTATATTTCACAACAAGAGGAGATTTTATTTAAATTTTTCATGATGGTAGAATAATTATTATAATATCTTTGAATTGGCGATTATTTCACGATCACCTTCTTTATCTACCATTATTCTGTCACCCATCATGTTTTTTATATTAATGTGGAGAGTTTAATATTTTTTTAAAATCTTTTTGAATAAACAGTGGAAATATTTATGATAGAATTTGGAATGTGCTATTATTTAGAATAAGTGATAATTGAAAATTTTCAATGACTCCGGTACAGTTGTTCATATTTCATAATATAATTAATTTAGAAATTTATTTCACAATCATTTTCTGTACCTACCACATTTCTATCATTCATATCGATTTTATATACCGAGGAGTTTTTCTTTTGAATTGAAAATGATAAATGTAATAAATACATAAGTGTGTCTCCAATCTCATTTAAAAATCCAAGCTCTGGTCATGCATGGTTGTGAGACAACTTATAATTTAAGCGGCGACTGACCTCATTTAAAAATCCAAGATCTGGTTATGTGTGGTCAGTGCGCTCTTAAATAAAAAAAATTAATAATTTGAAATTTATATGAAATCCTCCTTGGTGTGTAAAAACCAGCCTGTCAATCCATATTTTAACTTGTGAAATGTGTTGAAATCTTATGATGTATTATGATTTGTTGATTGATAGCTATTGGGATTTGAGATTATTCGATTTTGTCACTTAAGTTGAATTATTAACTATAGTCCAAATCCATCGTTGTTTTTGTGCTCAATTTTATAAAATTCTTTTGGAAATAATTGGAAAATATTCATATTTTTTAACTCTCTCCATTTTTATAAATTCATTGTAAATACATCATTCTCTACAATGTGAAATATGCCACTAGTTCTCAGAATATTATGATTTTTGTTTGACTGATTGAGATTTATGACGACCGTTCTTCCTCTTAAGCTGAAATAATATTTTTTTTAGTCATTTTTCATCTATATTTTAAACTTTGAATCCTTTTGATGATAAAAAAGGGGAGAATGAAATGAGATTTTGATTTATGGGTGAATATTTTATAAATATTTTTAATTTTGAAAATTCACTCAATTTTCATATATTTTCACTCATTCACAGTTATAGGGGGAGTTTCTGTTGTAGGGGGAGCATTCAAATAGGGGGAGTTCAGTTCCTCACTGTCAAACACATTTATTGTATTCAAAATCGTAATATTTGTTTGTCATCATCAAACGGGGGAGATTGTTGTATGTAACATTGTTGTATACACAATAATATGATTTTTTTTATGATAACAACCAAATATATATTATCTTAAATGTGTTTGTTACTGTACTGTTTCATATATACATCACTAACAAAAATATAATATTTATACTTAAATAAAATACAACTATACAGACATTCAAATAACTACACAGCATTTTGTTTAAATATAATATTTTATTTCAATATTTAAAATAATACAGATTTACAACTCCACTATTTGTATATATTCACTGATATACAATTTCATATACTTTTCAATACATTTTTTTTCAGTACACAGTTCCTCTCTACAACACTCACACTCAGTTATATATATATATATATATACACACACACACACACACACACACATTCACTCATATACACAATCAACACTATCTTGTTGCCTTCAGTCTTCTGTCTTCACAGTCTTCAGTCAGTCCAGTCATCTACACCTGTCATATACAGAAACACACATTATCTAGAACAGAAATAATTTCATAATCTAGCAGATATAATTTTTATTTTTATTTGCCTCGGATTTTCTGTGTTTTTCTCATCATTTTTCATGACTCGATCTGGTTTATTAATCTATCCGACCTTGTCTAGACAGCTTGTGATATTCACAGTGATACACTATCAATACCACAAGGCAGTCAGTGTATATACAATATATTACTGTGCAGGGACATGGAAAATAATACTGAATGGCTGCATATGCACACGTGTATAAATATACACGTGTGCACTGCCTCGCCAATCAGCGAGCAACTGAGGAGTAGCCACATGGACCATCTCGACTCAGTGCAACAAGGCAGCAACTACACAAGTATAGTGATCTCAAACAACACATGCATGGCCGAGCAAAACAAAAGGTCAAATTCAAAGTCAACATATAAGTCAACACAAGACTGTGTACATGCAAGAAGTTTTAGCAAACAATGGTGATGGGTTACAAGGAGAAGTGAATCATTTATCAGTGCACCAGCTTTTAAATGTGCAAAGACAAGCCAGTGTGTCGTGAACAAAAGCTATATGGTCAAGCATTCTCAAGTTAAAGTCAAATGGTGTAACGGCTCGAGTCAGGAATGGTGTCATAACAGATGTGTGTCATCATGGAGCAAGTAAACTCAGGAGCCAAGATCATTGTGTAAATGATATTACAAATGTACATGTGCAAGTGAAGGTGATGGTGCACCACAAGTATGGCAACAAAACAGCAAGTTCATGGTCCTACACAGCCAAAGTCAAACAGTATGGTTCAAGAACAAGCATCATGGACAGAGCATGATTAAGGTGCAAATTTGAAACATCAGGATGAACCATGTACACATATGAGTCAAAACAAATCAAACATTTTCCAGTGGGAAGTTCAGGCGTGCCAAGACTTGGAACAGGGTAGTAAATATGGTCACATAATTTAAGAAATAATATGGTATATACACAGTTTATAAATAAGGTGCAGATGGTATACATGTCAACACAACAGAGCAGATGAATGCATGGTTTCAGTCAATACATGGGTGCGTAATTAGTGAAGCATGGTCGAGCTCATGTATACATGTGCATACTGAAGACACACAAGGCAGTATGGTGCAAACAATGGTAAAACAAGTCAGTTTAACACAAGGGCATAAGTTTGCTTGAATGATTTCAACAATAATGTTCAGCCACTACAAATCAGCAAGGAGAACATTATTTAAATGATTCCAGAAGTATTGCTTGTAATGTCATGTATCATTGGTTCCATTTTTTTAGCAAGAGTTTCTTTTTGAAGAGCTAAATTACAGCAGAGAATGCAAATAACAAGAGGTTCAAATACATTTCAAGAAAGCATAAATGAGTTCAGAAATCATCCAACATATTTGGCAATCAACTGTAAATGATTTCCCTTTTATGGCAAGGCTAAGAATATTTCTAGAAATAGGCACAAATCATTTATCTAGGGATACATTTTTTTCTGAACAAAAATTGGCAAGTATCAAAGTCAATTCGAGTGTGCTAATATATATATGGCAAGAGTGTTTCATGGTCCTTAAATCATTTCCAGTAAATCAAATTTTATGGCAAGAAATTTACTAACATATTTGGAATGTTACAATACAAGAAATCAATTCGGAGCATAATTTCTTTTCAGCAATTTTCAAATTCATTCATGGGACAAGAACACGTCTAAATTCATCAAGGAACTCACAACAATTATTCAAAGCCGAGGAACCAAAAGGGGAAAGCAACAAAAATCAGCCAAGTCAATATTTATGAAATCAGAGAGTTTTTTAGGGTTATATAATCCTATTTAAACACTATATTCATCATAGGCAAACGATCATTGAGACCAAGCATCAAAACTTCAAGCAAAAATTTAAAATCAGAAAACTCATTTTCTAGGGTTTTGATCAACTATATCCCAAGCCAGACCAATCAAAGAACAGGAGCAGAGAGATAATGTAACACCCCGTAATCCTGTAACACTAAGATTCACAAATCAGGGTATAATTAATTTTTAAAAGAAGAATTAAAGGAAACGGGTTGCGCCATTGCGTTCGTCTCGAAATTCTGCTTGAGATAGAGTCCGAGTTTGCATAAATCGGACTCCGTATGAAGGAGATATGGACGAACGAAGTTAGGCAGAGAAACCGAAAACAGACCAGAATGCACTGGCGCACTTGTGAAGTGCGCCCGTACAAAAATGCACTGGCGCACCTGCCAAGTGCGCCCATACTAATCCAGCACAAAATTCTGGAGTGTTCTGTGCTAACGTGTCTCCTTTTGAGTGGTTGGATGATGTGTATTCGACCTATGCGATTCTGATGGCTTCTATGATGATCTAAGGGCCCTAAAACACTCTCTACACCTATAAAAGAATGCCTAGACCTAAGGGTTCCTCCACACAAATTCTCTAAGGCATTTACATGCTGCTTCTCTCTACTCTAGCCTCCACCATTAAAATAAATCTAATTCTCCACTTAAACAAGTTATAGTTCTTCTTCTAATTGGAGATTCAAATCAAGATTAAAGCTTCAAGAAGGGGTTCAAGTCAAGCTAGGATTCAAGAGGAGGTTCAAATAACTTCAACGACTGTTTTTCTACGAATCATAGCAACGCCATCTTTCTATTCTAATCTAATCTCTGTAAGTCAGTTATTTCTAGATTTGAACATTTTTCTCTGTTCGTGACATGAAATTAAAGGAATAAAAGAATATGCCAAATCTCTCTCTATTCGAATCAGTGCCTATACTCTTGAACCTAATTAAGAACTGTTATGATTCGAGGACAAATAAGACCGTGACTATGAAACTATGGACCTTAAAAACCATTGCCTATGACTATGAACATTGCCTATGACTATGGACATTGCCTATGACTATGAACATTGCCTATGACTATGGACATTGCCTATGACTATGAACATTGCCTATGACTGTGACTGGGACTATGAGAATTATTTCCTTGACTAAGCCTATGCCTTTGATTAGGAAATATAAACTATTGCCTATGACATAACAAGGACATCTGTGATTAAACACCTGTGATTCATGACTAGGAAAGTGTTGCTTAAGTTTTGTGACTATGAAATTGGGTCTAAACCCGATCATCTATTCTGTCTATTCTTGGTTATCTTTGGTTTTAGACCTTGGGAATTTACCTATTAAGTTAGGTCTACCCATGTTCTTTAACCTACGTCTCTATTCTGTCTATTCTTGGTTTTCTTTGGTTATAGACCTTGGGAATTTACCTATTAAGTTAGGTCTACCCATGTTCTTGAACCAATGACGTTATTCAACCCTTTTTATGCCAATTATTATGTCTATCTCTTGCATAGCATCTTTGGTTCATTCCCTATTTTCTGCGAATCTAGATTTATCTATAATCTAGATTGAATCACGATTATACGAACGGTGGGAATACGATTTGGGCAAAATATGAAATTTACTAAAGCGTAGTTTATAACTTGGAAATTGGCATAAATTGGGAACATGCATTACGGCATGCAAATTGGATAAATTTGACATGAATTATAGGATGTGTAATTTGAATCTAGTATTGGCATGTAAATCTAGCATTTACATGAATTGTGAACTAGAGTAATAAGTCTAGTTTGATGTGAATTAGAATGTTGAATCGGAATTGGATTAGCTAATTTGGCACGGTAAGTATATTGGCATAAATTGAAATTGGCCATAGTTGGGAATAACTATCAGGTTTAGCAAAATCATGGTTAGTGACACTTAATTTGGTATAGTTTACATACCAAAAGGGCATAAATATGATATAGAGGGGAGAATGGGCCATAAGAATAAATGTTGACAATTTACATAAAAAGAGTAATTGGGAAATAAGTAAATTAGGAATGATTTACTTATAGAATTTGTCCTAAATGAGGAAATACTAATTTAGACAAATTAAAGGTTTATTAACGACATCTCTTTTGATAATACACCAGAAAGTTCTAGGGTGACAGAGAGGATAGTGTCTAGGCTTGAGTTTGGAAAATACAAGTTTCCTGCTCTCCCTGGCTATCCCTAACTGATCCGACGGATGGGATGGTTACTTTCAAAACCTGATTTGAAAATTAATCAAAACCCTTTGAACTAGAAAACACGAATAGGCCTAACCCAAGGTTAGACTGAGTTGCGATGTAAACCTGCCCGGAACCAACCGACACATCCAGTAATCACAACAATATCTGTCTAATGTGAGTGGTCGTGGCTTTAATTTATTTAGTTAAAGCTAGAACAAGAATGTTAGGGTTAAGTTAACTAAGACACTTAACCAACTCAACATGATAACAAGACTGGTAGGTGGGGTTAGGTTCATACAGTTAAGCTAGAATGGGAGGGTTAAGTCCATAGGAACACTTAACCAACTTAAGCACAGTTAAGCTTGAACGGAGGGCTAAGTCCACAGGGACACTTAACCAAACTCATGGTAACAAGACAAGATTTGTAGAGGTTAAGTAACTAAGAAAACACTTAGCCAAATTAACATGTTAACTAGTCTAGAAAGTGGGGTTAAGTAAAGTTAATACACTTAGCCAAATTAACATGTTAACTAGACTAGAGGTTGGGGTTAAGTAAGATTTAATACACTTAGCCAATTTGATATGTTAGCTGGGCTACACCGTAGGGTTAAGTAAAATTGAACACTTAACCGTCAGATTTTGATAAAGGAATAGGGTTAAGTCTAAAACATGAAGGGATAATATTTAACCGTTAATAACAGATTAGTTAAAACAGACGGGCAAGGTTAAGTTAAAAAGGAACACTGAACCAATACAGGGTGAATGGGTAAGGTTAAGTAATAAGAAATACTTAACCAATATAACTTGGTTTGTGGTGGGGTTAAGTCAACATGAATTACTGATAACACTTAACCAGTTTGACAGGATAAATGAAGAGGGTTAAGTCGGCTTGAATTGACTAATGACACTTAACCAATCCAAATTGACGGGAAAGAGAACTAAGTAGTAAATCGTAGTTAAGAAAACAACGATTCTGGAAACTAAGTGGTAAATCTTAGTTAGTAAAACCAAGTAGTAATTCTTAGTATAACACGGGAAGGAGTGAATGTCCGTCTGAGTAAAAAGAAGGCTCCAACGAATTGGGTTACGAAGCCCGAAGCTTCGAGGGGACGTGAGGGTACTCTTGGTATCCCTCTGTGAGGCTGCAGATGATTCTCCTGGGCTCATAGAGGTTAAGGTCTGCGTAGAAGAACCAGGAGTATGCCTTGGTTGCAATACATGGCAACCTAAAGACCAGGATGGACCAGCGTGATTCGGCGAGAAGACGGTAGCCCTGTGATAGCAACTCGTCATCTACCATCCATCTTGAGTCAATCGAGATACGTGAAGCGGAAAGGCGGAGAACTCCAAAAGACCATATACTTGCTATCTAGTTATGGGTGAGGATGGCCATAGGATAGTGGGGCACCGGGGGCCGGCGTATAGTTCTCATTTTACAAGGTGTGCCTTTCATTAGTTGAGGGAGGGGTCAAGTGGGACCATAGCCACTGGAATAAAAACAGACCTTAGCATCTGCATCGGCAGATATCTGAAAGCTCCCGACCGAGTTCTGTATTCCTTGATTTGCCCTGACACAGGACTCGGGTCGCACATTACAGGACATGTGCATCTAGACAAGCGATAACGATTCGCGATACATGCGTGGGGAAGTATAGGAACATATACCACTCTAGGTAGTGTGTCCTAGACTTGGGGGCATCGTTCGTCAGGTAGCATAATCCCTAGTTGGACTAGGTGGCATGAACCCTGAATCCGAGAAGCATTCAGCAGATAGCGTAAACTCTAATTTAGAAAGCATTTGATAGAAAACCCTAGATTAAGATCTAGGTAATAAATAATAAATGGATGCCCGAAGGCAATGAAAGATACAGGGATTGGGATCACGTTATCGTTACTAGTTGGGACACTAGTTAGGCGGTGCAGAGATATAGAAACCAGTATAACAAGGAAATAGCAAAGCGGCATATTAGAGCATATCCAGTTTATCTTAGCTTAGCATATCTTGTGATTATCTTGTCTAATCTTGCTGACCCTATCATCATGGTGTTATTTTGTATTCAGTTAATTCATGTCGTTTTGTTTTTCTATGTTCACATGCTAGAAGTTACTGAACTTACTCAGGCTTTATGTCTGACTCTGTTTTTCTTTCGTCTTCTTTTCTTCCGTCCCCCCCCCCCCCCCCCAGGTAGTAGAGGAGGGAGTAGTATAGCTCAGGTTAAGTTGGAATGTCACTCTTTCCCATCTTGAAGATTTGTCGAAGTTTGCTTGGATTCTCTTATCAGATGCTATGGCTGGCTCTTGCTAAAATTGGGGAATATAAATGTTGTTTTATGCTTCTTTATTTTGTAAGACAGATGACACTCTGATATTGTAAAGAAATCTTTGTACAAACTATTTTATCAATAAAGCAAAGTTTTATTTTCCGCTGTTTAATTTCTGTCTGTCTTGTAATTTATCTGCATCTTTTACCCTAAATGCTCCACAGAATTTAGTGCATTCCCTTTGTGAGTGACACTAACGGATGTGGGGTGTTACAGATAAACGAACTCGAGCATCAGAAGATTTGTCCAAAATTGAAGAAGCTTTTCGATTTGGTGATTTGTGAGAAAAACCCTCGACCGCCATTCATTTTCACAAAGCAAAGTGATAGGGGATAAATGAAATAAGGGTGGAGCCAACCTTAAGTGGTCGGCCAAGACAATATGCTTAAGGGAGATTTAATCACTTTTTAATTCTAGGGTTTTGGTTTAACTTGTTTTTTTATTTTATTTTGTATTGGTTTTTAATTCTGTCTTTTCGTAAACCATTCAAACAGTTTCTAGGTCTGTAAAATCTAGGAAACCAGTTAGGGCGTTAACTAGCAGTTTACCAGAGTCTGTAAAATCTAGGGTTACTGGTTACAGGGCTGTAATCAGGGGAAATCTGATCTAGGGGATTAGGTCAGTCTAGGGTTTTGAGCGTTGGGTTAGAATATGAGCGAGGGGTTCGCGAGTTTACATGGTCTTGTAAGCAGGATCTGTTATATCACATAGTAGAAACCTTAGGAATGCAGCATTAGGCAGGATTTTGCCGAAGCTGGGTATATCTTGTGTCATTTACTTTCTGCATTTCTATTTCTGCTATATTATGTGATCTAATTATTATTTTAATATCCCGTCAGATTTTAACTTAGCATATTATTGTAAAAAACCCTATTCACCCCCCTTTAGGGTTAATCTAGATCCAACAAACTCCTTACCAATCAAAAGTTATAGGCGAAACAAGACTCGCAGGGGCAAAACGGTCATTTAAAAATCGGCAAAAATCGTGAACATAGGAAATGACCCCAGTAGTCGTTCCCCAAAGTTACACGACTGTACGAATTCATATGAGAATAAAATAATTATTCTACGATCCTCCAATACGTAGAATGCAGGTCGTTACATAAATGTTTTTGCGCATGACCTATTTGTGTTTACCTTATGGCATATTAGAGATATATAACGCTCAAATGGTAGTTTCTGATACTTATGCATAGAGTTTGGATCCGTCTTGATACGAAGAGATCTCTATAACAACCCGGATTTTTGGGTACCCGGACTAAACAGATTATAGTGTATCCTTTATATTTTAAAACTAAGAGGTATAAAAATGCGAGTTTATGAGCCTAACTTGTATGTATTTTAGAACGAGTAAATAAAGAACATGTATTTTCCATAATTATGTGTTTTGAAATAAATTAAACACCTTGATTATAATAAGAAACTTATTGTAACCGAGTTTGAGAATTATATTTTAATGATTTTGATGAATATTGAAAATATAAATATTTTGGCAGAGCCGACCAGTTTTTAAAGTGACCGCAAACACTTATTATTATAACAAATAATAATTACAGATATTACATGAGATTGATAGATTGTCAACCTACTACTCAGTTTTTAAGTAGGACCATCCACCATATACGGTTTTTAAAGTGGTCCGTCCACTACATCCTAACGAGATTACTGAACTGGAGCTAGACAATGTTTCTAGACTACAATTTCCTGACCACAATTTAAAACTCCACGCAGGGTGTAAATTACAAAACTGTCATTAGAAAGGGAGAAAAAACAGCAATTACATGCTACAACAAAATACTACCATTGTAGCTACGTACCATGACTCTATCACCCAAGCAGAGAACTTTACTTGACAGGGACCATACACCAAAGGATGTTGTACCCAATCATGAGCCACACACAATACTGCAGTATCAATAATAGAAGTGACAATCCAGCAAGCTGGGAAAATGACACGAGTAACTTGACGTAGTGTAGCAGCCAAAGGAAGAAAGGCTATCACCTATAGATACTGGCTAGGTAAGGATGCAAATGATAGGAGAAGGAAACAACATTAGTAAACTGCAAATTGAGAGCCAAGGCTTCACTTGTATGCGGAGAGAGGACGGTGAAGCAAAACGAGACGAGATCACAAGAATACATCTTAACCATGCCCAGAGACCAAAAAAGCATTGCATAATCCCAAGACCCATAAGAGACACCACAATACAACCCCATAACCAGAAACCCAAACCATCACAGCCAATAAGATACAGCCTGACAAGACGCACCCCAACACCATACAAACAATCAAAACAACCAAAAGGTACCATCATAGACCAATCGATACAACCAGAGTACGTTACACACAAACACCAAAAGCTCACCTAGAAAGAGACAATGAGCAGCTTCCCTTATAGAATACTTGGTTGATCTGTGTGCAACAAATAAGGCAGCCCAGTCGAGGAGAATGGACAAGTCACATAGTCTTCCGAGCATCTTAACTGCGTTGCATGGGTCAGGATCTCCACGAAGGGGTGTAGACAAACTCTTATAGCAAGTCGAACATATCACCAACCAATCAAATTTCCTGAACTCAAAACCATTCTAGACTATACCAACAAACACCTAGGACCCCTGCTACCTGAACAAGGACAA
This sequence comes from Allium sativum, assembly GCA_030737875.1. Lineage (NCBI taxonomy): Eukaryota > Viridiplantae > Streptophyta > Magnoliopsida > Asparagales > Amaryllidaceae > Allium > Allium sativum. The sequence continues at coordinate 609,920,807 of CM060922.1, forward strand.
ACAGTGCAGGACAGTAATGTCACCTAGCAATGATGTAATTACCAAGTCGCTTGGAAACCTAGCACTGGAGATGGAGCATCTCGTTGGAGCCGTAATAGGGAAGTCGTGAAATAGGCTATCGTAACCAGAGTCGAAGAAATAAAAACCAGATATGTAAAATGACACCATGTTGGGTAATGTTGGTTGACCAATAATTGTAAGGGCTCGCGGTAGGAGATGGTGTGGAGGAGCTGGAAGACAAGGGCTTGGAGAACATGGAAAATCAAATCTAGCAAAATAGATCTGAAATTCGCGAACGAGATCCATGTTCATGCGTGATGAAAACTAGGCAGATTCTAAGAGAGGTGGAGAGATAGGAATCGATTGGAGTGAGGTGGTAGAGGTTATGGCAGAGTATATGGAAGAGAAGTTGAAGAACGCCGAGAATATGAAGAAAAGTGGAGCGCCCAGTCGCCATTAACAGCCAGGGATCTCTAATCATTTACGGAAATATAACATATTTATTAGCAATCAGTATTAAAGTGTATAATATATTTTCAAAAGTAGGAGTTGATCTGTTTAACAAGATAATTAATAATTTATGGGCTTGTGTTTTCAAATGTAAGTTGTTGGAATCTGATTAGATATATTGGTGTGAAAAACCTGGTGTAAAAAATTTCTAATAGTGAATTTTATTGCGAAATGTACTTTTAAAATTTAAGTACGTTGTGAATAAAAATAATAGTGTAAAATTTAAATATTTCTTAGAAATCAATATTTAAGTATGTTGGAATATTTGTTGAGGTTGTTTTGTCTAGAAAGTGAGATACTTACGAATTAAAGTTTTAGAAAGGTAAGTCTTGATAAATATAAATGATAATGGGAATTTTAGTGTATGCGCTAGTTTAAAATAACATATAGAAATGATTGGAAATAATTTAAATATATGTGTTTGTGTTTCGTAAGTTAAACACAATTTAATTTGTGTGTGCTGAAAGAATTGAAGGTGTGTTAGTGGTATTTGGAATTGTGTAAATTAAACCAAATTAGCATAAGTTGTTGGGCTATGTTTGGTGATTATCCTATTTCCATCCTTCTAATTGTTTCTGGAAAGGAAATAGAAAGGTACAACACCTTTTTTCTAATATTATCTACTTCTTCCTTTAACTGAAGCTTTTAACATAAAAACTCATAGCCTTCCTTCCCTTAAAACCATCTATAACCCAAGCTGACCCATATGAAATTAACAGAGAGATTTTTATTCTCCATTCTCTTGAGATAAATTTATAGATTCTGGCATCTATTTCTAGAAATCAAAGGGAAAGAGGTTACAATAACTTTTTGAGCCTTGCATGTCACTGTATTCTTCAATTTTGGGTTTTGGAAGCTCCAAGTCATTTCTTAAAAGCTAAAACTATAGGAATCCAGTCAATATTCCAAACTTAGGTGATTTGTTCAACTCACGCTTTCTAGTTTACAATAATTTCAGTTTATCTGTATTTAATCTGTAAAAATACGTATTAAACTATAAGTTTCATTCATTGTTTGCAGTAAGTTTCCTGAAACGGCGAATCATAGATAATTTTGAAATGAATGATATGTTTAACAAGAATTTATAAATCTATAGATAATTTATTTATAAAAGGATTTCTCCAGCTTAACAATTTTCAAAGATTTTTCTGAAACTATATTCTCAAACTCTTTTTGGAAGTAAAATAATATAAAACCACACATAATTGCACCCTTTGAGAAGGCGTGTTGGTGATTGAGTGGTATCATAAACCCCGTGGTATGGGATGTGACAGTATATATATATATATATATATATATATATATATATATATATATATATATATATATAAATCCCAAATCTGTCCAATCAAAGCATTGAATCTCAGTGATTCTTAGTGGTTTATGTGATTCTCTATGTTTTCCTTTGATTTTCTATGTTTTCGAGTGTGTAGCTGACTTGCGGTGCGTGAACTGTTATGTGAGAACGTGTGGTATGAGACACACGATTACCACTTTTCAGGTTACTATCTGAGGGTCCATGACACATTTCAATGTGATCATCAGTACTAGACCTTCAGTTAATCCTGTGTGAACTCTGTGGACTTTCGGGTCATTCGGGTACCCCTCATATGTGATATTAGTACTACTCATGGCTTCATGTCTTTCCTATATGATAATATGTAGTTATAGCTTTGGCTTGCAAATTCTTTATTGGTCCCAAATCATGTTGTTTATGTGTTATTGATGATTTCACCATTTTTGGGATATATATATATATATATATATATCTGAGCTATCAAAGGATTTGTGTTTATATGGTGATTTCGATGATTATTGTGGTTCCAATGGTTCATGTGATTTCAATGATTTTTGTGAATTTTGTGGTTCAGTGTTTTTCGAGTCTTTCATCTTATGTTAACTGATTTCTCATGTTAATACCCAAAACTTAAAGTTTGGGTAACTCGAGCTAAGAGTAATATATAAGCATGTGTTTGTGTTCTCTTGTGTGTCTCACTTAGTAAAGGTGTGGACATGCATAATATAAGTTTATATCTCAAGTTTATGGAATTCCTTTCTGATAGAAAGGAGTTACTACATAATTGTTCATGTAGATATGTGATTTTGTAGTTCCTTTTCTTATGACAAAGGAATCTATGCTTATTGATACATTATTTCATCTATCATTATAATTGATATGTAAACTAGACTGATCCATGTATGTAATACACCGATCAGACCGAGTTGTTTCAAGTATAGCTTGTTGATCTTTGGTCAGTTGATCCAGTTTGGACTAACTCATGGAGTCGCTACCTTAGTGTGTATTAGTGTATTCGAGTGTTATATATTTGTTCGTTTGAAGATTTTTCTATTTGTATATAAATATTTGGGATTGTAACACATGCATATGTTGTATTCGATGATTGTATCTACATGTATATGTTATGTGATGTGTTATCTGTGATGTGTTGTAATTGTTCTGAATACGATCCTTAGCCATCGTAATTTTATATTAGATGAATTGAATGTGTTGATTCACTTGAAGTAAGAAAGAAAATTTTATACACCCAATCGACGTATTCAATACTCGTCTAATTCAGGATTACGGATGGTAGCCCCAAACCAGAACTATTCTATGCTCTAATAGACGACATTACTTGTTAATGCTCTTTATTAGGGTAGGTCTTGTGGTATGGTGTTACAGTTAGTATCAGAGCTGTATTCAAAGCAAGATACAATAAACACAGAAAAAATGAAATAATACATGTATTATACGCGGAACGATACCACTTATGTCTACTATATCCCTTCATTGTTATCCTTTTCTCGAGATTCTTATTAGTCGAGCTGTGTGTAATCCTAATTCTCCGATTACGCCTAGGAATGTAATTTCTTTTGAGGAAATTTAAACCCCATCCTTTGTGTTTGGTTAATAATTGTATTATATAAAATAGTTGGGATGGGTAAATCAATTAGATCCAAGATAATAAAAGTGAACTTCAGGTTGGGGTAAAGCGTATTAGAATTGAAATAAAAATCAGTGTGTGCAGCATAGACAAGAGAATTGTTTCGGTTCAGCTAAATTAAATAAGTTTGTATGTGGGATTAAGGGATAGGAAATATTGATGGATACATATTGTTAAGTATTAACTATGTTATGGATGTAAACCAAATTATTAACTTAGAAAGTTTTGGTGTTGGGTTGTTTTTAGTAAGGTAAAGCTAGGTATCGGTGATAGTAAATAATAGAAATAACCAGATGTGAACTGTAAATTTGGTGATTATCTTTCGTGTTGTGTTATCCGTTGAGTATTTTAAGGGGTTCATATCAATACGCCTAATCGACGATACTGATAATTATTTCTTAAATTCTTATACGAGAAGGTCGAATATAAAAGCTTATCCTGAGAATAGTGGCAAATATTCTATAGGAATATTATTAGACAATCTTTTGAGACGTGGAATATGGTAGAGATGGAGAGGCAATGGCGATATTGTATCGACTTTGCAGCCAAATTATAAACCATGTTAAGTCATTTTATAAAATTTTAAGTAATTGAATTGAAATTTTTGGTGCTGTAGTTTAAATAAGTTAGAGAAATTTTAGGAAGTATCAAAAATCTTGTGTTTAGTTCTTAAACAAATTTTCCTCATGGAAATAATTTAAAGAAGTTTATGAATGAAATTAGTGATGTATTATTTATAGCGAATTGTGAGGATGTAGTTTGTTTAAGGGAGGAGTCTGTAAGAACCTGGGTTTTTAGATACCTGGCTAAATAGATTATAGTGTATTATTTGTATTTTAAAACTAGAAGGTATAAACATAGGAGTTTATGAGCTTAATTTGTATGTATTTTAGAATGAGTAAATGGAGAACTTGTGATTTCCAAAATTGTATGTTTTGGAATAAATTAAACGTCTTGGTTATAATAAAAAACTTATCCAATCTGGGTTTGAGAATTTTATTTTGACGATTTAAATGAATATTGAAAATATAAAATATTGATTAGTAGTCAATATTAAAGCGTATAACATATTTTCAATATAAGAAGTTAATTTGTTTAACAAGACAAATAATAATTTGCGGGCTTGTGTTTTCAAATGTAAGTTGTTGGAATCTTATCAAATATGTTCTTCAAGGATGTGCGAGGTGATGTGGTGGTCAAAGTTAGTAAGCAATTCGCGGACCTGAGAAAGATAAGGAGCGAGTCGTACCCCATTGGCCTGATATCCCCCTGCACCTAGCATACGATGAGTTGTGAGTCTGAATAGATCTGGAGGACCTTGATGTTAAGTTCAATTGCGATTCTAATCCCAACTATCACGGTCTCGTATTCTGCATCGTTTTTGGTGGCAAGGAAATCGAGTTTCGTAGCATAACAGATCAAGTGTTCCTCAGGAGTAACTAGTACGACTCCGGCGCCAAAACACTGACTGTTGGATGATCCATCCACGAACAGTTTCCATCAAATGTTTGGAGTTTTGATGTCCTCCGAAGGAGGGTCTTTTGGAATTGTGAACTCCGCTATGAAATTTGCGAGAGCTTGTCCGAGGACGGCTCGATGAGGAATGAAAGTGATCTTGTATTGGCTCAGTTCTATATTCCACTTCAAGAGTTGTCCAGACGCCTCAGGTCATTACAGGACCGGTCGTAGCAGCTGGTCAGTGTAGACCTTGATTGGATGAGACTGAAAATATGGCTGTAGCTTCCGGGAAGAGATCAATAGATAGTAGGCTAGCTTCTGGAGCTTCGAGCAATTCTTTTCTGCTCCTGTCAATCTCTTGCTGATGTAGTAGACAGGCCATTGGACATGATCCTCGATGCGCACAAGCATCGAGCTATTTGCATGCATAGAAACATCCAAGTAGAGGTATAAGTCTTTGTGATCCACGGGTTTGGACAGGAAGGGTCGTCACTGTAAGTGACTCAAGAGGTCCTGGAATGCGTCAACACATTCCAGTGTCCATACGAAGTTGCGCTTCCCCTTTCTGAGCAAGTCAAAAAAGAGAATGCATTTGTCAGTTGCTTTTGATATGAATTGACTTAGGACGACCACTTTCCTGTTTAAGCTTTGAACATTTGATGCTCTGAGGGGCTTGGATATCCGGATAGCCTGAATTTTTTCTGGATCAGCTTCGATGCCCCTCGAATTGACAATGAAACCCAAGAATTTTCTCGGTGCAATGCCAATAGGTCATTTCAAGGGATTGAGTTTAATGTCGTATTTACGGAGGACTCCAAACATTTCGGCGAGGTCATTAACAGGGTCATTCGATACCCTAATTTTTACGAGCATATCATCCATGTAAACACTACACCAGAAAAGTTATTTCACCAAGGCTTTGGGCCGTGGCAAAATGATTTTGCCACGGCTTTGGGCCATGGCAAAATGACCTATGGCAAAATTTCTGTCAAGGCCTTGAGCCGTGGCAAAATAAAAATGAGCCGTGGCAAAATAAAAATTAGCCACGGCTCATGGCCATGGCAAAATGAGAATTAGCCACGGCTATAAGCCGTGGCTAATTAAATGTGCATTTTAAAAAAAAAATGCATGGCACAATAATCATGTCAGTAATTCAAATTTCACATGAAAACAATACAAAGTTTGAAAATGCTTAGACCAAAGCTGAATCATCTTCCATTGTCAAAACCATTCTTATCTAGAATGATGGTCACAATATTTGGATATTTTCTATTGTACAATGATCTTTTATTCAAAAACACTATTTAATATTACATTGTGTTCCCTAAATTTGAGTTCATCCTATGGAATAACTGATTTGCTAAATCTGGACTCTCTTACATTTAACAAGGAATAATTGCATGTGTCAGAAATATCCCTTATAGCTTCTTCCCATACTTCCTGCAATGAATTTTAGAAAATGTTTAATGTTTGCAAAATTGCTTTACCATGTCAAATTCATAAATCACTCAACTTTTTTACTTAAAGAAATAAAATATTTAAAGAAACATTGGTGAACCATGAATAAAAGGCAATGTATTTATTATGATGGCAACAGTATAATGGCACACATTTTTGATCAGGTTTCATTTTGAACAAAGTGATTTTGCAGTTTGTATCATATCATACCTTGTAATCTTCATATCCTACTTGCATTGCATCTTATAATGCAGAAAGACCTGCTTGAACCTACAAGAAAAAAAAAGGAAGAAAAAACAACAATACAGGTATATTTTGATTTTAGCATAATTTACTAAAAAAATAAAATTTTTAATTTCATTTGAAGTTTTGAACATAATAGACACCTGATTAAGCTTAGAATAGCAGCACGCGACATTATAGCTAGCAATTGTAACCTCATTGTACTGCTAATTACACCAGAATTCTTTAATGAAAAAGTAAAGCTTATATGATACTTGAATTTCTCAGAAAGTACTACTGATTACACCAGAATTTCTTTCATCCCTTATAATCTCCTTTTCCGTAGGCTTACCTTCATCAATCGGCTTTCCTGCAATTTGATGACAACGAATGATAACATTTGGAATAACAAGAAATTTTGGTGTAACTAAAAGTCTAAAACTAACTAATATATTAGGTTGCTTTCTGCATGTCTTAGCTACAAAACAAACATGAAAATATTTGCTTTTTATCTTAGTTTTCTTCTTGCTTACAACCTAGACATATGATTATTTCTGTAAATATAGTAGCTAATTCTGTAAATATGAAGCTAGTTCTACATAGTTTTATTGCAGAACCTGAATATGTGACTGGTGATTTCATAGTTTCAAATCTATATTATTATTATTTCATTTTAATGTTCGTTTATTTATTATTAATTAATTGATAACTACATGTACTTTAGACTATTATTGTCAAATATACTAAAATTTAATGATTTAAATGTGTTCAAATCAAATCTCTCCATATACAATCCGATGGAAATTTATGTAAGAAATGCAACTGTAAAGATAGATAATTAAATTTAGAATCGTGTTTCACATCTAACAAAGTGAAACTTTTTTAGTTAGTTTCAAAAAGTTCAAGCGTAATATTATTATTTTTGAAGAAAATTGGCACTTTATTAGTAATATGTACACAATTATACATCCTTAGTTGTACTAATCTGCAAAGTTAGAAGGGTTCAAAGCTCAACCATGTTTGTACCATGCAAATCCAATAACAAAAATAGAGAGCTTTTTGAGTACATGATTAGTCAGCATATGATAGGCTAACGGTGTCTCCTATTAGTCAGCATATGAAGTGAGCCGCGAATTCCTTATGTAATTGTGGTTGTAGTATGAACCATGAAATTGCATATAATTCAAATAAAAAGCAACTAAAAGAGTAGCAGGTACTCACAAAATAAGTTCTCCAGTTGTACTGTATTGGGATCTAACCCCTCGCGTGTTTTAGGATCATTCTCTTCATAGGCTTGTACGTATATAAATATTTTCTTGCCAGCCTCTTTTCTCCATTTGCCATTGTGAACTGCATATTCAAATAAAAATGTTCAGACTTCACAATGTAATGTACCAAGCATTATAGAAGGTAATAAACTAATTACATTTTCCAAAGAACATAAAATAATGCTAACTACAAGGTTAAAGAACTAATTACGTTTTTTTACCGCTGTAAGAGCATTTGGATGCACAGCAGGACTCAATGGGATATTTGAAATAAGGATGCCAATCTACTGCTGCAAACTTGGGGAAGACACTGCATAGGAAAAGTCTGGTGCAGTAATAAAAACATGATTGGTGCATCCGACGAATTGGTCCGAATTAGAACAGTTGGCACAAAATTTATTCCAGCATCACTCACAACTGTACAACAACATATTTCACAGTCAACAACAATATGATGAGAGCCGGAAAGATGCATGGGTGAGTCATTTTGAACACATGCCAACAGAGGTGTTTACAACACCCGTCATAGCATATCCTTACTTGAGGTGACCAACCTGCAAAGCAAAGTTAGCGTTATATAAACTAATAATATAAGTAGCATTGCGATCTTAAAGTAAATTTATACGTGAACAAAATTGAATCAATTTATAAGTGGCACATGATTATTATGATTCCTTCCAATTGTGACCATAGTTCATTATTATTACATTAAAATATGTGTTAGAGAATCAGGTGCGCATCATTGTTTTAAACAGTACCTTCTGCACAAAATTTATAAGACTAAAGTAGCGATAAATTTGACAAATCCCATATGGCTAACTGTGGGTTTGAATCTTGGGATGATATCACCAGATAATGTGGATTACTAGTGAAACTTTGTATAGCCACTGGCTACAAATACATGAAAGGAAAAAAAAATCAATCGTATGATGAATATATTTAGTGCAAGTCTTGTACAGTAGAAGAGTACTATGGAATGCATGTATAACCGAAAGATAATCTCTAGTTACAGCTACAAGCTACAAGAGAATTTTTGGGTCGAGATCCCATTATGTGATGATAGTCTTTGCTGCAAAAGCTAAAAATAAAGTCATTTGCATAAAATGCAGCAGCAGTCATTGGAATTTTCCTCCGTGCATTCGTACTTGGAATAAGAAAGTTTCATAAGAATGAGAATTATTTTAGCTCCTGCATAAGCTTCTCTAATATAGAGACTTCAAAGACAGATGGCAAAATTACATATATATATATATATATATATATATATTATATATAAAATACACCTGAATATGAAAGGGGTCATAATAGGATGGAAAAATGAATTTGTGCTTTACCTGAATGACAGTGCCATCTTGTGCAGAAGTCAGCAACGTGTTTCTTCCTCCAACACATATTTTTCCAACCTTATCACTACTGATTCTCCCAGTTACATATGGTCATATAAGCCCATAAGTCATTATGATAACGTTAAAAGCAATGTGTTTCTTCTGTTTCTTATTTTTCTTGAACTCCAGTCCTAGAGTATGCTTAGGGGATCAAATCAAAGATCTCTATCAAAAATTAAAACTAGAAGCCTTACCACATGGGATATGTGTCACAAATAAAAGCTATTTAAAAATAACTAGTTCTTTGAATTAGTTTAATTTAAGCTTTAACACATGTGTACACACACCCAACAAGAGTCTTTCTTCTCAACCATTTATTCACATTTGAGCAATTGAAAATGTTCTTAACCTGCTACATATGCAATAAGCGAAAACCACACTTACGGACATACCTTTTCTATCCTGGTTGGTAATAAGTGCATTGCTCTAGATGGAGGTGCAGAGTAGCCCCAATATCAATGGAAATCGACCCGACTACTCATAAAGAACAACGGATATAGCTGGAAAGAAAACACATGGCAACGTAATTTTGGACGTTCATGAAATACTAATGCCTAGAAGAAAATTAACCAATAAGGATCCATATGGTTAAGTGCATACCAGAAAAATGGCAGAAACGGACCTTCCAGCAAAAAACCTCATATGCACCGCACGCCGACAGCTCGACGCAGCTGTCATTGTATCAAAACAAACATATACATGTCCAATACTATGCCTGCAGACGAATTTACAAGAGTTGAAAACAACCAAAAGAGAATAACTGATTTTAAACCTAAAAAAAATACGAAAAAAGGTTGTCAACTTTAATTGGAAACATCAACATAAGCAAGGCCGCTGTCCCGGTACCAACTAGTTGAACATATCAATATAAATTGAAACGAAAAAAGAAAATGTAATTTTCTAGCTTTACATCCTTCTTCCTCTTCAATCTTCAATACACAAGGCTAAATTTCCAACTTTTTAACTGACTCTGAAACAATAACATATAATGAACGGTAAAAGCCAATGGGAAATAGACATTAAAAAAATTGACCTGTAAAAATATATAAATCATATAACAAAAATTAAATAGCTAAATAACATACTGAGAATTTAAACTATGTTTCTTAAATCACTACCGCGAGCCACATGAGCATAACAATAATTTTTCTATGGTTTAAGATGTATATATGTATAGCCTACATCGGATTCTACAGAGCAAGCTTTACAACAGAGGTTATATGATTGCAGAAGCAGACGGATCATTTTCTACACAGTGAATAGATGTACACTATGATGGCATTAAAAAATTTGAGGATACCAAACATATGAATCATTCCATCAGTTGAGGAGGCTACCAAAATCTTCCCATTATCATTAAAACTGAGTGAAAACATAGCAGGAGGATCTTTACCAAGAGGAAGAACTGACTTTTACAAAAGAAAATTTTCCTACCAAATCCATTTTTGTTTACTTATTATCGCTACAGAGATAAAACTGAAATTTGTATATAGTTATACCGTAGCCTTCCATGTCTTCATATTCCATACAATGTTTGTATTATAACAGTTCTGTTTGTATTATACTTTGCCAAAACAGGTATGACTTGCCAAATTTTTCCTTTTTATTTTGATAACATACAATGTTTGTCCAAAAAATAATTTCTTTCCTATTATCAAACATATACCTAAAAAACGTGATTATTTCTAAATTCAAAGGACAAAAATGCTAGCATTTAATGATCCAAAATATACTCATATTCAAAATATCAGAATCTATTTTAAAAACAAAATTATCACTATAACATAATTACAAGTCAGTTGTATTCTTTAAGATGGGAAAAAAATTGCTTACCTTAATTCTTTTTATTACAAGTGCAGTGCATCTTTTATATAAAGACTGCAATGTTGATTTACATTTTAACACCAAAATTATCTCTATAACATAACTACAGGTCAGTTGCATTCTTCAAGATGAAAAAAAAATATTCTTACCTTTATTCTTTCTATTACCAGTGCAATGCATCTTTTATATAAAGAATGCAATGCTCATTTATGTTAAGTAATTTGTGAAATCAATACTGTGAAAATTGATCTGCCATTTCTTAAAATTTGATCTGTGAAATATTAACTGAGATGCCATTTCATTAAAATTTGATCTGTGAAATCAATACTGTGAAATATTAACCGAGATGCCATTCTTAAATTTGATCTGCCATTTCTTAAAATTTTATATAAAGACTGCAATGCTCATTTACGTTAAGTAATTTGTGAAATCAATACTGTGAAATCAATATTTGTGCAATACTGTGTAATTTACGTTAAGTAATTTGTGAATCCAATTTTTAGAAATATATGTTCTTGCATTACCTAATTGTCAATCAAAAGGAGAGTAATACTTAAATTAATTAATACAAAAATTTATTTTTTATGTTTAATATTCTTTTAAATGTCAACCAAAACATTACAGTTATTTTTCATGATATCCCATCACCAAAGGAAACTAGCAGGAATTTTTCTAGTCCTTGCTGTGAAGCTTTGGCAATCAATTTAAGTTTACCGCATTGTTTATGATCTAAAATGATAATATATGTCATGCATCGTTTAAAACGAACCCACCTTAGTATAGAGCACACAATTTATGAACAGTACATGGTTATGTTTACTTTTATAAAAGAGATTATAAGAGATGCTAGGTATATACAAGTAAGTCTAAAATCTGCATTAGGAGCTTTTTGCTGCAGTTATAGTTAAATATTTATTATTGTTTAATTTATTAAGAATTCCAGGACTCCCTGTCACGGGAAGTTACAAGACTGCAGAGAGTCCCTAAACTGTCATATGCACACTCCTTTGCCCTTGTACTTGCCAAATCGAAGTTATATGTTTAACCTGAAGTTACATTAGCTGCAAACACCACATCTTTATATTTAATTTCACTTGAGAATTTCTGCTCTTGTAACTGCTCCAGTCTTGTAAGCTGAAGTTACATCTCAGTTTTCCTAGTCCTTGTTGTGGTTTTGTTTCAGTTTTTAAACATAAGAAGTTATAAAGGGGACCGATAATAATCTTTGAATCCTATCTTGTTACATATTTACATTTGATTTAGACTATTCTTTAGTATATATTTCTTTGCTACTATGCTCCCAACGAGATCCCCATCTAGTTCTTACCTTTGGTTGTTCTTTAACTACTTATTATATTGTTGTGTTCTCCCCACAATACTCCCTTTATCTCCCCTAAATATTTATGTCATGTCTGATACTACTTGGAATTAGCCCATTGTAGCATTCTACTAAATCCATTCTTTAAAATTAGACTGCATAGACTCAAACCTATGTGGTGCTCTTTAAGCTAGTTCATTCAATCATTCAAATTGTGTAGACACATCCCTCGCAGTATTTAGATATTCATCAATCAAGTTCTAGAACACAAAGAAATAGCCACATGTAGTCCGTTAATTATGTATTTATTCTTTAATTACTTGAGATCAGCCTATAGTAGTATCTAACTATTTGTTTGCTTTGAAACTTCTGAGAATTGGCCTACCGCAGTCCTTGGAAGTTAAATATTTATCCTCACCTTCCAAAGATGTGCATTTGTGTGAGCGTCCCCACCTGACATCAGTGGCCCTTTAAACTCCATAACTTTATTTAATGCAGAATATCATCTCTGTTTTGACCTAACCTCTCACTAGCCCTTACTTGCCTTTTATAAGTATTATCGTTACTTTTTTTAGTGCACCCACTTGTCCCATGCAATACGTTTTACACTTTCTTTAAATGATACGTTCTGCAATTTAGCACAGTATGATCTTTTCATATCTAGCACTATCCTTTTACTTCCCAAATTTAGAGCCGCTTTGAACCTATTTCAGATAAACTCGAATATCGGGACAATGCCTTTACAGTGTCATGAACTTGTTCGACCTTATCTTATTGTCTGTTATTTCTTGTGTCCCTTTTTAGCAAACTAGTTAGATCTTGTTCATCTCTTTCCCAAATTTTGTAATTGCTCTGATACAATCCTATCTTGTTACATATTTACATCTCAGTTAATATTTTCAGGAACTGAGAAAACTACAACGGCCTTACAGTTATGCTCTTCTTCTTTTGATGCGTAAATAATCATGCAGTCCTACTAAGTTCAAATAGAATAAATATGTAGAATAGTATGTTCCAAATCAAAAAGGGTACATACTTAAACCAAAAAGGGGTATCAACTTGGGAAGATAAAATATTATTACTAATCTTTTGCTTTCCTATTAACCCAAAAGGAATATACTGCCTATTTATTTATCACGTTCTTAGTTGCAAGAAGAATCATATGGTAGAACTTTGAATCATAGATTGTTATAATGCTAAATATAATTTATATGCCAAAATAATGGATAACTTTGTTGTAAATAAAACTGTTATAAGATAACTCAAAATATACTGAATGCAAATGTTATAATGTCAAATAAGCAAACTGTTTAACATGTACAGTTTCGATAATGAGAAGAATAGATTGAACATGGAACCAACAAATACCTCTATGTGGACTAATATAATGGATTTTTGAATCATAGACAATTTAGACTGATAGCCAAATGAAGAATGAGGTTGCAAAATATAATGATTACTCATGATTTATACTGTGCTTAATTTATGTTCGATCTTACTTGCACAATACAAAAATTCAAGTTTCACATATGAAGAACTTCAACTAGTCAAATTAATAAAACCACATTTACCTGTCGGAATTAGATAAACTAAGCTAAATGACACTTTGCTCAGAAAATCTGGAAGCAAACGATTGGGCAGATGATTGGCAGTGCCAAATTTTCCTGCAAATAAAATAAATATCAATTAAGAAAACAACAAACTTAGTTGCATAACTTTGGAAGCAAATGACGATACATTGTAACAAATTTCCACTTATAAACTCTTGCATATTTTTTTGTGTCATTAACATATCATATAATAATATCTTGGTATTTCAGATATAAAGCCTAACTTGCTTTCATCGTATATAAATTGTTTTGCACAAACATTTTGCATAGAGAAAAATGATAATACACGAAACAAGAATGTGTTGTTGTTTGTGAAGATGGCTTGTACAACATTATTGTTTTCCTATTTATAAGAACAATGGAGCATGTTCTTCGTGCTTTGCTTTAATAATGAGGAGAAAAAAACACGTCTTTTATTAAGGGAGAATTGCAAAGTCTTATAAACAACAGCTAACAAAATCAAACTGTGGGCAAAAGCTTGACAGCTTTATGTACTAGAACATCCAATTGATTTATTTGTATCCCTAATTCTATCGAGAATTGGAAGGCCGGAGAATAGAAAAGGTGATGTAGGATCTTACGATTCGAAATAAATAAGACTGAAAACAATCAAACATATAATTAGGGTTTCGATTTCATACCTGAAAAATCACCTGAATTAGAACCTTGGAATGAGAGGAAGATGCAAAAAGGATCTATTGGAAAAATGGTTTCGATCTAAACTATAGCGAACGATAAAAAAAAAATTGATCGTGGAAGAAGCTGAGCATTTTTTATTTTGGGGATCGATGGTTTACTTTCGTTTTGAGCGTGAAAAAAAGGACACAAGGGGACGAGGGTGTGAATATTTTTCCTTTAATTTTAGAACGGGCCAAGCCTGTTCCAAAATAGCCATGGCCTAAAGCCATGCTAAATGAATTTACCATGGCTTAAAACCATTCCAAAATTGCCACGGCTAAAGGCCGTGGCAATTCTCCCGCATTTGGGTGTGGCAAAACTGGTAATATGGTGTTGTGAAACCTCCAGGGATCTCGCGATCTGGTCCTTGAACATGCGGTTGACTAGTCGGTTGACTAGTCACTGATAGGTGGCTCCGACATTCTTGAGACCAAAGGGCATGACAACATAACAGTAGAGCCCAAGATCTATTATGAAAGAAGTATGATCCTGATCTGGAAGTTACATTGGAATCTGGTTGTAGCCTAAGTATGCATTCATGAAGGAGAGGAGCTAATAGTTGGAAGTTGAATCAACAAGCTGATCAATCTTTGGAAGTGGGATGCTATCCTTCGGGCATGCTTTGTTTAAATCTGAATAGTCAACACACGTTCACCACTTCCCATTTTCTTTCTTGACCAAGACTGGTTTGCAGACTCACTCGGGGTAGAGGGCGTCGTGGATGAAGCCATTGTCGAGTAGCTTATCCACTTCTTCTTTGAGTGCAGTTGATCTTTTGGTTCCTAAGGTTTGACGCTTTTGTTTGACTGGAGATGCTTCGGATCAATGCTAATCATGTGACAAGAGATTCCTAGATCGATGCCACACATGTCAGAATGGGTCAAAGTGAATACGTCGAGGTTGGTCCTTAGGAAATCCATAATCTCTTCTTTTATTAGGTATGGAGTTGCGATCCAACTTTCAAGACCTTTATCGAGTCGTCAGGGATGATCGGAACATCCACCATTGTTTCTACCGAGGCAGCCCTTTCGAAATCGGGTTCTTCGTCCTCCCTCGAATCAAGATCATCGGAAAGACGACAATGACGCCTGTGCCAGGACTCAAACACCTTGAATTTCTATGCGGAGATGGTCTTTCCTTCCAGCTAGTTGCAGATGTTCTTCCATTCTGTGAGATAGCAGGCTCTCACAGTTGCTTGGCCCCCCTTGATTGTGTCGATCCCATTCTCTGTCGGAAATTTCATCAGAAGGGACCATGGAGATATGCAGACTCGGAATTATGCAAGGAAGGGACGTCCAAAGAAGACATTGTCTGGAGAGATGGCGTAGATGATCACAAAGGTGAGGATTCAAACCCGGCTTCGAACCCCTTCTCCGAGTTCCACTGAAAGGTCAACTATGCCGACGAGTTGATTAGAGGAGCCATTTGAAGCCGTGAATCGTGGCATGACAAGGCTCCAAGTCTTTGGCCTCTAATTTCATTTGATCGTAGACCGCTTTGAAGAAGATGTTGACCGATCTTCCGAGGTCGATGAGGATCCTTCTGATGAAAGTTGGGCCAGTCTGAGTAGAGATAACGAGAGGGTCTATAGTTGGGATTTCAATTCCAATAGACTCACTCTCGTGGAAGACGATATCGTCCCGCATCGTCTTCTTGAGCTTGGCTGGGACAGATTCGTCTAGGCAAGATCATGCTTCGTAGCTAGCATGCTTATGTAGTTAGCATACTATTCCATCTTGTGAAAGCTGTCATGAGAAGGATGAGGCCCACCGCAGATAGTGTTGATCACGATGCCATGTGGACTTTGATTGGACGACCCTGAGGCCGTATTTGGTGAAGGGAGAGCGGGCGTTAAAGGGCCCGTGGCTGCATCAAGAGGAGAAGGATTCTAATGTACCGTTCAAGACGTCTCTCGCGAATGAGCTTTTCAAGTACATCTTTGAGGTGGTGACAATATTAGTGTTGTGCCCAAATATGTCGTGGAATCTGCAATATTTGCCAAAGTTTTTCTCGTGGTCGGTAGATTCTCTAGTATTGGGCTTCTTGTACTGAAGAGTGCTATTGGTCTCCAAGTAGAATGTCTTCAACTCTCGGTTGAGTAGAGTGCAGTTGCTGTAATTCTGGTAGCGGTCGTGCTTCTTGGGATCTCAAAGGGTTTGGTTATTTTGACCACCAGTTTTACCGTTGTTCTGCTTGGGCTTGTAAGGGGAAACCCCCTTACCTTTGTCGGAAGATTCTTCGAATTTTTTCCTTTGACACTATCTTCGATGGCGCCAATGTGTGGGTTTTTGGGTGGTTCCCTTGAGTATCCCTGTTGCGTTGTGCTTCCTCTTCACATTGGAATTGTCCAACTTTTTCATCAAAGGCTTCTAGAGTTTTTGGTTGCCTTATATCTATTTATGCTCCAAACTCGAAGTTAGGGAGGGCACCTTTGTCAAGCTGGACAAGGACTGTGCTAGGTTCCGGGTCATCAACCTAAGCAAGGGCGGTGTTGAAATGCTCGAGGTATCTTTTGAGGGTTTCTATTGGGCTCTGATAGAGGTTGGAGAGAGTAAGAGTATTCTTCGTCGTAGGAACGTGCATCCTGAGCTGTCTGACCATTTCGGTAGCCGGTTAGTCGAAGGTGGAGATAGAATCAGTCGGGAGACGGGTGAACCACAACAAAGTCGTGCCTTCCAAGAAGACTAGGAAGCATTTACATTTGACTGTGTCGGTGGCTCGGCTGGAGTCTATGTGAGCGATTTAGGAAAGAGCAGGGGTCAATGGTTCATCCATAGAGCCCTAGTTGTGGCATGTTAAAGCGTCGAGGACACTCGGCTTCGTGCACGGCCCTGGTGAAGGGGTTACGTCTCAAGTTGGTTTCCCACACGTCGTTGACGTTCCTTCACATATTTCTCATGATCGTTCGGACCATGTCGGTGAGATATGCTGGATGAAGATCTGTTGGTGGAATCCAGTGGTTGTTGTTTACCTCGGGGGTAATTGGTCGTGGACGTCTTCGGGGATGGACATCGGGCTCATCCTCATCATGACATAGGCATTGTCGGCTTGATTCTGATACGGTTGACGGGGTTGAGCGAGTTGATGCAGATTCTGATTAGGAGGGACTTGGGCCAGTGTAGTTTTTGGAAGCGTAGTCCCCAAATTCAGAGTAGCGACAACTGGGTTCTGTCGAGGAGGGGTCATTTACTTTGACCTGGTTCATCATTAATAACCAATCGGAAACGGTCGTGTTGACGTGTTTCCTCGCTGAAAGTTGCAGTAGTTCAATTACCGTTTCCATTTCCGTTGCCATTGACATTAGCATTAGCGTGAACGACGGTTTTGGTGTTGAGAGTGAACCTCCTTTTTTGGCTGCGCCCCCGAGTTTCGAAAGAAGCACTTTCTGAGGAATTGTGCTGTAGTCAAGCATTGTTCTGAGCAAGTTGGAGTTGAGCGATGAGGCGTTGACTTTCCTGAAGCTGGCGCATAAGGTCATGTTATCCTTCAATGTATCATTGAGCTCGAGAGATCGATTTTCCAACTTCTTATTAAGTGTGTAAATCTGCGCTTGAGTTGCAAGCACATTTGGATCCATAGGAGGAATGCTGTCAATTTCGGTCAGGTTTCTCGCCGATTGGAGTTGCCAAGAAGTAGCAGTGTCAGCTACTGTAGGGTTCCGACTAAGGGATTCTTTGATCTCTTAACCATCGTAAGCGGACTCGAGCGGTAGGTTAGGAAGAAACCTGAGTAGCGCGTCGAATTCGAGATGGAAGTGCACGAAAAGAGATGAGTTTAAGTTTTCAGTGAAAGCACCATAACGTTAATGGTCAAAAATGTCGTAACACCCAAAGATTCTTATTTACTTAAGAATATCGTTTTGCATGGGAAAATAGAGTGCAAAAAATAATAAATAAGACAGAGATTTATAGTGGTTCAGTCTGTGAGGGCCCTAAGTCCACTTTCGCCGATATTTTATTCATGAAACTGGGTTACAAGCATTGAACTTCATTTAGGCATTCGTTTACAAGTCCATCCAAGTATTTTGAAGTTATAGTTGTCATATGCTAAGTCTTGGAAAAAATAATCTATGCTTCTTCCTCCTCAAGAACTAGGCTGCCATTAATGAGTCCTAGGAGATTCAAAAGATGCCAAATTAACCAACATCCAACCCTTGTGAAGAACGAGTAAGGGGGTATTTATAGATAGTGGGTTAAGTGGGAATAGGTG
Source organism: Allium sativum (assembly GCA_030737875.1). Lineage (NCBI taxonomy): Eukaryota > Viridiplantae > Streptophyta > Magnoliopsida > Asparagales > Amaryllidaceae > Allium > Allium sativum. Next base: position 609,939,692 of record CM060922.1, read on the forward strand.
AGATTTGGGGACCACACAGCAGAAAATCGCATCCCAGAAGCGCGGGCTTCCACAGTCACATTCTATCCCGCTTGTAGGCAAAAAGCTGCATCCCTCATGTGGAGGCGAAGCGAATTTTCGCATCCAAGCATGCAAAAACTAGCATCCCAGAGGGATGCATTACGCCGCCTTCAGGGCAATGAGCGCATCGCATTCGAGGGATGCGATGGCATCACATCCATAGGATGCGGTGGCATCGCATCCGAGGAATGCAGTGGCATCGCATCCGAGGGATGCAATATCATTGCAACCATAGGATGCGATGATGTGATGGCATCACATCCAGAGGATGTGATGGAATATCCGATGGATGCGGTGGCATCGCATCCGATGGTGCGGTAGCATCACATTCGATGGATGCGGTGGCATCACATCCGAGGGATGCATGGCATCGCGTCCTGGACGATGCGGTGGCATCGCATCCTGAGGGATGCGATATCATTGCAACCGTAGGATGCGATATCATTGCAACCGTAGGATGCAATATCATTGCAACCATAAGATGCGATACCCAGAGGATGCGGTGGTGAGGTATGATGTGATGCGCCTGTACAGGGTGATGCGATGGAACATGAGTGACGCGATATCCTTGATACGATATTTGCAGTGTGAGGCGATGCGAGGTGGAGCGAGGCAATGGTGCGATGCGATATCATTTCGAGGGGTTATGAGGCTATCACTCGCTCGATTCCTTCCGGGATTTTATCTTCAATGCTTTGGCGATACTTCGAGCTTTGATGCCAGACGATGAGATTAGCCGAGCGAGCCTGTAGTACTTTTGGGAACCGGACTAAAATGTCAGTTAAAATTGTACCATGCAATAAGGCCCGGATAGAGCAAGGTTGACAATGCCAGGATGACCGAGGAAATGAGGCAGTTGGAGGTGGTTGAGTCATTGAACTAGAAAACGGTCGGGTCACACGACAATCCGACATTAGCAAAAATCAAATTCACAGTCCAATAAAAAGCAGGTGTAAAGAAAAAGAAAGAAGGAAAATATAAAGAAAAAGGCAAATAAGCAAGTAACTAATCCATTGGAAACAACCAAATACGCTTGATAGTTGAAGAAACACAAAAAAAGGAAAAGTCATAAGAAGCGACATCCAGTGGTGAGAATACGGTTTTGCTCGACTATGAATTGTCAGGTACTAAGCGTAGCTTGGTAGACGAAGAGTTGCGAAATTTTAGAAGGGAGAACTACAGGTGAAAGTGAAAGTTGAGGATCAGACAGAAGCACAACCGAACCAGATAACCGAACCCATATTTGGGTTCGGACATGACGGGAGCGCTATCGAATCAACATTGTCATGCACAGAGGTCTCCTCTAGTTAGCTTGTCTTAAACAAAGAGTGCATCATGAAACACGAGGTGGGCCCTATATAGATGCAAGCGTTGTAAGAGGTCACACACAAAATGAATTATGAAGAAATGGAAGGAGGAGGTTTACATGGGTTGTTGACCATCTTCCCGGAAAAAGGATGCACGGGATCACAAATGCTTTTGGGCTTACCGTCTGCCTAGTGAAAGGATGTATTAGGCCCCAAATTGTGTCCAGCGTTATCACAACCATCTGGCTCGGTAATGAGACGTAATGTAAGCTCACTGGACCCAGTCTTAGCTTCCACTCTCGTACCGGGCTTCCCTTTACTCCAATCGAGCCTCACACACTGAATCTGCAGTCTGTAACGATTCAAGAAATCAACATATTCCCAAGCATATTACATATCTGTGGAATATTTCGTACATATAGATTAATACGAAAATACGGTACATACACTTCATTAATGACCTTATCTAACTTCTTCTATAAATAAGGGGAATATATTGCACTCAGGGAAGAGAAACAACTTGAACAATTTGAGAGCTCTAGACGGTTAATTAACATGACAGTCGAAAAACATTTTCTTTGATGCTATATATAGTCAAAAGGAAAATGCTCCTTGCTATAGAAAGGGAATTGTAAGAAAGAAAGTGTAAAAAAAAAAGTAGATGTAGGCGGATTACCTACGAACCAATATAACATCTTGCGTCATTTACTTCTTTACAACAAATGCTCTTTCTATCTTCCGGGTTTCTCTTTCTTCTTCTAAAAGTTATATATCGAAGATATGTGTGCTCATTTTGTACGCAAACATTATTTGAAATCATTTTTGTGTATCGGACATCTGCATTCGTAGATATAAATGGATATCATATGATTATCAAATCGCTAAGGGTTGGTAAATAAAAAAAAATAAAAAAACCTGTAATCTAACATTAATTTTTTTTCTAATCTAATTAATTATGAAAGTGTTAAAAATAAGTAAATATGGCAGGGATTACAATACGAACTTTTGTATTAAAAGAGCAGTAAGTAAATATGGTTTGTTATATATAAACACGCATAACTTAAATCAAATATTTTAAAAATCATACAAATAATTTTTAAATACAAACGTATTTATATTCGTATTTGAATCTATTTTTATGAATTTTCAAATATGAATTCAGATTAATTTCAAATTTTGGGATATTGTATCTTTACAAGTCTTCACCATGCACAGTCAACGTTTTTAACTGTGAATACACGTTTAACCGTATTTAAAAATGAATCTTATATATATATATATATATATATATATATATATATATATATAAAATCACGAAAATAAACTATTTATTTAACAAACCGCCAAAAATTGCAATTGAAAGCCCTTTGTCCTTTACCGTCGACGCATGGAAACAAAACTGTGGTCACATCTGTAATTAAACCGCATCTCCATACCCACTTTCCTGCCATCCCCCCCTCTCTCTTTATATCCTCGCAAAAAAATAAAATCCTAATAAGAAAGTTAAAAGACATGAAGCGGCCTATGGAATTCCCTCAAGAAGAATCCGAAGCCCCAAAAAAGGTCCGAAACACTGAAAAAGAAGAATCGGTGTCTTCCCCCCAAGTTCCAGATCTAGGTGAAGACCTGATCCTAGAAGTCCTAAAACTCGCCGACGCCGAAACCCTAGCGCGTGCGGCTTGCGTGAGCAAGAGGTGGCGCGAGATCACCGCAGACGAAAGGATCTGGGAGGCCGTGTGCACCCGAGGGTGGGCCCGCCTGGGCTGCGGAGCTCACCAGATGCGGATCGTCGTTAATGCCCTCGGCGGTTACAAGAAACTGCACTCCGTCTACCTGCTGCCGCTGTTGCAGCCGAAGTGCATAGCGAAAAGGGGCGTTTTTGGAAATTCGAAGGAGGGGGAGAAAAGGTGGGGTAAGGATGAGGTCCAGCTGTCTATGGCTCTACTTTCTATTGGCTTTTTTGAGAAGATGACTGCTAATAATTTTAAGAGGTAGGAGGTACGATATATATATCTATTTTTTTTACCTTTGGATTTTTAATCCGCTTGGTTTCCATTGACTAATGTATAATTATGTGTGGTGTGGAATGATTTCCTTTTCTTTTTGATTTGTTTAGTTGATTTGCTGTACTTACTTACGATATTGTGTATTATATGAAGTTACATATATATAAATCATGATTTGCTTGGAAATTCATGTTGTTTTAGTTGATGATAAAAGTTTAGATTCTTAGTTTAGAGTCTGCAACTCACTTTAATTTATTGATCTATTCATTGCTGGAATAAAGGATCCATCAAAGTTTCACCCACTTTAATTTGTTGATTCATCTGGTTTTTTTCAATGATTCAAATGGTATTTGCACGTTGATTGAAAGAGCAACATATGTACTACAAGAATGCCGTACAATCTGTGTAATATGCAGTGAATGTAAATCGAATACTTGAACTGAAATCCAATTTCTTAGTAAACGGTTCTGCTTAAACAAGCAGGATATTACTGCTTAGAAGAGTTTTGGGAGTTCATTATTGTACCATATATGTATATCTGTAGTAGTTTGTATACCAGGAGCAATATCTTCTTTATTCAGCATCATTTCATACCTTCGCAAGTTTCTGCTTAAATATAAACTTAGTTAAAAGCTAAAACCACCACGGTTCATACCAAGGGCTAAGTTCAAATCTGAATAAGGAGCCGTTTGTGCACAATTGCTTATCAAACAGTGTTTCGGTCGATAACCGCCGACCGAATTGCACTGCGATAGCCTATGGTGCACAGCGTCTTTAGCAACACAATAAAATCTATGGGTATATCTGCTACATGATTCTTGATAGAGGGTTTTATTGGTCCTAGCTTTGTATATAATGTATACAAATTGATGTATTTGTTGGAGCCTTACTGTACCAAAAAAACAAAATTACATAACAAACAAGATACATAGGGCAAAAACATTGATGTCCTCATCACGGCTAGTTTTGGAAACAGTCCGAGTAGGTTGCATTTAAGTGAAATTGCTTCAACAGTTCATGACCCATGGTACTAAAAGACACCCTTTTAAAAGCATTTGCAGAACTAAATATGATTAATGTGATTTGAGCACATGCTGCACATCAACATGTACTTTGCTGGGTTGAGCTTTTGAACTTGATGAGGTAGTGAGGTCTGAAATTTAGCAGTTCATTTTTTTCTGAATGAATTTATCAAGCTGATAATGCATGTTCAGTGCATAATTTTTGTATGTATGTATATCTCTACAGAGCTAGGTTATATGTATTACCATTTAAATGTAACACAGTGCTCTGGCAAAACCAACCAATCCAAGATTAACATCTTAAGTTAGTATTAAAATTTTGAAACATTGAACCCACCTCAGTCTGTATATTAATAATTTATATAAGTTGGATCATGGATATTTGAAATCATATTGTCTGCCTTGTACCCATTTGATAATGGACAAACGGTGGTGCATTATTTAGAGTGGGCAATAGAAGACAAGAGGAAAGCCAAAATGACATATGGAGTCAGTAGCGAAGTTGAAGAAAATGACATCCACATTGTTTTCCATATATGCCAAATTACATGATTAAAATATTTTCTATACATGCCAAATTACATTGGTTCAAACTTTAGTGGTTGCATTGGAATATTCTGCCATTAGAGGACAAATGAAATTGATGGATAGGGATGGAAGCTAGCTAGCTTACTTTAATGCTAATGAGATTATTGTTGGTTCTTATGGATTTTATTTGGAGTCTTCCTGCATCTTTCTTGCGTGATTGTTTTTTGTTCATAATGGTCTCTGAAGATTTGATCTCAGACTATACTCCTTTTTTTTTTTTTTTTTTTTTTCTACAGGCTATAAGTTGGAGTTTTCTATTTGATTATTACTGTTACTATCATATTTCCCCATTCATTTGTACAATTTTATCATTTACTGAATGGTAACACTAGGGCTGTTATGGTAACGGTAAATTTACCATTACCATACCATTGTCAGTCGATCGGTATGCATTTTTGATTAAAATTGGTATACCAGTTAAAACGGTATGGTAACGGTAAATTTACCATTTTTAACGGTAAATTATCGGTAACGTTTCTTCAATACCAGCGGTAACGGTAATTTTACCAGTTAATTCAAAACATAAGTATACTCATCTGATATGCTTAATTACAAGCACGTATAACCAAATAAATGATTGTATTTGGTTCAATCATCAGATGAAATAATTCCAAATACACTTATTTCCTTTTTCATTTATGTTTTTTATAAACTAACACTACATATAGTATAATAAAGACGCACTGTGTATAAAAAATATGTTAAGATATAAACTTTAATGTACAAACGGTAACTTACCATTACCAGTGTAACGGTTACTAGGTTATCGGTATACCAGTCATTGGTATACCAGTCGATCGGCAACGGTAAGCAATTCTGACTTACCAGTAAAAACGGTACGGTAACGGTATTTGCCAAACGGTAACGGTACCCATTACCATAACAGCCCTAGGTAACACCTAGTGTTGCAGCACGCATTAAAAGTTTGGTGGCAACTCACTTTAACCAAACACGTGAATAAGGAGGAGAGAAAATCCCTTTATCCCAGCTTTTCAACAACAAAAATAAGGGCGAAATTCAGCAAATGTTTTAGACTAGATAAGGTTTCTTTTCATAATTATTTAATTATGGATTCATCTAACTAGATCATCGAGGATTATGTAAAATGATCGAACTGTGGTGATGAGAAGAGAGGCAGCTTATTCTATCTTTTTAGGTAACCGCGGATTATTAATTTTATCCACTGATGCTATTAAAAAAAAATGGTTGGCATTTGAGATATAGTCAATTTTATCATCATTATTGGTTATCCTCTTGCTTAAAATGGCAATGAGTATGCACTCTTGCCTTAATCGATGATGGCTTCATCGATGAAGATTAATGAAGATTGTTTAGTCCATTTGTTTTCTTTAATTGTTGTGTTATTTCGTCATTGAAGCATGCAAGTTGTATGCCTCTATTTTTAGTATGGAGTTTGTAAGTTTTTCAATCTTGACTTTTGCTATGTTCAAAATTTTTGATACATCTTTATTAGTAATTGCAATAACTTTGATGTCACAACTTTTTTTTATATAAGCGTAAACTACAAAAAAGTGCTGATTATAAGTATTATTAAAATTTAATATTATTGAAATAATTTCAATTACTAGTTCAAAACGCCTCTTTATGAAATTTATTAAGATTATATATTGTTTAAAAATAGGATTTAACACATATACTTCATTTATAAATATAAAACATCCATCTATAAATATTCGCAAATTCTAATATTGTTTAAAATTAGGATTTAACAAGTGAACTTTATTTGCAAATTTGTTCTTCATTAACTAATAATCTACTAAATAATAGTAAAATGGAAGAATTTGAAGTCCTCTTACTAATTCTAGGGGTTTCTCTTCTTCTTGAATTTCTTGGAATATTATTTTTTTCAAATTAGTTTATAATATTGTGGGAATAGTTGCACAAATTGCTCCGATATCAATTTATTGTGGGAATAGTTGCATATATTGCTCAAATATCAATTTGTTGTGTAAAATATTAATTCTGCACAACGGAATACAAAAGGCTAGGAGCAATACGAAAAAGTGGATCTAGCTTGTCTATTAATCGTCAACCACCAACTCAATAAAGTATAATCACCAAACAAAACAAAATAGAAGAAGTGAAGAAAACATAAAGAATTAGCGTGGTCTACGTCCATAGATCCAATAAATATTCTCTATTTCACTAAAGAGAGTACAAAAGAGAACACGAGAGAAATTATAAAATTATAGGTACTAGACATATAGACTAACCTATAATTACAAATTTAATAATCAATTTCAACAAAGACTTGTATGCACTCAAAATCCTTAATGATTGACCATAGAAATTAGGGTTTACTGAAGAAGAAGATAATGATGAATGGTTTCTCACATTTACACCTGCTGATATGAAGATAAACCTCCTTCATTTAAATAGGCTTTAAACGAAAGGTTGCTTGGTGATGAAGAGAATTAACTTCCTGGTTGCCTTGAAACATTTTCAAATATCCATGATTTGATTGCAGTGTAAATTGAAAGTAAGATCTTAGTTTCCGTACATTTCCTCTGTTGCTTGATTCGCCAAGCCTAACCATTTATTTCTTCATATTACAAAATCAATGAATTTATAAACATATATTTTTTCTCATTTATAAATCCATTGATTAATTAATTGATTATGTAATCAATTTGTTTTTTTTTCCAAAATATGCTCTCAAATATTCCAACATATAGCTAATTGATTGATTGATTAATTAATTAATTAATTTCTCTTAAACAAATATTGAAATCACATAAATTTAACACTTCACCTTGATTCAAATGTAACAAAATCTCAACAAATTGTTGGATCTATACCACAAGCTAAATGTGGACTATTTTGAGCAATATTGCCCAAACAGAGCTTTCAAATCTTTTTCAAGCATAAGAAAGATAGTATGCACATCAACAAACAAAGTGCATACAAGAAAGTACCAAAATTCGATGAAGAAAACTTATAGATAAAAAAATATGAGAGACTAATGAAGACTTTATATCGTGTTTCACCTTCACCATCCTATATTTAGTGGGGATATGCTCAATAGTATCTGCTTCAACCTCTTCTCAAGAATTTTACTCGACTTCACCAAGTTTACCTTATCAAACTCAACACAAAGCTCTGCACGACGAATGACATAAGAAGTTAAATTATCTCCTCTACTATGCTTACAAACAAGACCAATAGATGCAAAAGGTCTTAACTGCGGCTGAGCTCCACCTAGAGTCTGAATATATGAATTCTTCTCATAAACCGTGGTACTATCAAAAATACTATTTTCTTTTGGAATATGGAAACAATCTGATGACTCTAAACGTGTTTGGAAATTTTGTGTCCTACTAACGTCATCACTTGATAGAGACTCCATCTTCAATAAAAACCTCACATCAAATATCGAATGCCTACTAGTCACAATTCTCTTAGTTGCTTTGCACCACAACTTATACTTCTTCATTCCTTCTTCATAGCCTAACAAAATGTACTTGCTTCTTCTAAACATCAACTTATCATGTCCCTCATCTTCTAAATAAGTTGAACAACCAAACACTTTAAGAAATGAATAGTCAACATGCTCTCTTTTCCATAGTTCTTCTAGGATCTTCATATCTGTGGTAATAGAAGGTGTGCAGTTCATAAGAAATATTGTCATAGATATTGTTTTTGCCTAAATTCTCTTTTCTAGACCAACAGTCAGTGTCAAACTCATAGCATTTTCCCATAATATCCGACACATGCTCTCCATCACTTTAAAAGAATGCGACTTTGTAACGTCCCGGATTTTTCGGCCATTTAAATTCGAATATTTAAATTTGTTTATATATTTTATTTGAAATATAATGGATTCTAATCGAGTTTATTTATTTAAATGGAGTTCGAATATATATATATATATATATATATATATATTAAAACAAGCTCAAAAACGTCGCGGTAGTTCGTAATTTTCGATTTGAACTTTAACTGAATATACAGAGTCCGATATAAGTCGGATTTTTGTGAAACGAGACACGTTTGGACCGGTTCAATTATATCTTTCTATTGAAAGAGAAAAATCAAGATTTCAGCTTATAGATTTCAAGTTACGTCCAATTCAAATTTTAAAATAGTCACTGTGAAATCGTTTTTAAATTATAACGATTTAATTATTTATATTAAAGATTTTATATGAATGGAATATTATTTGAAACCAGAATTTGTAATGTTGAGCTTTAAATTCTATACTGATTGAAAACTGAAGCTATTTGCTTTGTAAATCATATGTTTGTTTGCTTGATAAATTGAGCACCAAGTGGTAAATTACTAGCCACCTGAGTGGATTGGTAATGAAAAGCCAGTTAGTCTAAAAATAAATTACTTAAAGCCGTTCAAGATAAACAATTGATTACTGAAGAATTGTAGGCGACATAATTAAGTAATGTAAAAATGATTATCAAAACATCTTTGTTAACTACTATCTAGCTAGGTAGGATTTTTGTAGAATAAGGTAATAAAAGAAGAGGTGGTGTCTTAAGTACAATATGATAAGAGGTTTAGAAGATCGGACCGAGGAATTGAAGTAGGGACATGTGCCTCCATGAGACATAGAAGGAGTAGGAAAGAGTTTGGTTGACTTATAATAAAGATTTGATGAGTTGTTATGTTAACATCCGATATTTTAACTATTAATATTTGTAAAGCAGTGATTGACTTCTGTGCAATAATTCATTATAGGGCCGAGTATCTGTCCTAATATAATTGTGGGAATTGAAAAACAAGGTATAATTCAAGTTCTTCATACGACTACGGCAATCTAATATATATATATATATATATATATATATATATATATATATATATAAAGAAACTAGAAGGTGTTTACAACATGAAACTGGAAGTAGTAATACAAGATAAACAACATAAATGTTCATATATCTTTGTTTATACAATACAGGTGCAAAGAAAAAAAACATGTACATTGTTTGTACAAATGCAAAAAGATAAGATAGTTCTTTTTAACATTAAGTTCTGCATGTCCTGTTGCTTCAAGCAACAGTAGATCGAATGGTCACCATAAGATCTGAAACAGAAAATATACAATGCAGAACTCAAATCTCTCCAAACAAATCAAAACAGGACAATACTAAAAAGATTCATTTTTATATATCAGCAGCTCTCTTGTTCTTTCAAACCAGTGAATCCATCTGTCTCGATTAGTTTGATCTGAAATAAAAGAAAGGGAAAGGAGAAAGAATACGGTTAGAATAGTATATATTCCTATCGAAACAGCTAAGAAACTGAGATGAACAGCTAAAATTAAACACACAAATATATTGTACGTCAAACTTGTACAATGAACAGCTACAGTGAAATGCATAGCTGAACCGAAACAGGGAATTCCATGTGCAAATTCACTGTGTACATATATTTAAATTAGAAATAAAATCTATGTTCAGTTTCGAAATCTCTGATTTGAATTAATTATTCAGAGTTCAGTTCTATCTAATCTACAGCTCGACAGGATCTATTTCGAACCCACCATCTAGACTAAAATCCTTTACCAAAATCCGAACACAAAGTCTAGATTTCAGATTTGAATTCGATTGAAATAACAATTCAATTTTTGACATTGATTCTATCCATCCACCACTATATAAATACACGCATTTATCCCACAATTTTCCATCCACAAATCGTAACCAGAAAAATATCAAATGAAAATAAAAACTGTATAGAGTAAAAAAAAAAAAAAAAAAAAAAAACTTAGCTTTTATTTCTGGAACTTCTGTGTGTTGAAACCGGTTCGAGTTGAAGCCGTAAGGGTCGGTGGAGGTTGAAGGCGGCTCGTGGTTGTCTGTAGGGGATCTGGGAGGTCCAGGAGTTGATCGCGCGACCATGGTGGAGGATCGAGGGGCGGAAGAAGGGGGTGCGACGCCATTATTTTTCAGTTTTGGGCTGAAGAATTTAAATGGGGATAGGGTTTCGATTTGAGGGAATAATACTGGAGGCGGCTATTGAAGAAATGATCGATGGTGAGGGTTTTTAAGTTGAGAGGGCGGGTCGGGTTGTTTTGGGCCGAGGAATTAGATAATGGCCTGACTAATTTAAATCCAAATTCTTGTTTAAATAAATTAATTAGTTTATAACCTTCGTAATGCGATTTCTCACTCATACGATGTCAGATTTACAGACGGTCAGTTGCGCTGGGACCGTGGAGGCGAGTACTTCGAAATGGAGCAGGCCTAGTCCGGATCTGAAGTAACTGGAATTTTTATTCGAATTAAACGTCAGTTTAATTTGACTAAAGCAGATATTATCGACAAATTCAAACCACGGTGAGTTAAACTCACTCAGCCCTTCCCATTTATATTTTATATAAATTGGGTTTTTATTTTTCGTGTTCTGATTATTAGTGTTTGACTGTTTGCCTGTTTTATAATCATTGATTAAATTACTGGAAATTAAACGGTCGTTTAATTTCAGAAGAGATACCAATCATTTTAATTTGACCCGAACAAGGGAATTTCCCTTGACTGTTCACATTTATAAACGTGCTGGAATTGTTTGAATGGTTTGAATTAGCCGTTAATTGATTGATTATTATGGTTGATGGTTGAACCGTATTTCAATATTTATTCTGATATGGATCAATGGATAGGATGGGTTGGGTAATTAGCATCACCTGGTCGAGAAATCAATCGATTTTTTTTAATATGGATTTTATCAACTGTAAGTTGACAGAGTGAAGTTATAAATATGTTTTATAACTGGAATAAGTTTTGAAAGCTGTTATTTTAAATAAAAGTTATTAAAAAGGGAATAAATATTTATTATTTATTTAGTAAAGTTATAAGTAACGATAAAACAAATGAGGTAACCCAGAGGTTAAATATTTGGTTAATCATGAAAGATTAAATAAGGTTATTTAAATTAATTATATTTAAATTAATTTAAAAGAGGAATTTAATGGGGTTGGTTAGAAAGGTAATCATGTTTGTATTGACGGAGTCAACCATTTAAAGTTATACCTTTCCTTAGTGAAGTAACTAAGTGAATAATTGGTTAATCCTAGTAAAATTTTCTATTATTTATTCTAGGAAATAAAGGAGTTAATTTATTTGAAATGATAAATGTTGAAATAAATGAGTGGTTAGGGTAATCACTAATTAAATACAATTAGTAAACCCCGTTTGAAATGGAATGTAGTCGAGTGTGGAAAAGAGGCCAGGGATGAGTATTATTTGAGCTGAGTTTATAGTGAAGAAATAAAAAGATTGAAGCAAATACGTAGCTTAAATGAAAGGTCAGCCTGACGTTTGCAAAGAGAGAAGGATATATACAGGGTTTATAGTAAACCTGAAATTTATGATCAAGGTTTATAAATGGAATATGAGTTTAAACATTGTTTTAAATTTGAAATACGTAATAATGGTATTAGGTTAAATCAATGATTTGAAAGGGGATTTTCCGAAGGAAAGGGGGATTGAACAGGGGTCTGTTTGAGCTTGGTAAACAAGGCTGAAATAGGATTTCAAAATTTAACTTGTGAAACGAAGTTATTTAAGTCGAGAGTTTATAAAAGTGATGATTTAATTAAGCAATATTAATTATAAAGAGAAACTTTCAAAAGATCAGCAGAATTGTAAAGACTTATTTTAAACTGGTGAGATATGTTGATATAGGATTTAATATCGGTTCTTGAATTATAACTCGTATTTATTTAAAGGTAAGAACATGGTTGATCAAGGTTTGAGAGGTAATTAAAATACCCCAACTTGAACGACTTCAGGATTATCCAAGGATGATACTAGTTGGTAATGTCGAGAATGGGTGATAAGATTTCCAAAGTAAAGGAAATGATATGAGATTATATTTTCCTTAGTAACGAAATAAAAAGGAAATTTGGTGATAAATTTTAAAGGCCAAATGATGCTGATTACCAAAACAGTAAGTCTATTTTTGTGATTTCATGGATGTTTACTTGATAGTTAAATAACCGACTATCAAGCCTGACCTTTACGATTGTTGGAACGGGAAGACCGGGATCGAATGTATATTCGAAAACCATTCTGACCAACAAATACGAAAGTATAGAAGAGATCAAGCGACGATCGAGATGGAGCATGTGAAGACCATAAATCTTCATAAAGCGGAAGGACCACTTACAATCTCTGATTCGCGCCGGAGATATACTGAGGTTATGTCGTGGTTGAAATCTGTGGATTGCAAGGACTATCGCTATTGATCCATGGGGTGATTCCTATACTGGATGCAGTAGGAGAGTACCTTCGGTTCATCCTGTTCCTGGATGACTTGTATGGACGTATGTCTGACAAAGTATTACCAAAGGAATTACGTACGTTGATTTCTTCAAACGTACGATAGTTGGTGGCGGAGGACGACGGTTCTCTTAGCTTAACCACTAGAGTATTTTTGTGGACGTCAATTAGTGATATCTGGCGGATCTGACAATGTGGCATTCAAAGTGAATGGTGGTCAGATATTTGAAGAGGAATTCTAGCCTCAAGCCTCATCAACCGGAAGATGACAAAAAATCGGGCAGGCACCATGGCTATGTGGGTCGCTCCCATTAGGATGTACGATCACCTATCTAGAGAAATTCCTTTTATTTCTTATTCTATCGATTCTGCCCATTCGGGAACGGTGGTTTGAGTCCAACCGTTGGTGATATACATTCAATACACTCAAGCGAAATGAGTAGTCGGTCATGTGAGGGCCGGGTTGCAAGATGTTCTTGTTGAACCCAGTGTATTCGCGTCTAGAGATACACGCGCGGCAGGTGGTCCCATACCTTGTCAAGGTCGGAATCCAATCTCCAATAAGTGCCCACGGTTTTGTTTGTATATATATACGTGGAGCGTGAGATGCAAGCGTTCCACTAGATTGATATTTATTTGTGATTAGACATTATTATAATATCAGAAAAGATATTGATTTCGAAAACTGTTTTTGGGTTATCATAAGGTAAAAACCATCCGTGTTTATTTGTGGATTGGTCTTACGATTATCTTTTTCTTTCGAAAGGATTTTAACTTTAAAATCAAGTTGTGTGATACCCTTAAATGCTGTGCGAGTTTTTCTCACTCTGGTTTACCAGACTGACCCGGTGTTTTGTAAATGCTCGGGTTAGACCGAGGTGTACAGGTTCAGGTTATCAGGTACTGAAAAGTCCAGAGACGAGCTGAAAATGTTCAGACGAATGATATTCCGCTGTGTGATTATATATATGAGGACAGATTATCAAAAACTGTCCAGATGTGTGTTGTACTCTGATATTGTAAGTATTTTCAAAAGCTCTCAATAAAGGTTTATTTCTGTATTATATTTTGTTCCGCTACGATGTGAGACTTTGTGTTGGTTCTTCTTCCTCTTCTATTCTAATATTTCTTTCTTTCTCATCTCACCCTCTAAATTCTTTCTATAAATGTTCCAGTATTTTCGGTGCTTGGAGGATCGACATGAGTCATGGTAAGGGTATTTATGTCGATTTTCGAGGCCGGAAACTGCTGGGTCGTTACAGACTTAGTAGAAAAAACTTTAAATACATACTCGGACACACAATAGTCAGTGAATTCTTGTGATGCAAATTCATAATTAATGCCAAATTTAAGCACTCTCAACTGCTTTCATGACTCCTTTTCAACTAAGGTCTTCCACTTTTGAAATTTGGCAAATATTTCAGATTTAGTCTTCATGACATAGACTCAAACTTTCCGTGACAAATCATCAATTAAAAAGACGAAGAAACTGGCTTCACCAAAAGATGCAATTGGGGTGGATCCCCACACATAAGAATGAACATATGCATGAAACTCTGTAGTTCTAGGTCTTCCAACATCAAATGTGACATGCTTCTTCTTTCCAAAAGAACAATCTCCACAAAAGCTAGGCTTTGATTGAGAATCACCAACAATTAACCTATATTTTTTTAATACTTCAAGACTCTCCTCATCAAAATTGTAATGACCCGCATTGGCAGATGTATTATAATTAATTTATTTTATTATTTAAATGGTGATTAAAAGGATTTCATGGTCATGGAATTAAATAATGGTGAATATTTAATTAAAATAATAAATTAAATAATATATTTAATTCTGAAATAATCAGAATTGGCTGAAATGGCGATATGGTGTGAACTGGATCATCTGTGATATTTAATTCAGCTTGGAATTGAATTTGAATAACGAATATATTATATAAACGACAGTTTGAACGTAGAATTATAATATAATTAAATTCGAACTCGAAATGGCGCTGCAGTTCGTAAATTGGCGATTCGAACTTCAACTGAATATACAGGATTCGTTTTAAGCCGGATTTCTGTGAAACAAGAAAGGTGTGGAGCGGGTGGAGTATATCTTTCTAGTGGAAGAGAAAAATGGGGATTTCGTCGTCTAGATTTTGATCTACGTCCAAATCAAATTTTAGAAAAGTCGCTGTGGAATTCCTTTATAATTTATAAAGGAATTATTTATATTTTAAAAAAGGAATTTCATTTTAAATCGAATATCGATTTAATCGGGAATTGAAATATCGAGTTATAAATCCCAGTAGAGCTGTATGGTATTCCACTGTGAGTATATACGATAATATAAATTTATTTGTATTTATTTTAATTATATTTAAATATATTTATATATTTAAATGGGTCATCCAGAGCTTTAAAATAGCCACTTTTTCGTACGACCTCAGAATTCGACGAAACTAATTTTGTTGGATCCGAACTGTCAAATTATTGTTAGATTCCAAGTTCCGTGATTTTTAGAGTCACTGTGTGGCCGTACGGATTTTTAGAGTGAAAAACAGTCAGTAGTTCGATAGTTAAAAATACGCCGTGTGAGCAAACGAAGTCGGAATTCGACGAAACCAATTTCGTTGGGACCATAATGTCGAACTCTACCTACGTGTCCGGTTTCGTGATTTTTGAGTATCATGTGTGATCGCAGGAATTTTTAAGGACAAGTAAATACAACGATTGATTAAAAAAGGAATAAAATAATCAAAAGGAAAATATCTAAAATTTCCTATAAATAACCTTACATATTCTCTAACCCTAAACAAAAGCTTCCACGGTCAAACCCATTTCTTCCGCCGCCAGTTCTTTACTCAAACCGTGGAAACAATCTTCAGAAATTCCCAGAAAATCAAATATGACTTGTTAAATCATGAAATATATTTGTATGGATGTATGGAGGTGTGCTCTTCAACCCAGTATAGGTTTTACAAAGTCCGATGCCTATTTACGTTTACTGGTTTTCACGAATGACAGCTAGGGTTTGGTATTCTTCGAAATAAAAGCAACAATTCGTGTTTCTGAGTTTGATTTGGGGTTGAGAAGTTGATTTCGAGCTTCTGGTGAGGTTTCTATGGGATTCGAAGTAGCTGAATGTCGCACCTTTTTGCGTCATATACTGTCGACGTCGATATGAGAGATGGCACCGAGTTCGTTCTCTTGGGGATAGGGTTGAGCGGCTGTTGAAGAGAAGTATGTTGGTGAGGTTTGTTTTGGATTTCGTGAAGAAGAGGAGGATCGGTGGGAGTTTGAAACTCAGTAATGGCATTGTTCATTTGCGGGTTCTGCTATTCGGTTGAAGGAGTGGTGTTTGGGAAGTCATCATGGAAGAAGGAATACCAGGGAAACGTGTTGGGCTTTGACAAAAAGGGGTGAGCCCAAATTAATTAAAATGGTTTTAGTTTTGAAATTAAATAAGTGTATAAAGCTGTAATTGTTATAACTTGTCCGTCCATTATCATAATTTCGAACCGTAAGTTGCGTTGGGATCGTATGAACGGTGGCTACTAACTGGGACTAACTAGAAGTGGATCGGTGCTCGTATGAATTTATGACAAAATAAATTGTTTGATTCAAATCAAACAAACAGTTTATCACTCTTTAATGATGAACTGCCAAAGTGAGTAAATCTCACTAACTCTGAACAGTTTATAATTTCATGTTTTATTTTTAGAACTGTTAGAAATTGTCTGATTTATTGTGTGTTGATTGTTTGATTGAACTGCTAGTCAGTTAGTTAAATTTTCTATATTGATTCTGTTTAACAGAATATATCATATGGAACTGAAAGTGATGTTATCTATAATGTTTAACATCTGTGATGCAGGGAAATAGGTTGGAGGAATCTGACTGGATTCCTCAACATTTATTTTACTGTGATTCATATATTGTGATATATGATGTGATGTATAATCTGTTGTTGATTGTGTGTGTTTGGACGATATTTATCATTGTTATATGGCGTGTTAAATACCATAAGAAATATCAGAATGTGGAAAAGGGAATTTCAAAATGTATTTTGAAAATTAATTATTTATATAAAATCAATGGATTTTATATAGAAAAGAAAAAGGATTTTAAATAGAAGGAATTTATTTGGTAATCAAATATAGAAGGAATTTATTTGTTAATTAAAAGTAAAGGAGATATATTTGAAATCAAATATAAAGGAATATATTTGAAATCAAATATAAAGGAAATATTAGTAAAACAAATATAAAGGAATATTTATTTGTTAATAAATAGAAAAGAAAAGAGGAAATATTTATTTGTTAAAATAGATAGAATATATAGAAAAGGAAATATTATTGGCTAAATAGAATAGAAGAGATAAAAGAAATATTTTTTTGTTAAATAAATAGAATGTAAAAAGGGAGTTGTTATTTGTTAAGTAAACAAATAGATAAATGAATAAACGCTGTAGAAGGTAATCATTATAAATGAATAAACGCAGTAGAAGGCAATCATTATAAATGAATAAACGATATAGAAGGTAATCATTATAAATGAATAAACGTTGTAGAAGGTAATCATTATAAACGAATAAACGCTGTAGAAGGTAATCATTATAACTGAATAAACGCTGTAGAAGGTAATCATTATAAGTAAATAAACGCTGTAGAAGGAAATCTTTATAATGCATATAAAGTTAGTGAGTAAAGGAGAAATCGAATATTAGTTTATTCGAATAGAGTTAAATAAAAGGAGTTATCGAATTTAGTTAGTCGAAAGGAGTTAAATCGAATATAGTTTATTTGAATAGAATTAAAGGAGTTAATCGAATATAGTTTATTCGAAAGGAGGAGTTATCGAATAGAGATTATTCGAAAGAGAATTTCGTAAGGAAGTGTTAAAGAGTTAAAAGATGAACTTACCCTATTTCGAGATTTGAAATGTTGTTCAGTTATGGTCTGAGAGGTAATTATACCCCAACTTGATTGACTTCGTTAATTTAGAAATGGGTAAGGTTCGAGAGTGAAAGTGGTTAAGTGAATTTAGTAAATAAGTAAAGTGGTTTGAGTTGTCATCGCGATGTTGATTTAAACATCTGTTTAAATCCAAGTAAAGAAGATTTGGAAATGTTTTCCAAATAGAATCAGAAACGTAATCAAATACTGAAATAAGGAAATATGAATATATATATATATGATTGATGATTGATTGATAGAATTTCCATTTGGAAATAATATCGTTCTTTGCACACCTGTTTTTATTTGATAGTTAAATCACACACTATCGAAGTTCTGACCATTTTAACGTTGTTAATATGGAGAGACCGATTGGATTATTATCCAAAGAACCACTCTGTATTGGCATGAGCATTGCGAATCATATATGCCAAAGGAAATTGAAGACGGAGTTATGCAAGGGCTATCCTGTTTACAGAATAGTGCCTTCGGTTCATCCTGTTCCTGGATGACTTGTATGGACGGATGTCTGATAGAGTATTTCCAGATGATCACGTATATTTATTTCTCCAACTGTACCAAGAGTGGAAGCGGAGAAGGAAACTTCTTTTAGCTAACACATAATGTATGGTTGAGGACGTCAATCGGTGATTTGATGGATTTGACGATGTGGCATTCAAAGTGAATCTGGTGTGATGATAAAGCGTAGCTTCTAGCCTCACATCAGGTAAATGACAGAAATCGGGCAGGCAACATGGCTAAGTCGGTCGCACCGAAGTAAGGTGTATAATCATCTGATATAGAGTTTCTTTTATTTCTAAAAAACTATTGTTGATGCTGTCCCATTCGGGAAACGGTTGCTGATCCCAACCGTTGGTGATATACATTCGATACACTCAAGCGAAATGAGTGGTCGGTCATGTGTGGCCGAGTTGCAAGATGTTCTTGTTAAATCCAGTGTATTCCTCTCTAGAGGTACACTAGCTAAAGGTGGTTCCATACCTTGTCATAGTTGGAAATCCATTACCCAATACGTGCTTGCGATTTTGATTGTATACTATATATGTAGAACGTGAGATGAAAGCGTTTCTGCTAGATGATTATTATATTGTGGTTGATAGACATTATTATAATATCAAAAGGTTTTTGATATAAAGCTAATTTGGATTCTCATAAGGGAAAAACCCGTTCCGTTATACGGTGTGGTCTTATGAGATATCGATTACCTGCTTGAACCGTTTTAAACTGTTTTACTCATACCAGTCCCATGACTGACCCGTAGTTTATTTTGTTGTTTTCCCTAAACTCTTGGGTGCCTGAATTTGTACCGGCAGTCAAGTAGTCGGGATTTTACAGATATACTGGAAGAGCTGGAGCAGGAGGCTTCCGGATCATATAGCTATAGTTATTTCCGCTGTGTTGTAAGTGTTGTACTCTGATAATGTTATTGTATACATATACAGATTTTATTTCAAGGATATGTTATCTATTATATGTTATTCGTTCCGCTGTGAGGTTCGTGTTACTCTGATGTTGTGTTCTTCTTCTTCTTCTATTCTAAGTTTCTATCTTATCTTTCCTCATCCTCTAATTTCTTTCATTAATGATCGGTATTTTTCGATGTTTGGTTAGTCGTCATCGTGTTTATGTCGATAACCAAAGTCGTCAAAATCCCGGGTCATTACAGTTGGTATCAGAGCAAAGGTTAAGTATTACTTTGGATCTGTGGCGTGACTCGGTAGAGATAGGGTTAGTAATACCCTAGATTGAGTTTGAGCGTATATATACGAGAGAGCGTATTTGTTATGGATATAAAAATTGTTTTATATTATGGAGATTCATTGGTTGAGTTGTTTATGGGTTCTGGTCGATCAGTTTGATCCACTGTATCGGTAGGAGTTACTAAACACTCGAATACGATGGGTCGTCACGATATGTTTTGAAAAGATGGTAAATTAAAATAAGTTTACCCAAGGTATATCTTGATATAGAGAAGATATATATATCAAAATTTATAATATAGTGGATATATTGGTTGTTATTATAATCGAGTAAGATTATAAATTAAATGGTTATGTGAATAACCAATCAGAATTCATATAAGTGAAATACGTGAAATCAGATGAGCTAAATCTGAAATTTAAACCAGAAATTGAATTAAAACTCTGGAAAATTGGATAAGTGTTTGTAATTGGATTTGGATTAGAAATAAGGAAAATTTAAGATCCTGGGAGATTTTAAATTGTTTTACAAGCAGTGTGAATTATATTTTGAAATGAATTTCAAAGTGGAAATGTTTAGAAATGGTTTATAGTATTGAACTCACTTCGATCGCTGGAAAATAGATTCCGATGATATGACAGCTGCATCAACAGTATTCATTTTCGAGTTGTAAGTGACGAATTTCTACTAGAGATACTATTTTGAATTTGTTTTGGGAAAGACAAGTTGTGTTGATTTTCAAAATTGAATTTGATATATAGAATTTGAATAGAATTTGATATATAGAATTCGAACAGAATTTGATATATAGAATTTGAATAATAGAGTTTGATATATAGATTTGAATTATAGAAGTGATATAAAATTTGAATAGAAATTGAATAGAATTAACTAAGTCGAAGAGGAATTAGTTAATCGAGTTTTGAATTTGAAGTTGAACTTTGAAAGGTGAATTGGATTTGTAAATGGATATTCGAAATCGAATATAGAACTTAAATTTGAAATTTGGATTCAAATTATTTAATAAGCAAGTTAAAATATATTTGAACATGTCATGTTCAAATATAAAAGTGAAATAGACTATAGAGTTAATTAACAAATTGACTAACGAATTGAGTTAAACGATCAGGTATAGTTAAAATAGATTGGGCAGGTATAAATATACATAAGATAGGTATGGATAAGGTATAAAGGTATATAAATAGAATGCTCGACGAAAAGGTATGTATTTAATTCATATATGTGATTTTATGCGCTGTATCGGCTAGCCTCTTGGTTTTTTTCTTTTTTCTTTTGGATTGGTGAGGGCCATGGGAGGCTATTTGAAATATCCCGATGCTCCTGGTACAAAAGAGGTTATGGCGAATTTTTCCGGGAATTTAAGGAGTTGGAATATTTTTAAGATAATTTGATAGTTAGAAATCAACGTATCGATATATATATAGAAGTCGATAAGGAAACGAACTTAGAAATAGAATAGTAAAATCAAAAAGGAAGACTAAGAATAAAATCTAGTAAGAATAGAAAAAGGAAGCGTATACGTGTTTAAAAGTGAATAAGTAGTTGTATGGTATTGATTGTTCGAGTAAGTAGTCATATCTGTTTTGACGTTATAAATGTTATTCAGTCAAGGTCTGAGATAGTATTACCCCAACTTGATTGATTTCATTATTAACAAATAAATAGTAAGATTTCAGGCTCGAAGATCAATGTTGAATAAGAGTTAGTTGAATATAGTATTTGGATTGTCGTAACGATGTTTTACACAACGTCCATTTTAACCCAAATAAGTGTAAGCTTGGAAATATAATAAAGAATATTTCCTAAGTATAGAAATAAACGAGATCGGAAAAGAGATAAGTAATTAGAGTATTTTCCAATTATAAATAGCATATATTTTCTAAAGTTTAGAAAATAAAGGAAGGCGATATTCGGAAATGTTTTCCAAATAACATAAAAGGCCAATATGTTATTGAAAATATTTGGTTAACAAATATTGATAAAGAAATAGAGAAGTGATCTAACTAATGGAATATTAAGTAAGGGCTAAGTTGAATTTCAAAAAGGAAATTTGATTTTTGAAAGAGTAAACTGTTTAAAAACTCCCAGGTAAAGACTGTTTGAATTAAAAACAAATTTAACAGAAATTTGTGAAAGCAAATTTGAATTAAAGTAAATCCAGTAAAGTGGTAACTGAGATTGAACTAGAATGATATCAAGACAAATTGGATTGTGAGATTCAAATTTGAAGTGTAATGTGATAATCAAGTTAAGAGTTGGGAATCGAGAAGAAACTCGAGTTGAAATGATATTTGACTCGAATATAAGCGAATGGTTGTGGATAAAAGTAGATTGGAATTGGATTGGGATGACCCTTGTATCCGCTGAATGGATAACAGGTGGAAAGGATATAATGATATGCCGACAAAAGGTACAAGTTTATATTTCATATGGTATGAGATTTTGCTAAGCCGAATTGGCAAGCCGCTTGGCTGTTTGATTTTCTTTTGGGATGGAGGTGGCCCAGAGAGGTGAGTTGGAGTTTGAACTATTGACCAGTACAAAGGAGGTGCTGGCAAAAAATTTCGAAAAAAATTAAGGAGTTAGAAAATTTTCAGGATTTTTGAAAATTTTCGATAATAAGAATGAATAAATAATTTAATTGAAATTAAATTGGTTCAGTTGAAACTGAAGTTAAGGAGTGAACAAATATGTTCTAACCAGTCGATAGGGTCGTCCTCTACCTTTTAAGCAATTTCGATGACGAAATTATTTTAAGTGGGAAAGATTGTAATGACCCGCATTGGCAGAGGTATTATAATTAATTTATTTTATTATTTAAATGGTGATTAAAAGGATTTCATGGTCGTGGAATTAAATAATGGTGAATATTTAATTAAAATAATAAATTAAATAATATATTTAATTCTGAAATAATCAGAATTGGCTGAAATGGCGATATGGTGTCAACTGGATCATCTGTGATATTTAATTCAGCTTGGAATTGAATTTGAATAACGAATATATTATATAAACGACAGTTTGAACGTAGAGTTATAATATAATTAAAATCGAACTCGAAATGGCGCTGCAGTTCGTAAATTGGTGATTCGAACTTCAACTGAATATACAGGATTCGTTTTAAGCCGGATTTCTGTGAAACAAGAAACGTGTGGAGCGGGTGGAGTATATCTTTCTAGTGGAAGAGAAAAATCGGGATTTCGTCGTGTAGATTTTGATCTACGTCCAAATCAAATTTTAGAAAAGTCGCTTTGGAATTCCTTTATAATTTATAGAGGAATTATTTATATTTTAAAAAAGGAATTTCGTTTTAAATCAAATATCGATTTAATCGGGAATTGAAATATCGAGTTATAAATCCCAGTAGAGTTGTAAGGTATTCTACTGTGAGTATATACGATAATATAAATTTATTTGTATTTAATTTAATTATATTTAAATATATTTATATATTTAAATAGGTCATCCAAAGCTTTAAAAATAGCCACTTTTTCATACGACCTCGGAATTCGACGAAACTAATTTTGTTTGATCCGAACTGTCAAATTATTGTTAGATTCCAAGTTCCGTGATTTTTAGAGTCACTGTGTGGCCGTACGGATTTTTAGAGTGAAAAACAGTCAGTATTTCAATAGTTAAAAATATGCCGTGTGAGCAAACGTAGTCCGAATTCGACGAAACCAGTTTCGTTGGGACCATAATGTTGAACTCTACCTACATGTCCGGTTTCGTGATTTTTGAGTATCATGTGTGACTGCAGGAATTTTTAAGGACAAGTAAATACAACGATTGATTAAAAAAGGAATAAAATAATCAAAAGGAAAATATCTAAAATTTCCTATAAATACCCTTACATATTCTCTAACCCTAAACAAAATTTTCCACGGTCAAACCCATTTCTTCCGCCGCCATTTCTTTACTCAAACCATGGAAACAATCTTCAGAAATTCCCAGAAAATCAAATATGAATTGTTAAATCATGAAATATATTTGTATGGATGTATGGAGGTATGCTCTTCAACCCAGTATAGGTTTTACAAAGTCCGATGCCTATTTACGTTTACTGGTTTTCACGAACGACAGCTAGGGTTTGGTATTCTTCGAAATAGAAGCATCAATTCGTGTTTCTGAGTTTGATTTGGGGTTGAGAATTTGATTTCGAGCTTCTAGTGAGGTTTCTATGGGATTCAAAGTAGCTGAATGTTGCACCTTTTTGCGTCGTATACTATCGACGTCGATAGGAGAGATGGCACCGAGTTCGTTCTCTTGGGGATAGGGTGGAGCGGCTGTTGAAGAGAAGTATGTTGGTGAGGTTTGTTTTGGATTTCGTGAAGAAGAGGAGGATCGGTGGGAGTTTGAAACTCAGTAATGGCATTGTTCATTTGCGGGTTCTGTTATTCGGTGAAAGGAGTGGTGTTTGGGAAGTCATCGTGGAAGAAGGAACACCAGGGAAACGGGTTGGGCTTTGACAAAAAGCGGTGAGCCCAAATTAATTAAAATGGTTTTAGTTTTGAAATTAAATAAGTGTATAAAGTTGTAATTGTTATAACATGTCCGTCCATTATCAAAATTTCGAACCCTAAGTTGCGTTGGGATCGTATGAACGGTGGCTACGCACTGGGACTGACTAGAAGTGGATCGGTGCTCGTATGAATTTATGACAAAATAAATTGTTTGATTCAAATCAAACAAACAGTTTATCGTTCTTTAACGATGAACTGCCAAAGTGAGTAAATCTCACTAACTCTGAACAGTTTATAATTTCATGTTGTATTTTTAGAACTGTTAGAAATTGTCTGATTTACTGTGTGTTGATTGTTTGATTGAACTGCTAGTCAGTTAGTTAAATTTTCTATATTGATTTTGTTTAACAGAATATATCATATGGAACTGAAAGTGATGTTATCTATATTGTTTAACATCTGTGATGCAGGGAAACAGGTTGGAGGAATCCGACTGGATTCCTCAACATTTATTTTACTGTGATTCATATATTGTGATATATGATGTGATGTATAATCTGTTGTTGATTGTGTGTGTTTGGACGATATTTATCGTTGTTATATGGCATGTTAAATACCATAAGAAATATCAGAATGTGGAAATGGGAATTTCAAAGTGTATTTTGAAAATGAATTATTTACATAAAATCGATGGATTTTATATAGAAAAGAAAAAGGATTTTAAATAGAAGGAATTTATTTGTTAATCAAATATAGAAGGAATTTATTTGTTAATTAAAAGTAAAAGGAGATATATTTGAAATCAAATATAAAGGAATATGTTTGAAATCAAATATAAAGGAAATATTAGTAAAACAAATATAAAGGAATATTTATTTGTTAATAATAGAAAAGAAAAGAGGAAATATTTATTTATTAAAATAGATAGAATAGATATAAAAGGAAATATTATTGGCTAAATAGAATAGAAGAGATAATAGAAATATTTATTTGTTAAATAAATAGAATGGAAAAAGGGAGTAGTTATTTGTTAAGTAAACAAATAGTTAAATGAATAAACGCTGTAGAAGGTAATCATTATAAATGAATAAACACTGTAGAAGGTAATCATTATAAATGAATAAACGCTGTAGAAGGTAATCATTATAAATGAATAAACGTTGTAGAAGGTAATCATTATAACTGAATAAACGCTGTAGAAGGTAATCATTATAAGTAAATAAACGCTGTAGAAGGAAATCATTATAAAGTATATACAGTTAGTGAATAAAGGAGAAACCGAATATTAGTTTATTCGAATAGAGTTAAATAAAAGGAGTTATCGAATTTAGTTAGTCGAAAGGAATTAAATCGAATATAGTTTATTCGAATAGAATTAAAGGAGTTAATCGAATATAGTTTATTCAAAAGGAGGAGTTATCGAATAGAGATTATTCGAAAGAGAATTTCGTAAGGAAGTGTTAAAGAGTTAAAAGATGAACTTACCCTATTTCGAGATTTGAAATGTTGTTCAGTTAAGGTCAGAGAGGTAATTTTACCCCAACTTGATTGACTTCGTTTTTAATTTAGAAATGGGTAAGGTTCGAGAGTGAAAGTGGTTAAGTGAATTTAGTAAATAAATAAAGTGGTTTGAGTTGTCGTCACTATGTTGATTTAAAAATCTGTTTAAATCCAAGTAAAGAAGATTTGGAAATGTTTTCCAAATAGAATCAGAAACGTAATCAAATACTGAAATAAGGAATTATGAATATATATATATATATATATATATATATGATTGATGATTGATTGATAGAATTTCCATTTGGAAATAATATCGCTGTTTGCACACCTGTTTTTATTCGATAGTTAAATCACTGAATATCGAAGTTTTGACCATTTTAACGTTGTTAATATGGAGAGACCGGTTGGATTATTATCCAAAGAACCACTCTGTATTGACATAAGCGTTGCGAATCATATATGCCAAAGGAAATTGAAGACGGAGTTATGCAAGGGCTATCCTGTTTACAGAATAGTGCCTTCAGTTCATCCTGTTCCTGGATGACTTGTATGGACGGATGTCCGATAGAGTATTTCCAGACGATCACGTATATTGATTTCTCCAACCGTACCAAGAGTGGAAGCGGAGAAGGAAACTTCTTTTAGCTAACACATAATGTATGGTTGAGGACGTCAATCGGTGATTTGATGGATTTGATGATGTGGCATTCAAAGTGAATCTGGTGTGATGATAAAGCGTAGCTTCTAGCCTCACATCCGGTAAATGACAGAAATCGGGCAGACAACATGGCTAAGTCAGTCGCACCGAAGTTGGGTGTATAATCACCTGATCTAGAGTTTCTTTTATTTCTAAAAAACTATTGTTGATGCTGTTCCATTCAGGAAACGGTTGCTGATCCCAACCGTTGGTGATATACATTCGATACACTCAAGCGAAATGAGTGGTCGGTCATGTGTGGCCGGGTTGCAAGATGTTCTTGTTGAATCTAGTGTATTCCTCTCTAGAGGTACACTAGCGAAAGGTGGTTCCATACCTTGTCATAGTTGGAAATCCATTACCCAATACGTGCTTGCGATTTTGATTGTATACTATATATGTAGAACGTGAGATGAAAGCGTTTCTGCTAGATGATTATTATATTATGGTTGATAAACATTATTATAATATCAAAAGGTTTTTGATATAAAGCTAATTTGGATTCTCATAAGGGAAAAACCCGTTCCGTTATACGACGTGGTCTTATGAAATATCGATTACCTGCTTGAACTGTTTTAAACTGTTTTACTCATACCAGTCCCATGACTGACCCGGAGTTTATTTTTTTGTTTTCCCTAAACTCTTGGGTGCCTAAATTTGTACGGGCAATCAAGTAGTCGGGATTTTACAGATATACTGGAAGAGCTGGAGCAGAAGGCTTCAGGATCTTATAACTATAGTTATTTCCGCTGTGTTGTAAGTGTTGTACTCTGATAATGTTATTGTATACATATACAAATTTTATTTCAAGGAAATGTTATCTATTATAAGTTATTAGTTCCGCTGTGAGGTTTGTGTTACTCTGATGTTGTGTTCTTCTTCTTCTTCTTCTATTCTAAGTTTCTATCTTATCTTTCCTCATCCTCTAATTTCTTTCATTAATGATCGGTATTTTTCGATGTTTGATTAGTCGTCATCGTGTTTATGTCGATAACCAAAGTCGTCAAAATCCCGGGTCATTACAAAAATGACCTAAACGAAGGTGCCATAACTGAGTATAATTTACACCGCTAGAATCAGTAGAAACTACTGAATCTCCCAAGACCGTCTCTCTACGAAGTATATAAATATCATCGACTCATACCACTTTCATCACTACTAAGGAACTCTTCGCCACTCTTAAATTTTCTCCATCTATTATTATCTTTATATTAAGTCTACTTAAAGCTCCAACTGATAACAAACTATTATGCAGCATCGGAACATGTCTATCATCCATGATAGTTCTAATAACATCATCATGCATCTTAAAACTCACACTTCCAATGCCCACAATATGACGTGACGTGTCATTCTCCAAACGAACTGTCCGCCCCCAATCTTCTCATAACTGACATAACAGCTCCTATCTTGCATCATATGATAAGAGGCTTCAGAATCAACTACCCAACCTGTAATTTCTAAATGTGAAATATTTGCTGAAAATATTGATGTATCACTACCACTTCTATCCGCGTCTGATTAACTACTGCCGAAATTGAAGCTTTTTCCTTCTTCTTTCTCTTCTTTCTAAGAGTTGAACAATTTCGTATGAAATGTCCCTTCTTCTTACGATAATAGCAAGCAACTCTTCTAGAACACATGAAGTGGGACCAATGCATATCTCCTCCAAGACGCTTCTGCATCTTGTCTCTTCCTCTAATTGAATAAAATTGTTGTTGAAGAACACCGTCATTAGTATTCACTTTGACCTTCCATGTCCCAAAGACTTCTCTTCTAACAAATTTGACGATGCCATAATTTTTCACACCACTACTAAAAGAATTAGCCATTTGTAACTAATCTAGAACAAGACAGCTAGCTCCAATATCAAGCTGTTGTGCAAATAGTTGCACAAATTGCTTCGGTGCCAATCTATTGTGTGAATAGTTGCACAAATTGCTCTAATACCAATCTGTTCTGCAAAATATTGATTTGATTTGCACAAATTCCAAAACTGCACAGTGAAATACAAAAGGCGCAGGAGCAATACAAAAAAGAGGATCTACCTTGTCGATTAATTATAAACTGCCAACTCAATAAAAAATAATCCCCAAACAAAGAAAAATAGAAGAGAAGAAGACACGGATATTTAACATGGTTCGGCTATACCTACGTCCATTGTCCCAACAACTATTCTCTATTTCGCTGAAGAGAGTACAAAAGAGAACACAAGAGATAAATTGACAAATTATATGAAGTAAATGGATAGACTAACCTATAATTATAAATTGAATAATAAAATTTCAACAATGACTTGTATGCACTCAAAGTCCTTAATTGATTGACCATAAAAATTAGGATTTACTGAAGAAGAGGATAATGTGGATGCTCTCTCACATTCATGCTTCACCGATATGAAGATGAACTTCCTTCACTTAAATAAGCTTTAAGATGAAAGTTTGCTTGGAGCCGAAGTGAAATAATTTCATGATTGTCTCGTAATCTTTCCAAATGTCAATGATTTGATTGCAGTGTAAATAAAAAGTGAAGATCTTGGTTTCCATACGTTTCCTCCCTTGCTTGATTCTCCAAGCCTAATCATTTGTTTCTTCGTATTACAAAATCAATGAAAATATGCTTCTTTCCTCATTTATAAATCCATTTGATTAATTAATTAATTGATTATGTAATCAATTTGTTTTCTTCCAAAATATCCTCTCAAACATTTTCACATATAACATAATTGGTTGGTTGAGTCAATTCATTAATTTCTTTCTCTCTTAAACTAATATTTGTGTCGTATAAATTCAATATATAACTTAACCATCATTTACTAATTCTCTCATATTACTTTACATCTCCTGCTCTCTACATTTGGATATGGATAGCCTGAAGTTTAACGATTATTTGCGTATAATTTAGCAGTTACCTCCTATTATTTTACATTTAAGACTACATATTCAAATTAATTACATAAATCAAAATTTGAATTATCTACAAGGAAACAAATTGACAAGGACAATTTTTTAAAAATAATTATCCACAACGTAAGGCCGTAAAAAAAATCTCGTAAAGGACAAAAGACCAATCCACGAACTGGTTCACTCAAAAAACACCCTTTCGTCGCTTTCATTTTCATTCCACTCGATTTCAGAAAACTCGATTTCTCTTACTCTCCAAAACTGCAAAAATGTCATCTGAAAACTCTATTGTATCATTTGAAAATCGACTTTCAGAACAAGCACAAACTAAATTGACTGAAAACAACCCCGAATACCATCTGATCAACTTCAGGCGAATGCCGAAACCCTTGAAATCGAAAAAAAATAAAGTCAATTCGAATGTTGAAACCCTAGAAATCGATGAGAAACAAGGACAGACCAATTTGGAAATGCATGTGCAATCAACCCTGACTGAAACGCTTTGGGAAACGCCTAGAGGAATTATAGAAGATTCAACCATACAACAGCCTGAACCTGAAGAAACCCTAGAAGAGATGAAAGTAAAAATAATTCAACAAAGAGAAAGAAGGTCCAAAAAAAGAAATGATGGAAAAAATACAATGAAAGATCAGAACAATATTGGAAAGAGTAGTGAACAGGCTAAAAATGCAGAAGAAAATTCGGTAACCATATTTTATCTATCATTTTCATTTACATGATGCTTAGTAAAAAATGATTAACATGTTACAATTCATTTTGAAATATTATATAAAAACCGATAGTTAGGAATGCTAAAAACATATACCATATTGTAATTTGTATAGAAATGAGCTTTGAAAACCGATATTTGTTCAAGCTAAAAATAGATACTATGTTTAATTCATACTGAAATATTTTTTGAAAATTGATAGTTATTGATTTGCAGGTATCAGTTATTGATTGTGTTGGTATCATTTGTAGCTTAAATGTGGTAATATACAGTGTCATTGTACAGTTTTTGAAGCACACTGGTATTAGTTTTGATACTAAGATTCTATTTGCATGAATTTGTTATCAATCAATATTGTAAACGCAGATCCCATATTTGCAGTCTCGGAAGCATATATATATATATATATATATATCACATTACTCATTTCCACGAACAGTATCACGCACGAGATTTTTCACAATAGCTACCTAAGCCTAAAACTTGGAAACGAAGTAATAAACCTGACCTGTCTCCTTCTCAATCACGGCAAACCTAGCTAGTTGCTAAAGTGTACGTCCTACCGTTGTTCCTTGGCCACTAAGATTATAAATACTATATAAATACACTTGCATGCCTCCATTTCGTTTTTCTTCAAAAACCGTGAGTTCAAATAAAAAACTAAAGACTGCGAGCGAGTTGAGAGGAGCATGGGAGATGGGGGAGCATCAGCAGCGGCAATGGGGTTTGGAGGAAAAGTGACGCAGTCACCAACACAGTAGCGTTTTGACGCGGTGAAAACAAGAGCTAGCTGGCGGTTTCAGTACCGAAAATGGGATAATGGTGATAATATTTTGCCCGGTCTGTAGCTAGGAAGGAGTGCGCATACATTACAACAGATTTCGGGAGTTCTCGTCATGTTTATTTTTGCGTGTATTACTGTGCAGACTGAAGTTGGCCTCGATATCACGAAGAGTTGTAGCATGCGAGTTGGAACGAATGGCATGGAGAGAAAGGGGAGGAGCAGCAAGGAGTACCAATGGGTTCAGTTGTAATTCCGTGAAGAAATAAAGGGTGTGGGGGTTCTAGAAGATCGAGCCGAGCAAGAGAAGAAGAGTGATGGGTTGCTTGGTTGGTTTCATGAAGAGGAGAGGGAGGTTATTGGGGTCAAACGCATGAAAATGGCGTTGGTATATGAGAGTTGCAGTTTCATATTTTGGGAAGAAAGAGATACGTGGATCAGACATTTTGGAGGAGGGCCGAAAAAAAATGATGCCTATTCAAATAAAATGAAAATGAAACGTGAAGGCACGGTAGGAAATAAAGGGGCATGGGAATTAAAATGTGCTGGAAGATATTCACGAAGCTGCGTTCTTTTGTTTGGGAGGAGAAGTAGGTGTTGCGTGGGTATACGGTGATGGGCCGATTTATATTGGTAAAGCCCAAATAGAAATAATTTAAGTTTAATGTTAATTTAAATAAGATATTAAACTGTAAACTCAATAACTTATGTGTACTTTATCCAATCTTTATAAAACAGGATCCACTAGGATCGTATGGTCACAAGCTACGCATTGGAGTTGGTCTGGAGCAATTCGGAGGTCATTACAATTTTAGGCAAAATAAAATGTCGGACTAAATCAACCGACGTTAATTGTTATTCAACGATTAACGACCAATGTGAGTAAACTCACTAAATCTGATCAGTTCTAAAATTTTATAAATATTATTTAATTTTGATAAATGATAATTAATTGTTGTGTGGTGGTTGTTTGGATGATTTGCTTGTTAATTAGTTGAATTTTCAAACACAATTATATATATAAATCGTTAGTTAATTATTGATTCTATTTATTCATAATATCTCATATTGATATGAAATTATTGTTGATTAACATCCGTGGATGCAGGGAAACAGGTTGGAGAGATCCGACTGGATTCCTCAACAATTATAATATTGTTTTTCTCATATATTGTATTATATAATGTGGCAACTAATCGGTGGTTGATCATTGTGTGTTTGGGATGTTTGAACAACATTAACCCGAAATGATTGGTATTAAAATACCGTAAAAATATATGGAAAAGAATTTGAGTTTAAAAATGGAAAATCAATTATTTATTATTTTTAAATAATAGAAATTGAATATTGATTTGACTAGAATTTAATAATTTGTTTAATTATATAAACAAGTGATTTGATTTATAAACAATATGAATTGATTATTATTAGATAAATTGGGAATGGTTGAAAAGTAGAACGATGAATTTATTTAAATGTTCGAAATGTAAATAGAATTAAATAAATCCATAAAGATTTATAATTAGAGTTTGACTATGTTGAGTGGTATAAAATAGTTAGTTTAGGAATTATATATTCAGAATTTGACAAGATAGCGAGTATTTAGTTTAAACCCAATAATGTATATTCGAACATGTAATAGAGATTAAGTTATAAACTTAATATATATTAACCAGAAGTTGGCGTGTAAATGAAGTTTATGAAGTGGTGTACGAATATGAATTTATAAAGGAAGACAATATGTTAAAATTGTAGTGGTACTTATTATTTAAATCAAGATATGATTTAATAGAATGAGTCCAGATTTCTATAAAGAAATAAAATTTACGTTTAAAGTGAATAATGATTTAGAAGTAAACGTTTTGCAGATTAAATGGGTTATAAAAGGAAATTGATGAATCTTTGAAGTGATAAATTCAAATATGAATTTAGAAATCAAAGTTAACCTAAACAGGTGAGTTTATTCCGAAGTTCATAACGTTAATTGAATAAAGAGTGTTCAAAAGTGAGTTATATATTGGAATTCGATTCTATCGAATTCAGGAAAGTACCATCTACTTTCCGGTTATAATCAAGATTTATTTATTTATCCATAAATTACTTAATTGTTTATTTATTTAAATCAAAGTTATATTTTAAAATTAAATATTTAAAAAGCAGGGATTATAACTTTATCGTTATAATCAAAGATTTCCGTAAAGAAGTGGATTCTTAAACTGAATAGAGAGTTGTGTAAACATTTAAAAAAAAATAAGAAATTAAGAAATGCAATTAAGAACATTAGAAATGGACTGGAAATTAGTTATGTTGAATAGTTGTCAGAGTATCGATCTGATATTGGTTTCGGTCTTTGGGGTTTATACTTAGGGAATTGTTCTCTTACTAGTTAAGGTTAGGGACTGATGGTTGCGAAAGGTTAGTGATGCGTAAATGAGAAATTGAAATGTTTTCCAAATGTAATAAGCATATATTTTTTGGATATAAAAAATAAGAAATTTTGGAAATGGAAATGTTTTTCCGCGAATCATGAGAGACTAAACGGGTTTAAGAAATATGAAAATGGAAGAATAAGGAATGAATAAATTAATTTAAAGGGGCTGGATGTTGATTAATGATTGATCGGTGTAATTTCCATTTGGAAATACGACCGTTGTTTGTATGTATGTTTCCTTTGATAGTTAAATAACTGGCTATCAAAGTTTTGACCCTTTTTCCGTTGTCAATACGGAGAGACCGGGATCAGATTTATTATCCGAAAACCACTTCGTATGGGCAATAGTGTTACGAATCAAATATGATGAAGATAATTGAAGACGAAGTTTGTGCAAGGGGTGTTCTGGCGATCCAAGGTAGAAATTGCCTAAGATTGATTACATAATAGTGCCTTAGGTTTGTCCAGTCCCAGGATAACGTGTATAGATGAATGTCTGACAGAGTATATCTAATAGATCGCGTAAGTTGATCGCTTCAAACGTATTTAATTTGGTGGCATAGGAATTCGTTTCTCCTAGCTTTGTACCCGTGGCATTTTTAAGGAAATCAATTTGTGACTTGGCGGATATGACAATGTAGCATTCAAAGTAAATATAGACGTGATATGTATAATAGTACGTTATGACCTCAAGCCTAGTCAACCGGAAATAACGAAAATCGGGCTGGCAGCATGGTTAAACGGGTCGCACCCAATTAGGGTATATTGTCACCATCTAGAGAATATTTATATTTGTTACTTCTTTCACTTTTGTATCTCCCGAGAACAGTTATGTTGGTATACCAACCGTAAGGTGATAATATATTCGGAACATTCAAGCGAAATGAATGGCCGGTCATGTGTGACCGAGTTACAAGATTTTCTTGTTGAACTCCAGTGTATCGCTTCTAGATTACATTGATCGGAGGGTGGTTCCATACCTTCTCGTAGTTGGAAATCCATTACCCAATAAAAGCCCGCAGTTTTCGATTATATATTACGAGATGTATAGGCACGCGCTTCGCGCGTTGTGATGGCACGCGCTCCGCGCGTGGTGATATTGCGCGGAGCCACTCAACAAAATATAAATATGTCGTTAGTATATGGTTTGGTATATTTCTTGCTCATTTTATTTTTCTGCATATTTATTTGCTCGATAGTTTCTTTATATTTTCCTATTCTCATTACTGCGCATTAATTTTCTTTTGTTTCTAATTCATGCATGTTAATTCATGTGACTGTTATTCAAAACATTTATTTTTATTTTTAGTTTTATTGAAAAAAATTCCATTCTTAATACACGTGCACACACTCTTGAAATAAATATTTCAACACATACACGC
This sequence comes from Allium sativum, assembly GCA_030737875.1. Taxonomy (NCBI): domain Eukaryota; kingdom Viridiplantae; phylum Streptophyta; class Magnoliopsida; order Asparagales; family Amaryllidaceae; genus Allium; species Allium sativum. The sequence continues at coordinate 609,974,508 of CM060922.1, forward strand.
GAGTTAATTCCATTTACGATGTGTATTTATTTTCGAATTCAAACATACGCATGATTTAATTCCATTTACGTTACCTTTCTAGATTTAATTGTTTGTTTTTTTAACGTTATTCTCATTTACATCTCTATTAATGTCATTAATGGTGCACATGGCTAATTAAAGGAACATTGCTATTTAACTGTGATTACTTTTCGTTTCTTTCTTGATTTAATTCTTTTATCATATGTGTTTGTATTTAGTAAAGGGCATTTTCGGTAGTTTACGTGTACACCAAAAAAGTGTGACAACAAACCTATTCCGATTATTAATAAAGATAATGTGGAGCATGAGATGAATGCGTCCTACTAAATTGCTATCTACTTGATTTAGACATTATTATAATATCAAAAAATATTGATCTTAAGAAATATTTTCGGTTATTGTAAGGTAAAAACCATCTGTATTTAGTTGTGGATTGGTCTTACGATTATCATTGCTTTTGAAAAGGATTTGGAAAAGTTAAACCAAGTGTTTGGAGTTTACTCACACCAGTCATATGACTGACATAGAGTTTGTTTTGTTTTCCCTAAACTCTTGGGTGCCCAAATTTGTATGGGCAGTTAAGTAGTCGGGATTTTTCAAATATACTTAGAGGAGCTTGGAGCAGGAGACTTCAACATTAGTTATATATGGAGTATATTTCAGCTATGATGTTATGAGTTATACCAGTATGTATATACAGTTATAGTTTTGTATTTCATAAGTTGCTATATAATATATTTATTCGTTCCGCTGTGAGATTCGTGATACTCTGATTCTATTCTGTTGTGATCTTCTTCTATTCTAATTTTCTTTCTTTCTTTTTCTCACCCTCTAACTTCTTTCAGTTAATGGTCCGGTATTTATGATGCTTGAATAGTCGACATGGTGTGTTGCGTCGATTTTCAGGGTTGAAAATCCCTGGGTCGTTACAGTGGTATCAGAGCCAAGTTGAGTAATTACCTTGGCTCTATGGCGTAACTCAGTAGATATGGGATTAGTAATATCCTAAATTGAGCTTGAGTGTATATATACGAGAGAATGTATTTGTAGATTGATTAAAAATGATTTTATATTGTGGAGATTTTTTAACTGAGTGGCTTATGAATTCTAGTCGATGGTGGGGAACCACAACGTCGATAGGGGTTGCTAAACACTCAAATACGATGAACCGACATAGTACATTTTGAAATGAGGGTAAATGAAATAATTTTACCCAAAATTATATTTTGATATAAGAGAAGTATATGTATTGGAATTATTGTATTTGATGTGTTGGTTATTATTATAATCGAATAAGATTATAAGTGAAATGGTTATAAATAACCAATCAAAATTCGCATAAGAGTAATATATAAAATCTGATGAATTTAATCTGAATTTAAATCAAGATTGGAATTAAAACTCTGGGAATTTGAATAAGTGTTTGTAAATGGATTTGGATTAAATATATGACAATTTCAATCCTGGGAAATTTTGGAAATGTTTTTCAAGCGGTGTGAAGGATATTTTGAAGTAATTTCAAAATGGAAGTGTTTGAAAATGGTTTTGAGAAGTGATATAGTATTGAACTCACTTCGATCGCTGGAAAATGATTCTAATGATAACGGCCGCATCATTAGTGTTCATTTTTGAGTTCCTAAGTGGCGGATTACTACCAATGATTTTGTTTTGAGAAAATAAGTTGTTTAGAAATTCAAATGTTTTGAATTATTATTATAAATGATTTCAAACTAATTTGAAGTAAAAAATCTGGAATTTGAATTCTGAAATTTAAATTTAAATTATGAAGTAAAATGATTGAAATGGTAAGAGTGAATAAATAAATTGAACTGGTAAAAGTAAATAAATAAATTAGAATTTATCTTAACTAAGTTAAACTGGATTGGATTAGAGATAATATGAAATGAGATTGAATTATAAAGTAAGAATTTGGAGTTTAGAATGTAACTGGAGTTTACAATTGAGTTAGGCCTGGGTATAAGCGAATGATTGGATTTGAGGATAAGTTGACTGGATATCAATTGAGAATACATTGATATATTCTGAAGTGATAGCAAATAGAAGAGATAGAGTTGAATACCCGACAAAAAGGTATAAGTCTATATTTTGTATGAGTATGAGATTTTTATGAGCCTATCTGGTAAGTCGTTTGGCTGTTTGATTTTTTTTTTTGGATTGGAGAAGGCCTTGAGAGGCGAGTTGTAGTTGTACTGATCTAGCCATGCAAAGGAGACACTGGCGAAATTTTTCAAAAATTCAGAGTGTTAAATAATTTTCAGAAATTTTGAAAATTTTCGTTAATAGGAATAAATTAATATTTAAATTAGAATTAATTGGTTCAGTTGAAACTAAAATTAAAACATATGATTTTGTTTTAATCTAGTTAATAAGGTTTATAACATTTTCCGACTCAGTAATTTCGAGGACAAAATTCTTTTAAGGTGGAAGGAATGTAACATCCCAGAATTTTCGTGATTTAATAATTAATTTATTTAATTATATTAATTTGATAATAAATGGCTAAAAATAAATATTTGGATATTTAAATTAATATAAACTAGTGGAATAATAATTTTAATTTAAAAAACAGTCAGAAATAGCTGAATTGATAATTTTGTGTGAACTGGATTATTTAAGAAATTTAATCGGGTTTGTATTTGAATTATAATAACGAATATATTATTTAAACGACAATTGAGTGTATTAATTATAATACAATTATAATTGAGCTCATAACATCACGGTAGTTCGTAATATTACGATTTGAACTTCAACTGAGTGTACATGATTCGTTATAAGTCCTATTTCTTTGAAACAAGAAACGTTTGAATCTATCAAACTATTTTTTTCTAAAGGAAGTGAAAAATTGAGATTTTGTCTTATAGGTTGTGAGTTATATTCAAATCAAATTTTTAAATAGTCGTTATGGAATCGTCATAAACCATAATGATATATTTAGTTATAATTAAATATTTGCTTCGAATTAGGATAGGATTTCTTAAACGTAGTTATAACTTAATTTTTAGAATTTTTCTGTAATTTTTATTTTGGAAAATAAGCAACTTTTATTTGAAGTATTTTACACCCTAAATCAGTGGTTTGGGATTTCACAGAATAAGTTAACTTGTCTGTTTTATTATATTTTCGGGATCGTGACACCTTGCTTGTCACGACGATATTTTTATTTTTGTCCGAAGCGGCTCGTGCAAACGGAGTTATACATAGCAGGGTACACAGTTTCTTAGCTAAGAAGTATAGTACGGTATACATTCAGTCTCGTTACACATCCCTTAGCTGCAAAGTATATATAGAAAAATCAATCCAATCAAAATGTGTACTCTTGCTTTTTAAATTCTTAATCGCTTTCTTTCTTAACAACTAAGCTTCATCAACTAATAATGTAAAAGAAAATCCCATATTTGCAGTCTCGGAAGCATATATATATATATATCACATTACTCATTTCCATGAACAGTATCACGCAAGAGATTTTTCACAACAGCTACCCTAAGCCTAAACCTTGGGAATGAAGTAATAAACCCTACATGTCTCCGTCTCAATCACTGCAAACCTAGCTAGTTGCTAAAGTGTACGTCCTACTGTTGTTCCTGGGCCACTAAGGAATTACAAACACTATATAAATACACTTGCACGCCTCCATTTCGTTTTTCTTCAAAAATAGTGAGTTCAAATAAAAAACCAAAGACTGCGAGTGAGTTGAGAGGAGCAGGGGAGATGGGAGAGCATCAACAGGGGCAATGGGGTTTGGAGGAAAAGTGGCGCAGTCTCCAACACAACAGCGTTTCGACACGGAGAAAACCGGAGCTAATTGGCGGTTTTAGTACTGACAATGGGATGAAGGTGATAATATTGCGCGCGGTTTGTAGCTAGGAAGGAGTTCGGTGGACGCATACATTACAGCAGATTTCAGGAGTTCTCGTCATGTTTATGTTCGCGTGTACTACTATGTGGACTGAAGTTGGCCACGATATCGCGAAGAGTAGCAGCACGCGAGTTGGAATGAATGGCATGAGAGAAAGGGGAGGAGCAGCGAGGATTACCAATGGGTTCAGTTGCAATTATGTGAAGAAATAAAGGGGGTGGGGGTTCTAGAAGATCGAGCCGAGGAAGAGAAGAAGAGTGATGGGTTGTTGGTCGGTTTCATGAATGGGAGAGGGAGATTATTGGGGTCGAACGCATGAAAATGGCGTTGGTATATGGAAGCTGCAGTTTCATATTTTGGGAAGAAAGAGATACGTGGATAGGATATTTTGGAGGAGGGCCGAAAAACAAAAAACAAAAAAATGAAGCCCATTCAAATAAAATGAAAATGAAACGTGAAGGTACAGTAGGAAATAAAGGGGAATGAGAATTAAAAGGTGCTGGAAGATATTCACGAAGCTGCGTTCTTTTGTTTGGGAGGAGAAGTAGGTGTTGCTTGGGTATACGGTGATGGACCGATTTATATTGGTAAAGCCTAAATAAAAATAATTTAAGTTTAATGTTAATTTAAATAAGTTATTAAACTGTAAACTCAATAACTTGTGCGTGCTTTATCCAATTTTTACGAAACAAGATCCATTAGGATCGCATGGTCACAAGCTACGCACTAGAGTTGGTCTGGAGCAATTCGGAGGTCAATAAAATTTTAGGCAAAAATAAAATGCCAGACTAAATCAACCGACGTTAATTGTTATTCAACGATTAACGACCAATGTGAGTAAATTCACTAACTCTGATCAGTTCTAAAATTTTATAAATATTATTTAATATTGATAAATGATAATTGATTGCTGTGTGGTGGTTGTTTGGATAATTTGCTTGTTAATTGGTTAAATTTACAGACACAATTATATATATAAATCGTTAGTTAATTATTGATTCTATTTATTCATAATATCTCACACTGATATGAAATTAGTGTTAATTTACATCTGTGGATGTAGGAAAACAGGTTGGAGGGATCCATCTGGATTCCTCAACAATTATATTATTATTTTTCTCATATATTGTATTATATGATGTGGCAAATAATTAGTGGTTGATCATTGTATGTTTGGGATGTTTGACCAACATTGACCTGAAATGATTGGTATTAAAATACCGTAAAAATATATGGAGAAGAATTTGAGTTTAAAAAAGGAAAATCTATTATTTATTATTTTAAATAATAGAAATTGAATATTGATTTAACTAGAATTTTATAATTTGTTTAATTATATTAGCAAGTGATTTGATTTATAAACAATATGAATTGATTATTATTAAATAAATTGGGAATGCTTGAAAAATATAACGATGAATTTATTTAAATGTTCGAAATGTAAATAGAATTAAATAAATCCATATAGATTTATAATTGGAGTTTGACTACGTCCAGTTGTATAAAATAGTTATTTTAGGAATTATATATTCATAATTTGACAAGATAGCGAATATTTCCAGTGTATCGCTTATAAAGTACACTGATCGGAGGGTGGTTTTGACCTTGTCATAGTTTGAAATCCATTACCCGAAAGAGCCCACGGTTTTTGGTTTTATATTATATATGTAGAAAGCGTTCTACTAGATTGCTATCTACTTGATTTAGACATTATTATAATATTAGAAAACATTGATGTTAAAAAATATTTTGGGTTATCGTAAGGTAAAAACCATCCGTATTTAGTTGTGGATCGGTCTTACAATTATCATTGCTTTTGAAAAGGATTTGGAAAAGTTAAACCAAGTGTTTGGAGTTTACTCAGACCAGTCACATGACTGACCCAGAGTTTATTTTGTTTTGTTTTCCCTAAACTCTTGGGTGCCCAAATTTGTACAGGCAGTCAAGTAGTCTGGATTTTTCAGATATACTTGGAGGAGCTTGGAGCAGGAGGCTTCAACATTAGTTATATATAGAGTATATTTTCGCTGTGATGTTATGAGTTATACTGGTATGTATATACAGTTATAGTTTTCTATTTCAGATGTTGTTATATAATATATTTATTTGTTCCGCTGTGAGATTTGTGTTTCTTTGATTTTGTTATGTTGTCAACATGGTGTATTGTGTCGATTTTCAGGGTCGAAAATTCCTGGTTCGTTACAGTATCTGTTTTCCATATTGAAATATGCTTTAAAAACTGATAGATGGAATGCTAAAAACAGATACTGTGTTGCTGCAATTCATATTGAAACACTCTATAAAAACTTCTTAACACTTATACACAAACGCACACACACACACACACATTAGGATGATGATTTTTCTAATCCACGACCACGAGATGCAGAAGATAAAACAACAAAAGTCAAAAGGGAAACCACATTTGGATATGGGCTGCAACCAGTATTTAAAGTGATACAACTTGTGAAGGAGAAGAAAGCGTTAAGCAAGAAACAACTAGATTTGTTGAAAAGATCTCCATTCTTCAACATTTTCTATAACGGAAAAATATATTTGAAGGAATGCAAGAAGCACATAAAAAATTTGGATGTAGTCTAGAAGTGCTATTTAGTAGAAGAAGCATTTATCTTTGGCAAAGAAAAATTGATAGTAACAACCAAAGATATTAGCTTATTTTTTGGGATGTTGATGCTTGGAAATAATATGGAGCCTACCAAAATAATGGCTAGCAAAATGATACCATCGGGTTGTAAAATTTTTGCTTCACGGAATTTTGGGTCATCAGCCTATATGACTAGAATTTGGTAGAAAAAGGAATAAAGGAAGAAGCAAACAAAAAGAAGAAGCAAAATGAGGAAGACTTATCTATTCTTCTCATTATGGATATTCTACTTACATTTTTCTTCCCCAACAACCAACAAAAATTAAGATGGGGACTTCTGCAGTTCTTATGTGATTTTGAAAAATTGAAGACAGTTTCTTGGCCTTTGACAACAAAAAAGAATTTTAACAAATTATTTCATACTCCAAGAAACATGTCCGGATGTGCAATTCTTCCGCTAGTAATTTTATTTGTTTTTATTTATTTTTTTAAACATTTGTGAACTTTTTACAATTTTTACTCTTTTTTTGACATAGTATTGCATATGTGAGAAGATGAAGCTAATAAAGCCAAGATAGAATGTTAGCAACACATACCCAAGATTTGCAAGGTGCGATTTACGAGGCTTGAAGTCAATTGTTTTCAGAGAATTTCTAGATGGCATCATAGAAGGATAGATATATGTTTTATTTCATTTTTGTTTTTTCAGTTTCTAGGTATCTGTTTTAGGCTTATATTAGTATATGTTTTAGTTAATTTCTGTTTTTATTTTATTTTATTTTATTTTATTTTATTTTACAATTACGGTTGAAGGTATCTATTTTAGTTAAATAGTGGTATCTGTTTTGTTTTCAATTATTTTTACATTTTCTGGGTATTTGTTTTAGGCTTATGGTAGTATTTGTTTTAGTAATTTTTTTTAGTTACTATTGCAATTTGTAGGTATCTGTTTTAGGCAAACACTGGTATCTATTTTCTTTCATTATTGCTTTCATTTTTGTTTTCAGTTTCTAAATATCTGTTTATGGCTTATGTTAGTATTTGTTTTTGTTAATACAAGTGTGAACCCATGCTACACACACGGATATTGCTATATTTGTCTTTTAGATGGATTAGGGGTGTCAAATGGATCATTTAGGGTCGTATAAGGGTCAAGCAAAATTTGACCCAACCCTTTTACAACCCATTTATTTTGACCCTTTTAACAAAACGTTTTACCTGACCCAACCCACATATTATGTGGGTTACCCATTTAACCCACACATTAAAATGTATTACTTTAAAATAACGATTTTTAAATTTAAAAATGTCAAAATTACGAAAATATCCTTTATTTTGGAAAAAGAGAAAAAATTCAAAAAATCCAGAAAATTATTAAATAAAAAGTAATAAAAGAATTATTCAAAAATAATAATTTTTAAAGCTAAAAGGACCAAAATTACGAAAATGCCTTTTGTATTGGAAAAAGTGAAAAAAAGATAAAAACAAAAGGTAACTGTGTGCAATGCCAACGATAATTACATTCTCTATAACCATCAAAGAAGTCTGTGAAACAACACAGCTTTAATTCACAATTTGTAAATTATTGAACTATACATAATTTCATCAACACATTCAAGTTTCATGTAAAATAAAGTAAAGAATGCTATATCACTATAGTTCACATGCGTACGTGGTTAACAGGTAAAATAAGTTCATAGTCCGAAACACATATATCGCATATTGCTCCAAGTAGTACATCAGATAAAAATTAACAAATTAAAACTAAAAATATATGCTTAAATTGTAAAAGAAGGTAGGCTGCATCGTCAGAGCGACTCCAACCGAATACAATCATAATAGCACAATTAGTCAAGTCAATACAAAATGAAAAAAGTGTGAAATCCAAAGCCTACTTTTCAAAAATCCATCTGTGACTTCAATGAAAAAAAACCAACTGGCCCATCAAGAAGAACGTGCTGCGAGAGAAAAGTAACAAAAAATATTATAACTTAAAATTTTGAGTTTTAAGAATTCCTTTATGATATATTTCTACCATAATGAGCTACTTCCACTGCATCCTTGTTATGTTGCACATGATTAACCATGACTGCAAATTTCCAACATAGAAATAGGTAAATATATGTCAGTACGAAGAAAGATATGCATTGATGATAGGAAAATAAAAATAACATATGAGAATGGACTGCATTACAAAATTCATTAATAATGAATAAAAACCAGGGAAGTTGACTTAAATTTGAGCAGAACTGGAAGCCAAGGAAACCTATTTTATTTTTCAAAAATGGATCCAAGTTAATATTTGAATATGTATCATATGGTGTAATTTTCTAGAAAGAAAATCACATCCATGTGGTATTCCTAATTTAGCGTGAGTCCAATGTTAGTAGTATGGTAGATTATAAAAAGGAATATAAAATATCATCAAACAGTCAACGGGAATTATAAGAGGTAGTTCAGTTCAATACAGGTAATGCTGTTTATAGCACTTTCAAATTCTATCCAGCACAAAAATGAGTACTAATTTTTTAGGTAAAGTAACAGTTTGTCAATTATAACTTGCGTCTGAATTAAGTGGTTTCACCCTCTTCAAAATTCCACTGTCATTTACATCTTTGTACAATGGTGGAGTAAAATTTATATTTACTTAATCTATGATGGTCAGAATATTAAGTACGTCAAATAGTCAGGAATAATCAACAAACCATTATATCTTCATTACAGTTCCACTATGTCATCTATGCATCATTTTTTCAATTACTCAATCTACGGTGTATAACATTTAACATGCTACTTTTCACTATATAACACTTCTCATGATCCAAGTTCCAAAATCAACTCATATAATCATAAGGGAATTAAAAGTGTATAATGATATTTAGGGGTGTGCTCCAGGGAACCCCATTTTCTTAGCACCCCTTTTGCACCTCAACCAGAGCCTAGTATTTATTGTTAAATAAGTTAGTGGAGGAAGAGAGATTTAGTGGGCGGAGAGAGAAACCGGAATATGTGGTGGAAATCAGGGGGCTAAAGGGGTGCTGCACTATTTGGGGTGCTCCTGATCCTATCTCATATATATATATATTCAAATCAAATTGAAACCGAATTTTTTCCAAACCAAACCGCATTAATTTCGGTTAATTTGATCGATAACCGATTTAACCAAGCATGAAGGATGTATTATTATTCAAATTATAAATTCACTCAAAGTAAAACATAAGTTCATGTTTATAATGAAATTTGATCTTTTGCAACAAATGGTTTTTTATTATATCACTAAACTATTTATTTAAAGTACCACAATACCATAAAATTAGATATTAAAATAAAAATTCGGTTAAACCGATAATCCAAAAAAAAAAAAAAGATTACAAACCGAATTCAAACTGATTTAGTTTTAAAATTGAACTGAACAGACCGAAATGAACCGGTTTGGTCAGTTAATTCAGTTTGAAACGAATATTGCTCACCCCTAATAATATTTCCAAGTACATGAATATGCAACATTATATACTGAGCTTGAGTAATTTACATATAGTCAATAAATTGGAGAAAGATTTTCAAACACAGAACATATGGTTCCACTAATACAAATGTCAATGAAAAATAAGTTGTCAATTGCTGATCATACGGAACTTTCTACTATAATATGGCAGTAATTAATAAAGCATCAATGAATGTGTTAAAAAAGAGATATCTTTATCATTAAACATCGACGTCTTTTGTCGTTAGCTTTCTATGATTTAACTCAAACCTACATTCCTTTTTTGCATGGTATAGTAAACGATAGATCACAAAGTTTTAAAAAGTAATTAAAATAAATTACTTTAAGGCATCATTTTATACATTTCAACATCAAAATATATACAGTTCATCCAAATCTTGGGGCCCATGCGATCCATATATGACTGAATAAAGCACACATTTCTGATACCAAACAACCAACATTTTAATAGCTAAGCCTAAGGATTTCAAGAAGCTAATTTGATTGAGATGTTAATGGATACCCAAAAAAATTCGAAATCTGTAATCAACTGCACTCAGAAAACAAATAAATTTATGATATCTAAAGAAACGGATGCGGATACGGGTATGAACACATCCATATCCAAAAATGAGACGACCCGAACTTCCCCGTGAAGGAAAGCACGAATAGAATTGAGGACAAGACAAAATAGAACACAAACAGAAGAACATTTCATTGTTATTACAACAATTCCATCAGAGACAAGAATATACAGAGTATAAATGAATAAATTACATTTGATAAATATCAGAGATTACAATAAATTACATAGCAGCGGAAAATAATACAAAGCACAACTGAAGGTGATATACGGATACAGAGCTTTCCGGATATCATTCCAGCTGTAAATCAGGACCCTGTGAATATAAATCTGCAAAACCAAAACTACTAGCTGCCCGTGTGGAAAATAGGGGCACCCAGAGTTTAGGTTAAAACAATAAACTCCAGGTCAGTCATGTGACTGGTGTGAGAACTAAAACAGTTATTAATATTGGTTTTAAAGTTAGGTAAATCAAGGGACCACGCCGTATAACACGGAACGGGTTTCTTCCCAAGAATACCAGTGCATAGAACAAACAGCGCAATGCTAAATAAAGAAAAATGAAGCTGTTATAAGACCCAGGTCCCATCACACAATGCAACGCAAGCCGGAGAATAGGGTTTTCCCTTATAACAGCCAAAGCATGCTTGATACGTTTAAATCACATTATTTGATACTATTATAAGTGTATAGTGTCAAAACAATTTCAATCATAAATATCAATCATAGGCGGCATGGGTACCATCTATCATGTCGCCATACTAGTTCTACAATTAAAACCGCAATATCACGTATTGGTAATTGGATTCCGTCATGAGTCGAGGCAAGGGGCAAGCTCCTCTCCGCGTTCGAGACATTCTAGCAATTGCCTCGGGACCGCACACAACAATCCCTGGATCCTCCAAGGCCGGTCGTCTCTTACTTTTGAGGATTGGCAATTCCTGAACACACGTTTCCCGGTCCTTACAGACCTATATCCAAGGCGCCTCGTATCCAACAACCACACAGGTGAAAAGTATATAAATGTCAGGGCCGGTAGGTCACTGACACCACCCTAGCTAGAAAGAAACGTCGTGCACTCCTTGGGTCCGTATCCCGTTTTTGACTCATACCGAGGTGTGAGGCTCGCGAATCCACGTTATACACAAAGCTACGCCACACAGGCCGTGCTTTAATCATCAACCACAAGACTTTTCTTTTCAACAGAAGCCTTGATCAATTGCCACTTACGCGTGCCACATTGGCAATTCACTCCATGCGATTGATGTCCATCGATATATAACCTCTGAGCTCGTACGTCTCAGAGAAGGGCGTTAAGCAAGAGAATAAATTCTCCGCCGCCAAACAGATGTATATTTAATAGAGATCAATCAACACAGAATAAAATCCAATGTCAGACACACAATCCATTTACAAGTTCGTTCTGGGTCTGAACGAAACCGGAGGCACTTTCCTCGCATATCCATCCATCTCCAAGTACGTCTGGACGATCACCAACTGTTTCCCTCATCCTGGGTGTACAGCCCAATCAAGATCATCAGTAATCACCCAAACGATGTGAAGACTTCCGGTCTTCAACCACCGTCTTCATCTTCGACATCTCGTCGAATCGGTTATTCGGAATGGGTATAAACCCGGCCTTTCTGAATAACCCACGTATATAATAAACGAACGTTACACAAACACAACAAACGCCTCATTCCAATTCAGAATATTCTTTTATTCACAAAATCACATTCTTAGGTAAATGTTCCCAATAATTTTATCCAAGATAAATTCTTCTAAATTTATTCTTTAATCTTCCTTTGGATATCATTTCTAACTAGTCGGGATTAGCGAACCACACCGAAGTAATTATTTATTTTATTTCCCAATCCCAACCTATATATCCTATGGAGAAAACTGGTAATACTCCACATCTAACACCACGGTGTTATCGGTAAAATTAATTACCATTTCACGTTCAAATCTAATTTCAGATTTAACTACCGCTTTGGAGCAAAACTGGTGATACTCCACTCTCGATCACTTTCCAGATTTGATAATTTAAATTATCAATTCACATTTTAATATAATTAAAGATTCTTTAAAACTCCACTTAGTTTTAATCTTATCAAAAATCAATATTCTGTCTTTAACTGGGTTAAAGAACCAATGTCTTCTGAAACACGATTCACGACAAACCCAAATCACATTTGATATTAAGTACAAGGCTCTGAATAGAAAATATACCGGCTTATATTCAATATCAAATTCTGAAACTAACAAATATCGTATTGGAAATAACGATATAAACTATATCTTTCAAATCCCCATAACAATATTTGTGTAGTCCCGAAATCCAACATCGAAATATCCCGAAGATAATTTCGATTCAACTCCAGTCCAATCCACGAATTGGGAACATTGAATATTTTTAAAAATTTTATCAAGGCCCGTACAGTCGATTTCCACCAATGGCCATCGAACTGCACTTACAACGACCTTTTCAAAATTTGATTTGGACATAATTCCAAATCCAACCATTAGATTTCAAATTTCTAATATTCATTGGAAAGCTCTTTTCGATACGAACCCAACGGTTCCGTTTTAGGAGAATCCGACGGTCGGATCTCCCGTAACGTTGATTCGAAGTCAATGGTCAAAATTCACGAACTGCCGTGGCGCGGTGCGTTCTATTCAGGCCATTATATAATATATATATATATATTATATTTCATCGATTTCCTTTTAAAAACGTATTTTATAAATCGTTTTAACTTCGTTTTCAAAACCATTTCAACTCTATATTCAATTTCAAATCAAGATTGGATATTTCATATCATTACTACATAAATGATAATATTTTCAAAATGTTATATTTTGAAATCACTTCTTTTCTATATTCATTATAAAAACGAATATAATCGATATAAATATCGTTCACGTCAAAATAGCGCAACTCTAATCAACACGGCTTTATATATTTTAATAAATCCGTTATTCTATTCAACAAATGAATATTTATTCTATTCAACACATGAATCTATATTTCTTCCAACACACGACTAATCTCAACACATGAGTACTGTCAACACATCACTATTTTTGTTATGTAAAATATTTTATAAAACTATGGTATCTACCGTTTGATTTTCAATTAGACTTCAACTGTAAAGTAGTTCTAATTTTAAATATGATAAAGATGTAAATTTCATTGTATAAAATATTTCACTCAACACATGAACATCGTCAACACATGACTATTTTTATATTCAACACATGAATTTTCTTTTATAATATTCCTTATTTTCCCGATTGGAATGAGGCCCAATCAATCACCATATAATGTTAATTATATGGATTCCATACAACACATGTATATAATAGCATTGAAAAATAATCAACCATCAACCAAAGTGCACTACACTGTATAAGCATCAAATATAGATATCTTACGCTTATAACAGCCTGTCAATCAATCGATCGACATATTTAATCAATCAGGATGAGTGAACTTCCAAATTTCATCCCAACACCCGTGTGGGGTTTCAAACAATCAAACACAGATTTTATTTGTGCAGTTGGGCGATGTGTAAAATTTATCGTCCCAATCAATGTCCTTCAAATAGGTGTACATAAACAAACCGTCCGGTTTGTAAATGAATATTTTATTTTATTCACTTCCACATTAAAAATTATATTTTTAACGATAAAATATTCTATTTCAACACATGAATTTCTATTCAGTTCATTTACACAATAAAAATGATATTTTTATTTTTCTAACATATTTTGGGAAATTTCGACGGCATAACGGCACGATACTAGAAACGGGACAAGGCCTAGCCTTATCCCCGGTCTAGTGAAGGCCCACGCCATTCACACATCAATCAAATCAATTTCAATTCACCAAACAATTCAATTCAGCCCAAATCATCTAACTAATTTATGCAACCAAACAAACAAGTCCATGGTTTGTGGACGATTGTGTCGGGTGCTACTAAGCACCGTCTGCATCCTGGTATATATATATATAACTAGAAAAAGAAGTTGAAGAGTGAGAAGTTCTCACCGAAAGCTATCCAATACCACGACTCTTCATTTATAGAAATCTTCGCCATTCTCGCCCTTTGTCGCTTTCGTTGCCCGTTGCCACTATATATATAAAAATCGAATTTTTACCTCGCTATTCAATATATAAAAATCGAATTTTTACTATGTCTATTCAATATATAAAAAAAATCATATTTTCACAACGCTACTATATAGATAAAAATTATATTTTTATCACGCTATTCTTCAAATAAAGTTTTCGCCTTTATAAAAATAAAGTTTTCGCCTTTATAAAAATAATAAAGATTTTACCTTTTCTATTTCATCCCTATAGAAATCACATTTTATTTTGCTACCTATATAAAGATGATATTTTTAATATCCCTAACATGTAAAAATTATATTTTTCCTTCTCTACATAAACAAAAATCATATTTTTACACCTTCTACATAATAAAGATTATATTTTTACCACTTTTAAAAATATAAAAATCAAATTTTTAATTCTTTAAAATATAAAAATCATATTTTTAATCTTCATAATGTATATATAAAAACAGCATTTTTATTTAACCAAAGTATAAATAGAAAAAAGAACTGATTTTCATATAACTGTAAATAAATAAATTACTTACAGTAATTTGCGAATGGGAGTGGGTCGATTTCAGGCGACGGATGGACGGAGGGGGTCTTGGGCGGCGCGTCGATTTGGTTGCAGGAGGGGGGGGGGGGTTCTTCGCGAGGCGCTGGAGGGAGGTGGAGGACTGGGCGAGGGGCGGAGGTGGGTGGCGACGCGGCTGAGGCTGCGGTGGAGAATTGGGGGGGGGGCCTCGCGCGTTTTAGGATGGGGAAGAGGAGGAAGGGAAGAAGGAAGGAGGAAGAAGAGGAGGGGGTGCGCCTGCCTCCGGTGCGGCGGTGGCTCATCGGGAGGGGGGGGGGGGCGATGCGGCGGCGGCTCCCCCCCGTCGCTCTCGTCTCTTTTTTTTTCTTTCTGTAAATTCGATTTGAAAATAGAGGGGGGAGGGGCAGTGTATAAAAGGGAAGAGGGTTTTTTTATTTATTTATTTAATTATTTTAATTGCAAAAAGTTGACTTTTACATACGACCTCGAAACGAGGCTCACCGCCTGTCGTCCATAGCGTTTAACCCCCATTCCGAACACAATGGGATATGCCACGTAGGACAATTCAATCGTTTCGATCAGTTTCCGTTAAATTTACATTTAAATCACTATATTGAATTTTAAACGTACATTTCAATTTACCAGGGTCACATACTAACTCTATAAATTGCAGAAAAATATTTTCTAGCTTCGTATTGACGATACGGTCCTAACAAAACTAGTTTCATCGAATTCTGAGACCGTTAGAAAAATGGCCATTTTCCAGTCGATTAAAATCAACTGAAACTGGTCAAACGCGTTTTCCTTTGCCACGCTCACATATTGATTCGAAAAATTATGAAATTTGAAACCTAATAATTCGACATCACGGACCCAACAAAAGTGGTTTCGTCGAAATCCGAGGTCATTTGCAAAATGTCTATTTTTAAGGGCCTGAATTCCATAGCGACTATTCAGAATTTTCAACTGGACATATCTTTTGATTCCCGCTATGAAATTTTGATCTTTCGGATTCGTTGGAAAGATATTGTCAATTAGATCCTAATGTTTTTGGTTTCACTAAAATCCGGATTGTTTTGCACCCGGTATATTTCAATTGAAGTTTGAAATCAAATTATCGAACTACCGCGCCATTTTCAATTCTATTTATAATTATATGTAATTATTTATATTCTAACGACGACGTATATAATAATATATACGTCGAATTCTAATAAAATAAATTTCTCGTCGATATTATTTTAAATAATCTATTTTAAATATTCAAAATTCGCTAAAATTGCCAAAATAAAAATTTTAAACTGGCCCAGATTTCCGGGTTATTACAATCTCCCCCAGTTAAAACTTTTCATCCCCGAAAAGGAACAAAGTCGAAAATGGTTTGATTAATCAACTCTACGTTCGATCTGACTTCCATTCTCCAACTTTTCAGTTTCTGAGAATTTTCAAATTTTCAAAAATTTGGCTAAAACCCTAAATTTTCGAAAAATTTCGCCATAACCTCCCCTGCATCGGGAGCATCGGGGAATTTCAAATAGCTTCCCCGGTCCTTCTAATCTCAAAAAGAAAAAGAAAAAGCCAAGCGGCTAGCCAATAGGCTCATAAAATCATCATCACCCAAACAAAACAGTAAATTATATTAAACATGTACCTATTTGTCGGGCAAACAAATTTTATTCTTCGGCTCTAGCCTCCTTGCTATGACCTGTTCAATGTAAGTATATGTATATGCAAGCAAATGCGACCAATTTTCAATATAATTCAATATTTGTTCAATTAGGCATAATGGTTCAAAATTCAATTAGGAAACAATAATCAAACAACACAATCATCAATCAATTAGTGAATTAGAGTTTCAAATTCATAATTTTGATATATATACAAAAAATCATGTTTTGATGCCAATTCACAACAATGTGTCTATCTATATAAGTTTTGGTTCTCACACCAGTCTAATGGAAATATATAGATATCACACCTTCGAAACACGAACATAAATACTGATGATGTGGCCACATCATCAGAATTATCCCCGGGTGTCTAGAATGTGATTCTTTATCTATCAAGTATATTAAAACTTCGACTATACGTTCATGACGCGTATACGCGAAATCTATATATACTCGATTGTCCATATTCAAAATAAATAAATAATCAAATACGTATAAAGAGATTTAAATTTTCAAAACAAAATTGCTTTCATTTGAAAAATATACTCTTCACACTCGTTCTAGGATACTACTGATCCTATCTCCAACGAGTCATTCTAATTGGATATTGCTAATCCAATATCTGATGAATTCTTTCGTATGGTTCTAATGTGTCTTGTTCTCGAGCTCTGTAAACCAAAGCTCTGATACCAAACTGAGACGACCCGAACTTCCCCGTGAAGGAAAGCACGAATAGAATTGAGGACAAGACAAAATAGAACGCAAACAGAAGAACATTTCATTGTTATTACAACAATTCCATCAGATACAAGAATATACAGAGTATAAATGAATAAATTACATTCGGTAAATATCAGAGATTACAATAAATTACATAGCAGCGGAAAATAATACAAAGCACAACTGAAGGTGATATACGGATACAGAGCTTTTTGGATATCATTCCAACTGTAAATCAGGACCCTGTGAATATAAATCTGCAAAACCAAAACTACTAGCTGCCCGTGTGGAAAATAGGGGCACCCATAGTTTAGGTTAAAACAATAAACTCCAGGTCAGTCATGTGACTGGTGTGAGAACTAAAACAGTTATTAATATTGGTTTTAAAGTTAGGTAAATCAAGGGACCACGCCATATAACACGGAACGGGTTTCCTCCCAAGAATACCAGTGCATAGAACAAACAGCGCAATGCTAAATAAAGAAAAATGAAGCTGTTATAAGACCCAGGTCCCATCACACAATGCAACGCAAGCCGGAGGATAGGGTTTTCCCTTATAACAGCCAAAGCATGCTTGATACGTTTAAATCACATTATTTGATACTATTATAAGTGTATAGTGTCAAAACAATTTCAATCATAAATATCAATCATAGGCGGCATGGGTACCATCTATCATGTTGCCATACTAGTTCTACAATTAAAACCGCAATATCACGTATTGGAAATTGGATTCCGTCATGAATCGAGGCAAGGGGCAAGCTCCTCTCCGCGTTCGAGACACTCTAGCAATTGCCTCGGGACCGCACACAGCAATCCCTGGATCCTCCAAGGCCGGTCCTCTCTTACTTTTGAGGATTGGCAATTCCTGAACACACGTTTCCCGGTCCTTACAGACCTATATCCGAGGCGCCTCGTATCCAACAACCACACAGGTGAAAAGTATATAAATGTCAGGGCTGGTAGGTCACTGACACCACCCTAGCTAGAAAGAAACGTCGTGCACTCCTTGGGTCCGTATCCCGTTTTTGACTCATACCGAGGTGTGAGGCTCGCGAATCCACGTTATACACAAAGCTACGCCACACAGGCCGTGCTTTGATCATCAACCATAAGACTTTGCTTTTCAACAGAAGCCTTGATCAATTTCCACTTACGCGTGCCACATTGGCAATTCACTCCATGCGATTGATGTCTATCGATATACAACCTCTGAGCTCGTACGCCTCAGAGAATGGCGTTAAGCAAGAGAATAAATTCTCCGCCGCCAAACAGATGTATATTTAATAGAGATCAATCAACACAGAATAAAATCCAATGTCAGACACACAATCCATTTACAAGTTCGTTCTGGGTCTGAACGAAACCGGAGGCACTTTCCTCGCATATCCATCCATCTCCAAGTACGTCTGGACGATCACCAACTGTTTCCCTCATCCTGGGTGTACAACCCAGTCAAGATCATCAGTAATCACCCAAACGATGTGAAGACTTCCGGTCTTCAACCACCGTCTTCAACTTCGACATCTCGTCGAATCGGTTATTCGGAATGGGTATAAACCCGACCTTTCTGAATAACCCACGTATATAATAAACGAACGTTACACAAACACAACAAACGCCTCATTCCAATTCAGAATATTCTTTTATTCACAAAATCACATTCTTAGGGAAATGTTCCCAATAATTTTATTCAAGATAAATTCTTCTAAATTTATTCTTTAATCTTCCTTTGGATATCATTTCTAACTAGTCGGGATTAGCGAACCACACCGAAGTAATTATTTATTTTATTTCCCAATCCCAACCTATATATCCCATGGAGAAAACTGGTAATCCTCCACATCTAACACCATGGTGTTATCGGTAAAATTAATTACCATTTCACGTTCAAATCTAATTACAGATTTAACAACCTCTTTGGAGCAAAACTGGTGATACTCCACTCTCGATCACTTTCCAGATTTGATAATTTAAATTATCAGTTCACATTTTAATCTAATTAAAGATTCTTTAAAACTCCACTTAGTTTTAATCTTCTCAAAAATCAATATTCTGTCTTTAACTGGGTTAAAGAACCAATGTCTTCTGAAACACGATTCACGACAAACCCAAATCACATTTGATATTAAGTACAAGGCTTTGAATAGAAAATATACCGGCTTATATTCAATATCAAATTCTGAAACTAACAAATATCGTATTGGAAATAACGATATAAACTATATCTTTCAAATCCCCATAACAATATTTGTGTAGTCCCGAAATCCAACATCGAAATTTCCCGAAGATAATTTCGATTCAACTCCAGTCCAATCCACGAATTGGGAACATTGATTATTTTTAATAATTTTATCAAGGCCCGTACAGTCGATTTCCACCAATGGCCAACGAACTGCACTTACAACGACCTTTTCAAAATTTGATTTGGACATAATTCCAAATCAATCGTTAGATTTCAAATTTCTAATATTCATTGGAAAGCTCTTTTCGATACGAACCCAACGGTTCCGGTTTTAGGAGAATCCGACGGTCGGATCTCCCGTAACGTCGATTCGAAGTCAATGGTCGAAATTCACGAACTGCCGTGGCGCGGCGCGTTCTATTCAGGCCATTATATATATATATATAATATATATATATTATATATTTCGTCGATTTCCTTTTAAAAATGTATTTTATAAATCGTTTTAACTTCGTTTTCAAAACCATTTCAACTCTATCTTCAATTTCAAATCAAGATTGGATATTTCATATCATTACTATATAAATGATAATATTTTCAAAATGTTATATTTTGAAATCACTTCTTTTCTATATTCATTATAAAAACGAATATAATCGATATAAATATCGTTCACGTCAAAATAGCGCAACTCTAATCAATACAGCTTTATATATTTCAATAAATCCGTTATTCTATTCAACAAATGAATATTTATTCTATTCAACACATGAATCTATATTTCTTCCAACACACGACTAATCTCAACACATGAGTACTGTCAACACATCACTATTTTTGTTATGTAAAATATTTTATAAAACTATGGTATCTATCGTTTGATTTTCAATTAGACTTCAACCGTAAAGTAGTTCTAATTTTAAATATGGTAAAGATGTAAATTTCATTGTATAAAATATTTCGCTCAACACATGAACATCGTCAACACATGACTATTTTTATATTCAACACATGAATTTTCTTTTATAATATTCCTTATTTTCCCGATTGGAATGAGGCCCAATCAATCACCATATAATGTTAATTATATGGATTCCATACAACACATGTATATAATAGCATTGAAAAATAATCAACCATCAACCAAAGTGCACTACACTGTATAAGCATCAAATATAGATATCTTACGCTTATAACAGCCTGTCAATCAATCGATCGACATATTTAATCAATCAGGATGAGTGAACTTCCAAATTTCATCCCAACACCCGTGTGGGGTTTCAAACAATCAAACACAGATTTTATTTGTGCAGTTGGGCGATGTGTAAAATTTATCGTCCCAATCAATGTCCTTCAAATAGGTGTACATAAACAAACCGTCCGGTTTGTAAATGAATATTTTATTTTATTCACTTCCACGTTAAAAATTATATTTTTAACGATAAAATATTCTATTTCAACACATGAATTTCTATTCAGTTCATTTACACAATAAAAATGATATTTTTATTTTTCTAACATATTTTGGGAAATTTCGGCGGCATAACGGCACGATACTAGAAACGGGACAAGGCCTAGCCTTATCCCCGGTCTAGTGAAGGCCCACGCCATTCACACATCAATCAAATCAATTTCAATTCACCAAACAATTCAATTCAGCCCAAATCATCTAACTAATTTATGCAACCAAACAAACAAGTCCATGGTTTGTGGACGATTGTGTCGGGTACTACTAAGCACCGTCTGCATCCTAGTATATATATATAACTAGAAAAAGAAGTTGAAGAGTGAGAAGTTCTCACCGAAAGCTATCCAATACCACGACTCTTCATTTATAGAAATCTTCGTCATTCTCGCCCTTTGTCGCTTTCGTTGCCCGTAGCCACTATATATATAAAAATCGAATTTTTACCTCGCTATTCAATATATAAAAATCGAATTTTTACTATGTCTATTCAATATATATAAAAAATCATATTTTCACAACGCTACTATATAGATAAAAATTATATTTTTATCACGCTATTCTTCAAATAAAGTTTTCGCCTTTATAAAAATAAAGTTTTCGCCTTTATAAAAATAAAGTTTTCGCCTTTATAAAAATAATAAAGATTTTACCTTTTCTATTTCATCCCTATAGAAATCACATTTTATTTTGCTACCTATATAAAGATGATATTTTTAATATCCCTAACGTATAAAAATTATATTTTTCCTTCTCTACATAAACAAAAATCATATTTTTACACCTTCTACATAATAAAGATTATATTTTTACCACTTTTAATTCTTTAAAATATAAAAATCATATTTTTAATCTTCATAATGTATATATAAAAACAACATTTTTATTTAACCAAAGTATAAATAGAAAAAAGAACTGATTTTCATATAACTGTAAATAAATAAATTACTTACAGTAATTTGCGAAGGGGAGTGGGTCGATTTCAGGCGACGGATGGACGAAGGGGGTCTTGGGCGGTGCGTCGATTTGGTTGCGGGGAGGGGGGTTCTTCGCGAGGCGCTGGAGGGAGGTGGAGGACTGGGCGAGGGGCGGAGGTGGGTGGCGACGCGGCTGACGCTGCGGTGGAGGATTGGGGGGGGGGGGCTCGCGCGTTTCAGGAGGGGGAAGAGGAGGAAGGGAAGAAGGAAGGAGGAAGAAGAGGAGGGGGTGCGCCTGCCTCCGGCGCGGCGGTGGCTCATCGGGGGGGGGGGGGGATGCGGCGGCGGCTCCCCCCCGTCGCTCTCGTCTTTTTTTTTCTTTCTGTAAATTCAATTTGAAAATAGAGAGGGGGGGGGGGGGCAGTGTATAAAAGGGAAGAGGGTTATTTTTTAATTTATTTAATTATTTTAATTGCAAAAAGTTGACTTTTACATACGACCTCGAAACGAGGCCCACCGCCTATCGTCCATAGCGTTTAACCTTCATTCCGTACACAATGGGATATGCCACGTAGGACAATTCAATCGTTTCGATCAGTTTCCGTTAAATTTACATTTAAATCACTATATTGAATTTTAAACGTACATTTCAATTTACCGGGGTCACATACTAACTCTATAAATTGCAGAAAAATATTTTCTAGCTTCGTATTGACGATACGGTCCTAACAAAACTAGTTTCGTCGAATTCGGAGACCGTTAGAAAAATGGCCATTTTCCAGTCGATTAAAATCAACTGAAACTGGTCAAACGCGTTTTCCTTTGCCACGCTCACATATTGATTCGACAAATTATGAAATTTGAAACCCAGCAATAATTCGACATCACGGACCCAACAAAAGTGGTTTCGTCGAAATCCGAGGTCATTTGCAAAATGTCTATTTTTAAGGGCCTGAATTCCATAGCGACTATTCAGAATTTTCAACTGGACATATCTTTTGATTCCCGCTGTGAAATTTTGATCTTTCGGATTCGTTGGAAAGATATTGTCAATTAGATCCTAATATTTTTTGTTTCACTAAAATCTGGATTGTTTTGCACCCGGTATATTCAATTGAAGTTTGAAATCAAATTATCGAACTACCGCGCCATTTTCAATTCTATTTATAATTATATATGATTATTTATATTCTATCGACGACGTATATAATAATATATACGTCGAATTCTAATAAAATAAATTTCTCGTCGATATTATTTAAAATAATCTATTTTAAATATTCAAAATTCGCTAAAATTGCCAAAAAAAAAAAATTTAAACTGGCCCAGATTTCCGGGTCATTACAATAAATTATTCGTCTAATTATTTGAAAACAATATTTTAAGTTATGCGAATTAATATACAATGAAAAACATTTATTTATTATTTTATTAAGTTAGAAATTTATATTATGTGGATAAAATGCATATTAACACCTTAAAACTATTTATTATTAATATACTTATTTATTTTTAACATTTTAATAGTTAATGAATTTAAAAAGGTTTATCTTGAATTGTTTTTTCTATTTACACTTTCTGATTTTTTTGGTAGTTAGCCGGTAGGGTAATTATATGATATTCGTCTGTATCGAAGGAAGCAGATATCCGATATTTGATAATGGTTTTGATGCAAATACAGATATGACAAAATCTACATCCGATAGTATCAGTTTGCGGACATAATTAAGAGCAATGAGTTTAAAATTAGAAAATTTTAACTTGGAAAAATATGGCATTTCAGTAAATATTTATTCTGAATCAGTTATAATTTAAGTAGTAATAACTTTATGTTGGTTGAAATCCATAACACGATAAAGTTAATTGGACATACATCATGGAGAAGTTTGTAGGTTACTACATTATAAACCTAAATCTATCATTAAATGATGGATAACCTGCATATTTTCTTAAATTAACAAAGTAGAAAGTAAGATGAAAATTAAAAAAAGCATGTAACTGGAAAATGTAATACCCATTACCAAATAGAAACCTTCCGCAAAGAATATCTTTAGGGAAAAACATCTGGAGTAACATGAAAATGGTAAAACGTAGCAGCAAAGAAAAAGATGATCAATGTCAATTGTAACGTCCCAGATTTTTCGGTCATTTAGACTCGAATATTTAATTTTGTTTATATATTATATTGAAATTATAATGGATTTTAATCGAATTTATTTAATTATATTAAAGGATTTTTATGAAAAAGGAAATAATTTAAAACCAGAAATTTTAATGTTGCATTGTGACGTCTATACTGATTGGAATTGAAAACTGTTATTCTAATACATACGATGATATTAACTTATTTTCGTTGAATTTAGTTGTTCGTATTAAATATATAGTATCGATATTACATGACATTTGTAAATAACACGCCTAAAGTACTACATGAATAAGAGAAAACTAAAAACGGGACAATACCAATACAAAGAAAATCATTTATATAAGGGTCTGTATGTATGCACAAAAGAAAGAAAAAAATTTGTTACTTGTTGGTTTTGTTGTGTATTCGAAGTGTTCATCTATGGAAATTAACATCTGACCCTATTCTACATTGTTGATCACGGAGTCATTGGATGTTGTAAATTACTAATTTTCAGGAAAGTTCATGATGCATTTGTATTAACATTTCGAACTAAGTGGAAATATTCAAGTCTGTCTAATTTTTGTTTGGAATTTTTATTTGCTCCATTTGTACTCCAATCATTTGATTTCGGTATGTTTTGATTCATTGCACAAACTTTCTTACTACAAACAATATATGTGCGTTGGTCATAAAAAGACCAAAGCGATGACACTATTTTCAGTTGATTTACTTGCAACTGAAAATATAGATAAGAAACAAAGCATACTTGCAAATACGAGCAACAATAAATATTAATGAAGAACGAATTGTGTTCTAGATTGAATACTCATAAAAGGAAAACTCTAACGTCAACGACATATAATATCCAACATATGAGTAAATATGATTGAGAATAAGATTAAAAATCCTCATGGGAAAACAAAAATAACCATAATATATATATATATTGTTGATTCAACAAAAGAAATTAAATGGTTGTTTAATTTCAGAAAAATATCCACTGTTTTGAGTTAACCCAAATAAAATAATTTCCCTTGACTGGTCACGTTTACAAAACGTGTTTAAAATTGTTTGAATGGTCTGTTATTTGATTGATAGTCATATAGAAATTTATCAGTTAAATTAGAATGTACGAATGATTGATTTTGATGGTCGTTGAACCATATTTCAATATCTATTCTGATGTTCACCAATGTATAGAATTGGCAGGGTAATTAGCATCACCTGGCTTAAAAAAAATTCAGTTTATAAAATATGGATTTTTATCGACAAGGAATCGATGATATTGAAGTTATAAATATATTCTTGACGAAAATAGGTTTTGAAAACTATTTAAAGGAAATAAATATGAATTATTAATTAATTAAAGTTTATAGATAATTATGGAATTATTTTGGAAAACAAATTCTTATGTTAACAAGAATTATTTGCAAATGAGCAAGTGATAACCTAGTGGTTTAATACTTGATTAATTGCGTTAATTGAAAAGTTAAATAAAGTTATTTAAATTAATTATTTTTTAATTAATTTAAAAAGTGAAATTAACTGGAATGGATGGAAGGAGTAATCGTGTTTGAATTGGCCCAGTCAATAGTGTCCACTGAGTTGGGTTTTATATGAACTAATAAATTCATCCAATAAATGGTTGTTCGAATTCTAAGAAGATTTTTAAGAGATTTATTATATATCTTTGTAAAAAAACTGATTTTTCAATAATAAATGTAAAAATAAATCATCTGTTTTAATTGAATTAATTACCTCTTAAATGAGATATATTTTAGTAAGTAATTGTTTTAGAGATATTAAGGGGTTTAGGTTAAACCTGAGATGGATAAATAAGGTTTACAAATGGAATGTGAGTTAAACGTTGGTTTAAAAGGGGAAATACTTGATAATGGTATCAAGTTAAATTCATAAGATTTAAAAAGGGAATTTCTTGGAAGAAAAGGGAATTTGTAAAGAGGGTTGAGTTGAGCTTGGAAAACAAGGCCGAAAATAGGATTGTAATTCAGTTTGTGAAACAAAGTTATTTAAATAAGACAAGAATTAATAAAGGTGATTATTAAATTAACAAATTAAGCGATATTAATTATTTTTAAAAGGGAGAGACTTCCAAAAAGGGTAAGAAGAACTAGAAGGCTATAAACAAGATAAGTGGGATGTGTTTTGATATTAAATTGAATATCGATTCTTGGATTACAACTCGTATTTTTCTGAAGATAAGAACATAGTTAAGCAAGGTCGGAGAGGTAATTAAAATACCCCAACTTTAATGACTGCGGGATTATCCAAGGATGATACTAGTTGGTAATGTCAAGAATGGTTGATAGATTTCCAAAGTAAAGGAAATGATATGAAATTATATTTTCCCTAGTAACGAAATTAAAAGGAGATTGGGCGATAAGTTTAAAAGCCAAGTGATGCCAAATACTAGACCAGTGGATCTATTTTTAAGATTTCATGGATGTTTACTTGATAGTTTAATAACCGACTATCAAGCCTGACCCTTACGATTGTTGGTATGGAAAGACCGGAATCGAATGTATATTCGGAAACCATTCCAACCAACAAATACGAAATATATAGAAGATATCAGGCGACGATCGAGATGGAGCATGTGAAGACCATAGATCTTCATAAAGCAGAAGAACCACTTACAATCTCTGATTCGACCCGGGGATATACTGGGGTTCTGTCGTGGTTGAAACTATGGATTTCAAGGACGATCGCTACTGATCCATGGGATGATTCCTACATTGGATGCAGTAGGAGAGTACCTTCGGTTTATCCTGTTCCTGGGTGACTTGTATGGACGAGTGTCTGACAAAGTATTTCTAAAGGGATTACGTATATTGATTTTCTACAAACCTATCTCTGTTGGTGGCAGAGAAGACTGGACACCTTCTTTAGCTTAACGCTTAGAGTATTTTTGTAGAAATCAGTATTCAGTGATACTTGACAGATCTGACGATGTGGCATTCAAAGTGAATGGCGACCAGATGTTTTAAACTTCAAGCCTCACAACCGGAAGATGACAAAAATCGGGTAGGCAGCATGGCTATGTGGGTCGCTCCCATTAGGGTGTATAATCACCTATCTAGAGAAATTCCTTTTGTTTCTTACTTTATCGATTCTGCCCATTCGGGAAACGGTGGTTTGAGTCCAACCGTTAGTGATATACATTCGATACACTCTAGCGAATTGAGCGATCGGTCATGTAAGGGCCGGGTTGCAAGACGTTCTTGTTGAACCCAGTGTATTCGCCTCTAGAGATACACGATCGACGGGTGGTCCCATACCTTGTCATAGTCGGAATCCAATTTCCAATAAGTGCCCACGGTTTTGTTTGTATATATGTACGTGGAGCGTGAGATGCAAGCGTTCCACTAGATTGATATTTACTTGTATTTAGACACTATTATAATATCAGAAAAGATATTGATTTCAAACTGGGTTGGGTTATCGTAAGGTAAAAACCGTCCGTGTTTATGTGTGGATTTGGTCTTACGATTATCCTTTTTCTTTCAAAAGGATTTTAACTCTAAAATCAAGTTGTGTGATACCCTTAATGCTATGCGAGTTTTTCTCACTCTGGTTCACCAGACTGACCCGGTGTTTTGTAAATACTCGGGTTAGCCCAGGGTGTACAGGATCAGGTTATCAGATACTGTGAAGTCCAGAGACGAGCTGAAGATGTTCAGACATATTAAATCTAGTATTTATTCCGCTGTGTATATGAGGACAGATTATCAAAACTATCCAGATGTGTGTTGTGCTCTGATATTGTAAGTATTTTAAAGCTTTCAGTAAAGATTTATTTCTGTATTATATTTTGTTCCACTGCGATGTGAGACTCTGTGTTGATTCTTCTTCTTCTTCTTCTATTCTAACTTTCTTTCTTATCCCACCCTATAATTTCTTTCTGATGACTATCCGGTGTTTTCGGTGCTTGGAGGATCGGCATGAGTACGGTAAAGGTATTTATGTCGATTTTCGGGCCGAAAATCCCTGGGTCGTTACAGTGGTATCAGAGCTATTGATTGAGTAGTAACCTTGGCTCTGTGGCATAACTCAATAGAGATGGGGTTAGTAACACCCTAGATTGAGTTGAGTGTATATATATGAGAGCGTATTTGTAAGATTTTATATAAAAATGTTTTGTATTGTGTTATTTGACTGGTTCAAGTGTTGAGAAGCAGTGAACAAGTGAATGGATACAATATTGTTTTTTTAAAGGTGGGTAGACGAAATAATTTTACCCAAGATATATTTTTATATAGAAAAAGGAATTTTTTTTCTGTATTATGATAATGTGGGTTATTTGTTTGTTCTGATTGATTTGATTTGAAACAAATTTGAATTAAGAAATAAAGTTGAACTAATTAGAAAATCAATTCGTCAGCTGAATCGGATATGAAAGCGAAACTGAACCTGGTTAAGTAAAACCAATTTAAGAATAATTCAGAAAGAATGAATTCAAATAAAGTGGTATTTAAAAATTTTGGGATTCAAATTAAGTGGGTTGCCATGTGGATTTTGAATTTTCCTTTTGAAGGAGATGAGTCCCAGAGTGGCAGTCGGAGTCGTACAGATCAAGCCATGTAGAGGGAGTACTGGCAGAATTTTAGAAAAATTTTAGAGTTCAAATTTCTTTTGAATTTAATTCAAAAAGGATAATGATTTTAAAATAATATGGGTCAGAATATCCTTCGTACTTTGCAATTTCGAGGACGAAATTATTTTAAAGGGGGAAGAATGTAACGTCCCGAATTTTTCGGTCATTTAAATTCGAATATTTAATTTTGTTTATATATTATATTGAAATTATAATGGATTTTAATCGAATTTATTTAATTATATTAAGGGATTTTTATGAAAAACGAAATATCATTTAAAACCAGAAATTTTAATGTTGCATTGTGACGTCTATACTGATTGGAATTGAAAACTATTATTCTAATACATACGATGATATTGACTTATTTTCGTTGAATTTAGTTGTTCGTATTAAATATATAGTATCGATATTACATGACATTTATAAATAACACGCCTAAAGTACTACATGAATAAGAGAAAACTAAAAACGGGGCAATACCAATACAAAGAAAATCATTTGTATAAGGGTCAGTTTGTATGCACAAAAGAACGAATTTTTTTTGTTACTTGTTGGTTTTGCGGTGTATTCGAAGTGTTCATCTTTGGAAATTAACATCTGACCCTATTCTACATTGTTGATCACGGAGTCATTGGATGTTGTAAATTACTAATTTTTAGGAAGGTTCACGATGCATTTGTATTAACATTTCGAACTAAGTGGAAATATTCAAGTCTGTCCAATTTTTGTTTGGAATTTTTAATTGCGCCATTTATACTCCAATCATTTGATTTCAGTATGTTTTGATTCATTGCACAAACTTTCTTACTACAAACAATATATGTGCATTGGTCATAAAAAGACCAAAGCGATGACACTATTTTCAGTTGATTTACTTGCAGCTGAAAATATAGATAAGAAACAAAACATACTTGCAAATACGAGCAACAATAAATATTAATGAAGAACGAATTGTGTGCAAGATTGAATACTCATAAAAGGAAAACTCTAACGTCAGCGACATGTAATATCCAACATATGAGTAAATATGATTGAGAATAAGATTAAAATTCCTCATGGGAAAACCAAAATAACCATAAAACAGATATATATATATATATTGTTGATTCAACAAAAGAAATTAAACGGTCGTTTAATTTCAGAAAAATATCCACTGTTTTGACTTGACCCAAATAAAATAATTTCCCTTGACTGGTCATGTTTATAAAACGTGTTTGAAATTGTTTGAATGGTCTGTTATTTGATTGATAGTCGTATAGAAATTTATCAGTTAAATAAGAATGTACGAATGATTGATTTTGATGGTCGTTGAACCATATTTCAATATCTATTCTGATGTTCACCAATGTATAGAATTGGCAGGGTAATTAACATCACCTGGCTTAAAAATTTATCAGTTTATAAAATATGGATTTTTATCGACAAGGAATCGATGATATTGAAGTTATAAATATATTCTTGACGAAAATAGGTTTTGAAAACTATTTAAAGGAAATAAATATGAATTATTTATTAATTAAAGTTTATAGATAATTATGGAATTGTTTTGGAAAACAAATTCTTATGTTAACAAGAATTATTTGCAAATGAGCAAGTGATAACCTAGTGGTTTAGTACTTGATTAATTACGTTAACTGAACAATTAAATAAAGTTATTTAAATTAATTATGTTTTAATTAATTTAAAAAGTGAAATTAACTGGAATGGATGGAAGGAGTAATCGTGTTTGAATTGACCCAGTCAATAGTGTTCACTGAGTTGGGTTTTATATGAACTAATAAATTCATCCAATAAATGGTTGTTCGAATTCTAAGAAGATTTTTAAGAGATTTTATTGTATATCTTTGTAAATAAAACTGATTTTTCAATAATAAATGTAAAAATAAATCATTTGTTTTTATTGAATTAATTACTTCTAAAATGAGATATATTTTAGTAAGTAATTGTTTTAGAGATATTAAGGGGTTTAGGTTAAACCTGAGATGGATAAATAAGGTTTACAGATGGAATGTGAGTTAAACGTTGATTTAAAAGGGGAAATACTTGATAATGGTATCAAGTTAAATTCATAAGATTTAAAAAGGGGATTTCCCGGAAGAAAAGGGAATTAGTAAAGAGGGTTGAGTTGAGCTTGGAAAACAAGGCCGAAAATAGGATTGTAATTCAGTTTGTGAAACAAAGTTATTTAAATAAGACAAGAATTAATAAAGGTGATTATTAAATTAACAAATTAAGCGATATTAATTATTTTTAAAAGGGAGAGACTTCCAAAAAGGGTAAGAAGAACTAGAAGGCTATAAACAAGATAAGTGGGATGTGTTTTGATATTAAATTGAATATCGATTCTTGGATTACAACTCGTATTTTTCTGAAGATAAGAACGTAGTTGAGCAAGGTCTGAGATGTAATTAAAATACCCTAACTTGAATGACTGCGAGATTATCCAAGGATGATACTAGTTGGTAATGTCAAGAATGGTTGATGAGATTTCCAAAGTAAAGGAAATGATATGAAATTATATTTTCCCTAGTAAAGAAATTAAAAGGAGATTGGGCGATAAGTTTAAAAGCCAAGTGATACCAAATACTAGACCAGTAGATCTATTTTTAAGATTTCATGGATGTTTACTTGATAGTTAAATAACCGACTATTAAGTCTGACCCTTACGATTGTTGGTATGGAAAGACCGAGATCGAATGTATATTCAGAAACCATTCCAACCAACAAATACGAAATATATAGAAGATATCAAGCGACGATCGAGATGGAGCATGTGAAGACCATAGATCTTCATAAAGCGGAAGAACCACTTACAATCTCTGATTCTACCCGGGGATATACTGTTGTTCTGTCGTGGATGAAACTGTGGATTATAAGGACGATCACTACTGATCCTTGGGTGATTCCTACATTGGATGCAGTAGGAGAGTACCTTCGGTTTATCCTGTTCCTGGGTGACTTGTATGGACGAGTGTCTGACAAAGTATTTCTAAAGGGATTACGTATATTGATTTTCTACAAACCTATCTCTGTTAGTGGCAGAGAAGACTGGACTCCTTCTTTAGCTTAACGCTCAGAGTATTTTTGTAGAAATCAGTATTCAGTGATACTTGACGGATCTGACGATGTGGCATTCAAAGTGAATGGCGACCAGATGTTCTAAACCTCAAGCCTCACAACTGGAAGATGACAAAAATCGGGCAGGCAGCATGGCTATGCGGGTCGCTCCCATTAGGGTGTATAATCACCTATCTAGAGAAATTCCTTTTGTTTCTTACTTTATCGATTCAGCCCATTCGGGAAACGGTGGTTTGAGTCCAACAGCTGGTGATATACATTCGATACACTCAAGCGAAATGAGTGGTCGGTCATGTAAGGGCCGAGTTGCAAGAGGTTCTTGTTGAACCCAGTGTATTCGCCTCTAGAGATACACGATCGGCAGGTGGTCCCATACCTTGTCATAGTCGGAATCCAATTTCCAATAAGTGCCCACGGTTTTGTTTGTCTATATATATACGTGGAGCGTGAGATGCAAGCGTTCCACTAGATTGATATTTACTTATATTTAGACACTATTATAATATCAGAAAAGATATTGATTTCAAACTGGGTTGGGTTATCGTAAGGTGAAAACCGTCCGTGTTTATGTGTGGATTTGGTCTTACGATTATCCTTTTTCTTTCGAAAGGATTTTAACTCTAAAATCAAGTTGTGTGATACCCTTAATGCTATGCGAGTTTTTCTCACTCTGGTTCACCAGACTAACCCGGTGTTATGTAAATGCTCGGGTTAGCCCGGGGTGTACTTGATCAGGTTATCAGATACTGTGAAGTCCAGATACGAGCTGAAGATGTTCAGACATATGAAATCTAGTATTTATTCCGCTGTGTATATGAGGACAGATTATCAAAACTATCCAGATGTGTGTTGTGCTCTGATATTGTAAGTATTTTAAAGCTTTCAGTTAAGATTTATTTCTGTATTATATTTTTTTCAGCTGCGATGTGAGACTCTGTGTTGATTCTTCTTCTTCTTCTTCTTCTTCTTCTATTCTAACTTTCTTTCTTTCTTATCCCACCCTCTAATTTCTTTCTAATGACTATCCAGTGTTTTCGGTGCTTGGAGGATCGGCATGAGTACGGTAAAGGTATTTATGTCGATTTTCGGGCTGAAAATCCCTGGGTCGTTACATCAATTGTCAGCAATGACCAATAGTACATATAGTACGTGTAATATTCTTGATTATGTAATTTTCTTGATACCTTTGATAAGTCGAATGTTAACCTTTGCAGCACAGATAACATAAGGCAACTTTAGCTAGTGTGAACACACACACACACATACACACACACACAATTTAAATGGTGCATTAGATTAATCGACTACGTTAGGCTGAACAGAAAAAACAAAAGTTTCCCTCTGCATTTTTGATATAATATAAAATTTTGAGAGGTTAAAAAACTATTATCTCTTTTCCTTCTAAAAATATTTTGTGAAATACTTTTCGACAATGCGTGGAATACTTATTTTTTGTTAATACCATCTAGTTCACAATAAATATACATCGATATGTAGATGTCCACATACACCAATGATATTCAAAACCAACAGTTCTCTAAAGTTAAAATGCCTTTTTAAGTATATATAATAAGAAACTTGGAAAAAAAAACCAACTGTCCAAGAAAAAGTACACCAGCATTAATTTGAAATACTTGAAAAGAATCTGGTAAATGCAAACTAAACAAAAATGGATATACTCAGTCAATAATCAAATTTAATATCATAAAAAATAACTTTAATATAATATGTTGTATAACAAAAAAAGAATAGCTTCAATCTTTTTATGCCAGTTTGCATCTTCGAGTGAAGAAAAGGGGTACTTCATCTCTTAGGATTGCATATGGTTTAAGACAGTTAAAAAATGATTTGTTAATGCGAACATATCGGACACTAATTAAAAATTCGAACAACAAATAATTTCAACTTCTTATGTGATAAACTTAAAACTAATGTGAAACACCACACCTCCGTTAGGGTCACTCTCAAAGGGAATTCCCTAATTTTGGTGGAGGTTTATAAGTATAAGTCACAGATATACAAGACAGATATAATAACACATATTTTTGAACAGTGGAAAACAACAACAACTTTTTATTTCAACAAAATACATGTTATACAAACCATGCCATAATTGTCTTACAATTCTTTCAAAAACATAACATCTTCATAACTGTCTTGATTTCATTATTTAAAGAAAACATAAATAAACTGCATAAGTCCCATAATTGCTGTCCAAAGCCATAGTCCAAAACGAAAAAGATCCAAGCAATACATTCTTTCTCTTTAAGCTGGATGTGAAAGCTGGTCAAGCTGCGGTATTCCCTCCCTGAGAACCTGGGGTGGAAATGAAAGAAAAAGAGGTGAAAGGAAAAAGGGTCAGTCATTAAGACTGAGTAAGTCCTAGTGACTTTCAGTGTAAAAACGGTTAAAACAACATGTCATGTATGAACTGGAACTCAACTTAAGAATGGTGTCAAGGTGGACAAGATAGACTAAGGTGATCATGATAAGTCAAGACAAGTCAAATAAAGCATCACATGTTCAAGATTCGTTGCATCGACTGTACTAGTATACTAAGCCCATGTCACAAGTTAATCACGAAATAAATCCCACAGCCCAATATCATGAAATGACCCTGAAACGGGGTCTGACCCAAGTACGGGATCCTACGGAGCGCTTATCTAGTCGATCGGCTCCCTACAAGTTCTAGCTCGTCAAGTGTCCGTGTCATACGGCTAATCACGAATGTAGTCACCTGTGCTGGGTCCACCTTCAGGTGTATCAGCCTTAGGGTGTCAACCCCTGACACGATTCAAGATGCACAGATAAATCTACGGATACCCAGTGCCTGCCCCGGAATACGTGCACGACCGTAGTCCACAAAACCTACACTGGCGTACCCCACTGCCGTCGTTCACCTCTTACAATCAGCCCAGTAATCGTGCCCCACCCGGCCTAGACCCAGGGTACCTTGATACATCTAGAGGGTTACTGCTGAAAAGGGTCGTGTCTAGGGTTTCGCCTAACAGATTAGGTCATGTAATTCGTGACCTAACCCGCCTAACCGATTAAGTCAAGTAATTCGTAACTTAATCCTTTTCCTGTCTAGTCATGTCAAGATGGTTAAGTATGTCATTTAAATTCGCGACTTAACCCGCGTACATGTCATGTCAAGTTGGCTAAGTGTTGTCGTTTCAAGTTCATGAGTTAGCCCTACAAATCGTGTTCAAGCTGGTTAAGTTATCTTTTCATGTTCATGACTTAACCCTAATTGGCATTAATTGATTCGTTAATGCACCGAACCACTCACATTGGATCCTATTGTTCGTAGCCACTGGATTTGCCGGGCGGTTCCGGGCATGTTTACGCTACGAACTCAACCCAACCTCGGGTTTCAAGCGCGATGTGACCAACTACCCACATTGGATCCTATTGTTTGTAGCAACTGGATTTCCGGGCGGTTCCGGGCAGATTTACACTACAAACTCAACCCAACCTCGAGTTGGCCACTTTCTTGTTTTCTAAAGTCATGCCCATGTTCTCATCAGATCGTGCTATTTCCATAGCATGTTCATATGTCAACTTCGTGCCCAACTAAGGCATGTTTCAAGTCAAGTTATGGCACGTTCAAGTTAAGTTTTCGTGCCATATTTCATGTTCTACTTATGCCAAATTTCACGGTTCATTGCCAAATTTCATGTTACAATCGTATCCCCAACGTATATAGACGTACTTCGTTCACAAGCATAAACAATTCAAGAGATAAAGGGGAATAACACCAAACATGTGATAGGCATATGTGACAATTCCAACATCACTTGCATAATAAACAGGCTATAACATATCACATGGTTTCAATACT
Organism: Allium sativum; assembly: GCA_030737875.1. Classification (NCBI taxonomy): domain Eukaryota; kingdom Viridiplantae; phylum Streptophyta; class Magnoliopsida; order Asparagales; family Amaryllidaceae; genus Allium; species Allium sativum. The sequence goes on from CM060922.1 coordinate 610,010,366, forward strand.
AGCATGATGATAACTTGGCATAGTAATGGTTCCAACTTAGTTTAACATGATGATTTCGACTTTACATCATAGGCATAATAATCATTGTGGGCATACTAATAATTTTTATTACAAACATGAAACATTAAAGGCATGGTAATTCTAATAGGCTTAGTGGATTCCAATTTAGCATTTTTAACATAATGATTCTCATCTAGCATTATAAACATAATGATTCCAACTCTTCATCATAACCTAGCAATTCCCAATTTGTCATTAACATGATAGGTATATTAACATCACAGGCATAGTTCCATCAACATCATAGACATGGTTTAATTAGCATCATAGGCATGGTTTAATCAACATAAAGATTTCAATAAACATAGTGATTCCATGGACATGTATTAATCCAACTTGCCATACAATTTAGCCCAAGTGATTCATAATAACATCAAAATCATGATAAGTTTAATTTGCAACATTGACATAGCAATATTCCCAAATTATGGTTCAAAGTTAAACAATATAAACATGGATTAATAATAGTTCCTAAATCCGGTTTCAATTCATGGCATGTCCATGTTATTTTAGCGTTTTTGCCTAAAAAGTGACATAAAACTTACAATATGAAGCAAGTAGTCCAAATCAAAATTCCAAATCAAATAGCCCCAAATCCGTTGTCTAAAGCATCGTAGTTGTTGTAGATTCTAGTTGTAGCCTTCAAGAATCGTCCTTCGTCTTCTATAATTTTGTTCTTTGTATTTTTAATTTAGAGCTCTACGCTTAATGGCGGCTGCATGAGGCTAAAATGAAATAGTATGATTTAGGCTAGGTCTTAGGTTCTTTTTATAGTGTTTGCGAGTTGATTAGGACCGTCGATGGAGCTTGGTTTAATAATAGCCGTTCGTTTGGAGGAGAGACCAACCAGGAGCTGACATCTAGCCCTAGTGACAAGGCAAGGCTTAGAAAATTGACCAAACACAGACTAGGCCGGCCAGGGGGGGCTGGGTTCGACCTGGCTCAGGGGCCAGGTCGACACGCCAGTCGACACCGTGTCGACTTGGCAGTTGACACGAGTGACCCAGGTCGACTGCCCAGTCGACCTGGTTAGCCCCAGGTCAAGTCGACCTGGGTGCCTTGGGCGGGAAAATTCCCGCCCTGGCCAATTGGGCCCGATTTTGAATTTTAAATGGGTTTTTCTGAGCTGTTTTGGTCTGTTTGAATTTTAAACTGAATTCTGAAACTTCCGGAGGCCATATCTTCTTCATATGGAGTCCGTTTTATGCAAACTCGGACTCTATCTCAAGCAGAATTCCGAGACGAACGCAATGGCGTATCTCGTTTCCCTTAATTCTCTGATTTGAAATTAGTTATACTTTAATTTGTGAATTTCACTGTTTATAAAATACACGGGGTGTTACATTCTCCCCCACTTAAAAGGATTTCGTCCCCGAAATCTTCAAGTTCAGGAAGAATGTACATCCTAACATCCATCTACTCATCCATCAAACACGAGCATCCATTGTCCTTAAAAGACTTCTAATGCTTCATGATCATATGCGAAGTGTGTGTATATGTACTTATCTAATGCAAAATCAGGTGGTCTATTGATTCAGTTGACCTCCTTAATGTGAATCATGTAAGTGCCATGAATCCATTATGTATGCAAATTTTCCTATTCATGATTCTACATGAGTGCACAATCATTCATATATAAATGCAACATCCATATAACAACATATAAACTTCATCCATATACGAATAAATACATTTATGCATATGCAACATGAAAATGTGTCTGAGCCGATCTAGTGCCTAATGTGTATTCATGCATCCACGAGCAACCACTTGCGACCACTTGCAACCATTTCGCAATCATATCATGTTTCAATTACATGTTTACATCCAAAAAGATTCTACCTATGGTTCTCAAGATAGGATCGAGGAGATAAACAAGATAGAACAAAGCATCTAGAAGAAGTTAACGATGTACCCCCAGAAGGTCCGGTCTGCTTCTTAGGGCAGTCTTTGCTGATGTGTCCAGTCTCCCCACAATGAAAACATTCACCTTGCTTTCTCTTCCTCTTTCTACAATCCTTGGCTATGTGCCCTTCCGTACCAAAGAAATTGCATTTCCTTTTATCATGTGAGTTGTCGTTCTTGCCTCCTTTCTCGAAGTCTACCTTCTTATTCTGAGAATCGTTGGGCTTGATCTCTTTCTTCCCTTGAGAGTTTTCTTCCTTTGTCTCCTTCTTGCCCTTATCTTCTTCGTTCAGCAATGCCATCTGCACCAACCTTTCATACATAGCTCCCATGGGTATATGGGTCATGGCCAAACTATGTAATCGCTCATTCGACCCCTTGACAAAGCGGAGAGCCTTCTTGTGCGGGGTGTTGACTAGGTCCAGTCCGAACCTAGCCAGCTCATCGAACTGATTAACATACTCTTTGACTGTCATATTCCCTTGCTTAAGAAATAAGAATTTTTCCAACTGCAAACTCCTTTCAGCTTCTAAGAGAAATTTAGCCTCAAACCTTGCCCTAAAGTCCTCCCATGTTTCCACTGGTCTTTCTGCATTGGTGACTTCCCACCCGTAGGAAGCCTCGCCTTTAAGTAGCCATACTGCCAGTTGTACTTTCTGCCTATCTTCTACCTCAAAGATGACGAATAGGTCCTCGGTTTCCTACAGCCAATTCCTAGCTGCTACGAAGGACTCAGTTCCATGAAAGTCCTTTCCTCCCATAGCTTTAAAATCTTTACATATCTTAGCAAAAGTATTACCCCGCGGAGGAGGTGGAGGAAGAGGTGCTGCTGCAGCTGGTTGATTTCCTGCAGCTGGGGGAGGAGGAACGGTGGGACCTGGCTGATTGGCCCTTGCTTCTAAGAATCGTCTAAACCAACCGGGTATTGGTATACCCTCTGGCAAATTCTTCGGACATGCTGAAACAAAAAGGATAGATTCAAAACGAAGGATAAAAGATAGTACCTATGGCTTTGGGGGACTTTGCCTTTTTTTAAATATAATATTTTATTTTTAAAAATGCTTCTTTAAATTTTCTTTTGAAAATAAAATTTCAAAGCTTTTATCTTATCTGGTAAACCTACGCTCTGATACCAAGTGACACACCCCACCTCCGTTAGGGTCACTCTCAAAGGGAATGCCCTAATTTTGGTGGAGGTTTATAAATATAAGTCACAGATATACAAGATAGATATAATAACATATATTTTTGAACAGCGGAAAACAACAACAACTTTTTATTTCAGCAAAATACGTGTTATACAAACCATGCCATAATTGTCTTACAATTCTTTCAAAAACATAACATCTTCATAACTGTCTTGATTTCATTATTTAAAGAAAACATAAATAAACTGCATAAGTCCCATAATTGCTGTCCAAAGCCATAGTCCAAAACGAAAAAGATCCAAGCAATACATTCTTTCTCTTTAAGCTGGATGTGAAAGCTGGTCAAGCTGCGGTATTCCCTCCCTGAGAACCTAGGGGGGGGGACGAAAGAAAAAGAGGCGAAAGGAAAAAGGGTTAGTCATAAAGACTGAGTAAGTCCTAGTGACTTTCAGTGTAAAAACGGTTAAAGAAACATGTCATGTATGAACTAGAACTCAACTTAAGAATGGTGTCAAGGTGGACAAGATAGACTAAGGTGATCATGATAAGTCAAGACAAGTCAAATAAAGCATCACATGTTCAAGATTCATTGCATCGACTGTACTAGTATACTAAGCCCATGTCACAAGTTAATCACGAAATAAATCCCATGGCCCAATATCATGAAATGACCCTGAAACGGGGTCTGACCCAAGTACGGGATCCTACGGAGCGCTTATCTAGTCGATCGGCTCCCTACAAGTTCTAGCTCGTCAAGTGTCCGTGTCATACGGCTAATCACGAATGTAATCACCTGTGCTAGGTCCACCTTCGGGTGTATCAGCCATAGGGTGTCAACCCCTGACATGATTCAAGATGCACAGATAAATCTACGGATACCCAGTGCCTGCCCCGGAATACGTGCACGACCGTAGTCCAACGAACCTACACTGGCCTACCCCACTGCCGTCGTTCACCTCTTACAATCAGCCCAGTAATCGTGCCCCACCCGGCCTAGCCCCAGGGTACCTTGATACATCTAGAGGGTTACCGCTGAAAAGGGTCGTGTCTAGGGTTTCGCCTAACAGATTAGGTCATGTAATTCGTGACCTAACCCGCCTAACCGATTAAGTCAAGTAATTCGTGACTTAATCCTTTCCCAGTCTAGTCATGTCAAGATGGTTAAGTATGTCATTTAAATTCGCGACTTAACCCGCCTACATGTCATGTCAAGTTGGCTAAGTGTTGTCGTTTCAAGTTCATGACTTAGCCCTACAAATCGTGTTCAAGCCGGTTAAGTTATCTTTTCATGTTCATGACTTAACCCTAATTGGCATTAATTGATTCGTTAGTGCACCGAATCACTCACATTGGATCCTATTGTTCGTAGCCATTGGATTTGTCGGGCGGTTCCGGCAGGTTTACGCCACGAACTCAACCCAACCTCGGGTTTCAAGCGCGATGTGACCAACTACCCACATTGGATCCTATTGTTTGTAGCAACTGGATTTGCCAGGCGGTTCCGGGCAGATTTACACTACAAACTCAACCCAACCTCAAGTTGGCCACTTTCTTGTTTTCTAAAGTCATGCCCATGTTCTCATCAGATTCGTGCTATTTCCATAGCATGTTCATATGTCAACTTCGTGCCCAACTAAGGCATGTTTCAAGTCAAGTTATGGCATGTTCAAGTTAAGTTTTCGTGCCATATTTCATGTTCTACTTATGCCAAATTTCACGGTTCATTGCCAAATTTCATGTTACAATCGTATCCCCAACGTATATAGACGTACTTCGTTCACAAGCATAAACAATTCAAGAGATAAAGGGGAATAACACCAAACATGTGATAGGCATATGTGACAATTCCAACATCACTTGCATAATAAACAGGCTATAACATATCACATGGTTTCAATACTAGCATGATGATAACTTGGCATAGTAATGGTTCCAACTTAGTTTAACATGATGATTTCAACTTTACATCATAGGCATAATAATCGTTGTGGGCATACTAATAATTTTTATTACAAACATGAAACATTAAAGGCATGGTAATTCTAATAGGCTTAGTGGATTCCAATTTAGCATTTTTAACATAATGATTCTCATCTAGCATTATAAACATAATGATTCCAACTCTTCATCATAACCTAGCAATTCCCAATTTGTCATTAACATGATAGGTATATTAACATCACAGGCATAGTTCCATCAACATCATAGACATGGTTTAATTAGCATCATAGGCATGGTTTAATCAACATAAAGATTTCAATAAACATAGTGATTCCATGGACATGTATTAGTCCAACTTGCCATACAATTTAGCCCAAGTGATTCATAACAACATCAAAATCATGATAAGTTTAACTTGCAACATTGACATAGCAATATTCCCAAATTATGATTCAAAGTTAAACAATATAAACATGGATTAATAATAGTTCCTAAATCCGCATGGCATGTCCATGTTATTTTACCGTTTTTGCCTAAAAAGTGACATAGAACTTACAATATGAAGTAAGTAATCCAAATCAAAATTCCAAATCAAATAGCCCCAAATCTGTTGTCTAAAGCGTTGTAGTTGTTGTAGATTCTAGTTGTAGCCTTCAAGAATCGTACTTCGTCTTCTATAATTTTGTTCTTTGTATTTTTAATTTAGAGCTCTAGGTTTAATGGCGGCTACATGAGGCTAAAATGAAATAGTATGATTTAGGCTAGGTCTTAGGTTCTTTTTATAGTGTTTGCGAGTTGATTAGGACCGTCGATGGAGCTTGGTTTAATAATAGCCGTTCGTTTGGAGGAGAGACCAACCAGGAGCTGACACCTAGCCCTAGTGACAAGGCAAGGCTCAGAAAATCGACCAAACACAGACCAGGCCAGCCGGGGGGGGGGCTGGGTTCGACCTGGCTCAGGGGCCAGGTCGACACGCCAGTCGACACCGTGTCGACTTGGCAGTTGACACGGGTGACCCAGGTCGACTGCCCAGTCGACCTGGTTAGCCCCAGGTCGACTGCCAAGTCGACCTGGGTGCCTTGGGCGGGAAAATTCCCGCCCTGGCCAATTGAGTCTGATTTTGAATTTTAAATGGTTTTTTCTGAGCTGTTTTGGTCTGTTTGAATTTTAAACTGAATTCTGAAACTTCCGGAGGTCATATCTTCTTCATATGGAGTCCGTTTTACGTAAACCCGGACTCTATCTCAAGCAGAATTCTGAGACGAACGCAATGACGTATCCCGTTTCCCTTAATTATTTGAAATTAGTTATACTTTAATTTGTGAATTTCACTGTTTATAAAATACATGGGGTGTTACATAATGTCAGAACACATGATCCTAACACATTTAATCAGTCGGCCACATTCAAATTAAAATGTGTCAAAGCACAACATATCGATGGAGAGAACAAAAATATAATAAATAATAGTTAAATAATGAGGAGTTGTTGTCTAAAATAAAATTAGTTTTATTTTTAGTCTTGAGAAATTCATTTCTTCATATGAAATTCAGATGCATGGAAGGAAAGAGACGTCCTATGTGTGGCAATAGTTCACTCGTGACAATCAGAGGACGATTGGTGTGAGGGAATAATGTAAAAAATCATCAATTTTCCATAGCCATAATGGTTGGACGTGGAAAGTGATTAGCCAATGTATGGAATCTGCAAATTTTTTGCACTTATGAAGATATAATTTACTTGAGAGCAACAAAAGAAGGTGTAAAGCGATTTTAAATATGCAAGAAAAAATAGAAGAATTTGCAAATTTGAGTCCAACGTAGCTATCAACATAGATAAAAATAAAATAACTACAACGATAGCAAAGAGTAAAAAACTATCCAAATGCTTTGAAAAGAAAATTAAATAAATATAAACACATATACATATACATACATGTGTATATACACACACATGACTAATGCAAGATAACATTGTTATGTGAAATAAAATAAGTTTTTCAACTATGTGGATTTTTGTTATAGAAATAATCAATCAATCTTTTGGAGAAAAATGATTTGTAAGACCAGTGTAGGACATCATTGTTGATAAAACAAATTAATTCTTTTAATTATGCACAAAAGATGATTAGTTATGGATAACTAATTGGGCTTGCAAAGAACTGGAGCTCTTGAATTCCATTCTTAGGTAAGAGCGAGATCTGCATTCATCTTGGTATCACCAATGCCATTTCCTAGAGACAGGAATATAAAAAGAAAAGGTCTAATAACATATTTGGTACATTCACTATAAAACTATTTTATCCACAAAGTGTTTATGCCACATTGCCCAGTATTCAGTGATTTAAATAAAAATCTTGGAATTGAATCTCTATTGGAAATCACCTAATTGTAAAATTTCAAAGTTAATGTCTTTTGAGATGAACAGAAATAATGAGATTATAAATACCTTATATAAATAAGATAACATCCCTCATCTTAAATATAACTTTTATTTGGAACGAAAATTGTATGGACAATGTGAGATAGAAGAGGGATGGTTAGTAGTAACGGAGGTTTGGTAACTTGCAAATTAGCATGTGAACCCATCTCTAATTATCCTAGCCGACATCATTATTTTGTATAAAGTGAAAGTTAAATAAGAGAAGTATAGTACTTAATAATAAAAATAATTATGTATTAAGAAGTATAAAACAACACAAAGTACATTGCTAATGCTTATAATGGTAGAAGGATTAGGTGGGCAATCAAATTCATAATAATTCAAAGTACAGTACTAATCAGGTGACTAGCGTCAAATATATTTCCAATTAAAATTAATGCACTTTACACTGTAAGTGCGAGTATGGGTTGGTAACAATCGAAACAACTGCATATGTAAGTGAACAGTAAGATATAATACATACAGTAAAATTCATGTCGTGAATTATGAACTAATTTTGTTTTCTTTCTCATTTCATTAGTGTTCGAAGAAACACAGATTTCACAGTAATTTTTTTCTCAACTAATGTGGTAAATTAACGGTAATTTTTTATAACATATAAACAGTTCAAAATCAGAGCATAGAAATACACCTATCTAAAGTACTAAAGTTCCAGAAGTTAGGAAATCGTTGTCTTAAAAAAAAGGTTTTATTATCACTTACCTTAATAATCCATTTTAATCCTCATCCTAAAGCCTAAATTGGGACCATAAAAAAATTGAATAGCTAACTGTAATCAAACCGATAGAACAAAACAGGTTAAAAAGCTTTTCAATGTTGATTTCCACACCGTGGTTACACAGACCCAACTTTGTGCAAATTCATTTTTGAAAACTCAATAAGGGTCAACTGTGGTTTACATATCAAATCCCACATTCCGCGGCAACAGCAGAAATGTTTAGTGCATTATCCAAGCCCTAACTTATGAAAGCGGAAGAAATAATATCTAAAGGAAGTATAGGTTACTACATGAGATAAAGAGTCGGACCATTAAATGAATCCCGCTGTTCAGACATAGTTAAACGATGCAATGCGACGGTGAAAGACGATGACAGCCGAGCAGACGTAGACAAAAATGGGCGGGGCGGAATTGCGCAGCCAATCGCGAGTTCCTGGGGGTTTAATTCGGACCTAAAATAGAATCAAGGGTGGTTGAAGGAGAGGGGAAGAAGGACAGAAACGTCGATTCTTTAGTTGGAGGGGGCAAAAACTTTTTGATGAGAGATGTAAAAGGGCAGCGTTAAATAAAAGCATTTACGGTCATACCTTTGAGTTTTAGATAGTAAGAAAGGCTATGAGTGATCTAAATCCAACTCACTAATTATAATATAGTATAGATTTGTTTTCTGTTTTGTTGATATAGGAAAAAATACAAATTTATACCGTTTTGATATCAAAACTGATATTCTATTATTAAACAACAATTTTGATTAAAAGCAATTTTGCTTTTGAAGGTGCAAGAAATTGCAGACATACGTCTGCATGAAACAAAATTATTGAAACGGTAGCTGAAATTTCTTCAAGATCAAAGAAAGGAAAAGAACGTCAAACAACAAGAAAACGTGAAGAACAACAAACAGCAGTGGGATCTTTGGCTCAAAAAGTCTGTATTAGAATTTTGAACATTCATTTTAAGCAAATTGAAGCAGAAAACATAAAATTGAAAAAATAATTGAAAAATGAAAGATTTTTGAGAAGAGAAGCAGAGAGATTTATAATTAGCAATTGAGAGGTAAGAAACCAGAAATTGAAGAGACAGAACTTCCAAAATCAACTCAGAAGAAACTGAAATTGATTCATCTCCTCGACATAATGAAGAAGAAGAAAGAAACGACACCGAGCATGCAAAGAATGAAAACTAAGACAGTATTCATGTTGAGGAGGTGAACATGAAGAAAAAGAAAATAATGAAAGTGTGGAAAAAAAATCACACATGCGGAAGAACCAAAAGTTAGCAAAAACGTACCACTTGAATTAGCATCACCCACCTTTGACTTGAACATCACACAAATTATTGACGAGCTACATACAAAAGCAACTCATTAACAAGAAGAAAGGAAAGGGCCAACAAAAGATGAATCACCTTCATATGTAGAGAGATCAAAAGAGAGACAAAGGAAAAAAAAAAGAACCTCGTTTGATTATCCAACGATTTCGAAAAAAAAACAAATGCTAAAGCACAAAAAAATAGCAAAGAGCGTCCTAAAAAATAAAAATAAAATGAAAAAAAGAAAGAGCAATAAGAAGAACAACAAGAGCAAAATAAAAATAAAAAATCAAGAGCAAGATCCAATTTTAGTTGAAAAGTCAATAAGCTATTTTGGAACCATCATGGGCAGATTTGAAACTGTCGCATTGCGAAAGTGTAAAATATCTGAATCGAGGATAATAAATCATGGTTAAAAAATTCTTTTCTCTTGCAAAAGCGAATAATTTGTAAGTACACAATTAATTATAGATACTAATAAAGATTTGTTCAGAAATAAACAGGGATGTTGCAAAAACTGATGACATAATTTTAGGTCGTTGCATCATAACGAAAGACATGCTTGCTCATGTTCTGGAAGGAAACTTCGCGGATGGACAGGTACCATAATTTATGTTGGATATCTCGTCTTAGTTACTATTTATATTGAATAAGATTTCAAATTGATACGTAAATAAGCTAAAAACTTATATTATGTTCTTGTTTTGCATATCAGTTTTGTAAATTAAATTTTGTATGTATAAATACTAATGTTGCTCATATATATGTTGATGAATGAAATCTTCATAATGTTGTTGTTTTGCATGACAAATTATTTAATGATACCAATTATTATGAAGTAGTGATACTGTGAAACTTATTCATGACTGAACTTTTCAAAAACTAATACCTACAGAGCCATAAAACTGATACCCATAATCTGCAAACAACAAAATAGCAAAAATCGATACCTATCAAGGCATAAAACTGATACCTGTAAACTGTAAAGAAAAAAAGGGCATCAATAGCGTTATAAAACTGATACTTGTAAACTGATTACTATCAAGGCATTAAAGTGATATGTACAACTACTCAAAACAGATACCATGTATACCATATTAGATTATATTCATCATTACATTTTGCAACATAATTTACCTTCTTATTAACAAGTATATGGTTATTGCATATCATTGATTGGTTCACAAAATATTGTAGGGGTAGGCATAAACCGCACCGTAATGCGGAAACCGTCCAGACTGAACCACAAAAACGGTGCAAAAAACCAAACTGAATCCTCTCTCTAAAGAAAATACCCCAAACCGAACCGACTCGCAACGATACGATTCGGTTGCGGTTTGAACTAGTAACCCAACCGTTTTAAACCGGACCGAACCGCATACATACACTGGTAATGTTTTGATAAAAATATAACTAATTTCTATCTAGTTTTTTTAGGGATATATGTTTTATTTTCGTGTTATGATAATAATAATCGTTATCACAAAAGAAAAAAATTATAGTTCAGCATATTATTTCCATTTTTTTTATAATGCTAATTATAATCTTATTTAAATTATCTTACTTAACTAGTGCGAACCCGTGCTTCGCACACGGTAATTGTCAATGGTTGTGACAAAAGCAAAAATAATTTGCATATTGAAGTATCATTTACGTTATAGAAACTGCTCAGAGCGTGCTGTTACTCAAAGCTTGCCGGTACATCATTATATATATAAGAATGATGAATTACAGAATGATCCAAAGAAGATGCCATTGCTTTAAATTGGAAGTAACTAGCTGAAACAACAGAATTAGAATGTTTACCCATACATTGAAATACAATAGTCAAATCAAAAAACGTGGAGACTACTTGGATAACAAATCATGCCAGTGCGTAATTTTTTTCTTCTAACCAATGGAAAACGTATTATTATCTTTAGTTGAACGGTTGGCAATTATGGCCAATACTGCAGACATCTACCAATGGATATCTTATTATGTAGCAGCAAGCATACCAAACAATAATGCAATGACTTGATTTTTGCGATGAGAGAACATATTTTGTTTTTAGTCCTATAGCAATTACTAATGCGTTAAATAAATACTGTATAAAAACAGTATGCATAAATGGATATGAAATTCAGCATAGCAACTTTTTTCATAAGGCAAGAGTATTACATATTAGCAAGCAAGAAACTCATGATAACGCATAAGCTGGTGTATATATATAATCAAATCTCAGTTATTTGAAAACAGTCCTAAACATATGGCTAGTTATGATCTATTTACAACACCAAAAATAGTAAAATACATATCAGCAAATATACATAGAAGGATAATTTTGAAAGCCAGCCACATCAGAAATCTTTTGGCTACACACATCAGTCTTAAACCCCAACACCGAGCTGAATTAAATTTATCAAAATTAAGAAGTAAATACGGTATACACTGACAAATAAATGTTAAAAGGTACCATGTTAAACCGTGCTTGTTGGTAAAAGTTCACTTTCTTCATTCGAATATGTAGTTGGTCCTTTCTCTTCATTCCCAAAGTGGATTATTAAAGCTGTAAACAAAGGAATTAGATAAATAATGTTTCAAATCCATTAACATTGACAATGGTATTTATGGCATAAAAAATAAATTTAGAATGCTTTTTCAAAGCTATCTAGGTAAATATCTTAACAGTTGCCTACATTTGAAACCATGGTTTGAGATTCCGTCCGACATGCTAGAATTCCGACCGATCCGGCCCAGTTCCGGCAGTGACCGAAATGGATATCAATAGAAATTCCAATTCCCATCTTTGCAACAAACAACGGGTTAGAACTTGAAAAAAACCAAACAAATTAACTGTAATCAACGAACTGTGTAAATCAAAATAAAATAAAATAAATGGAGATTACTGGAAGAAGAAAAACGTTCAACTTTATTTATTGAGATCATCGAGCAAATACATCGTTGAATAGGAAGAAGTCGTCTAGCGAGAGAAAAAGGGAAAGAAGCAGCAAGTGGCAGCCTTGTGTGTACTATACCATCATTATTTCGGTCAGCAAAGAAAGAAAAAGATGTGATTGATGTTTATTTTCTTTATGGCCTGGGTACAACAAAGCTTAACATAATAGCTTCTTTCGTTCCAATAGCTTCATTGTAAGTGGGCTGGGCTTTGAACTTCTTTTGGTTGATGGTAATTTTCGTAGAATAAATGGTAGAATTAAATTACACTGAATTAACACCATGTAAGAGAATTTATGCAAGTGTTCTCACATATTTTTTCTCAATTGATCCATGTATTTTTCTTGACGTTGGTATTGAACATTTATTAGAGTATTTAACTATTTAAATGAAAAAAATGCTGGAAATTTACAAAATGGAGTCAAAACGGAATTACCGGAATTTCTGAAATAGGACCATAATATCAAAAATTATTAGTGATCGGTGCAAAAACGGAAAGCGGTATTTTAAACCTTGATTTGAACTTGTACTAAAATTAAAGTGTTGAGCATTTACTCCTTTTGTATCTTCATTTTAGGACAATCCTAATATTAACTGTATATCCATATCCTTTCGTTTTCCAAATGAATCCGTTTGTAGTTGATCTATAACCATACGGTAAATGGAAAGGACATATAGGATTCATGAGAAATTAAGTGGAATAATATGTGCCAAATTGAATTGGACCTAACTAAACCTATGATTTTTCAGGTCAAATGGGATAAGCGGTCGGATCAGGCAAGATTTTTTTTTTTTCGGGCCTATTGAATAAAATGGAAAAAATATGGGTTAACCTAAGGAAAATTCAAATAAAGACTATATTCATAATCACTCATACCTGGAGGGAAAAACCTACATTAGCAGTAAACATCTCCATGGTGCCTGCATGTAAAACGCTGTTATAAATCTAGAAGAGTCGGATGACAAAGTTGTGGTTTAGTTTAAATTTATAACTCGGTTAATGTCAGTTTCAGCATTGTGGAAACATGTGCTTGACTTTTGGAATTTCAATATTACTTTGTGAGCCTCTGCGATGCAGATAAGATCTTCATGACGGAGAGCACATACTTGAAAAGTATCCTTATATTTATTAGTTACTTGTCAATATGACACTTATTTTAATTTCCAGTTGAATATATGACATATATGAATGAATTAGCATAACATCTCTACACATCCACACAGGCGCACACACGCACACACATATGCATGCATGTATGTATTATTAAACTTTAAAAGTATACTTATATTGTATTGTTGCAGCAACATAGGATAGAGCCTAAATCTTAAATTTATATCCTTTAATATTCATAAAGTTGAAATGAATATGATCTTGCAAAATTGGAAAAATCAATCTTAGTGGATATAGTTCACTTATGCCATAATCGTTGGAGTTAATATTTTGAAATTCAATACATATGCATATCCCCCACACATAATTGTTTACTGCTAATAAAAGTGACGCATTTTGAGTACTAAACTCCAATTTACGTAGAAGATTTGTATTATAGAAAAAATTAATCAGGAAGAATTCATGCATAATAGAGCCACTAACCTATGTTCTCGCAACAAAAACCTCTGTTGGTGCTAGTGTATGTTAAATAAGTGAATGTTCTATACTTATTTATCCAAAAGAAGCAGATTATTTTTTCATAAACGTAAGGTAAAAAAAACCTTATCGTGTTTTTTTTACTTCTTATTTGCTACATATAAACAGTGGGTTTTTTGTTTTTTAAAAAAAACCTAAGGATCTAATAGAGTAAAGGGTGAACCTGTGTTACGCACGGTCGATTTAATATATAGATATTTAGCGATAAAGTGGATGAATTTTAATACCTAACGCTAGAAGAAGAAAAACATATTTAATTGTTTGTAACAGACAGAAAAAGTAAAAAATGGAGGTAAATTCTTTATAGACAAAAATATAATACTTTATTTAATAAAATATTTCATGTTAAAATCCTAAATCTTGAAATGCACCAAGGATGAAAATTTTATCTAAATCAGGTACTCGATGTAATATTTAACTGTTATATTAAATATTCGTATGCATTGTAACTTTGAATACCTATGTAAATTCTTGGTAATGTAAAAAATATGATTGGCATGCATGCAAAATCAGTGGCTTAGCCAGGAAATTCAAATTTGGGTGGTGGGGGGGATTATAGTTCAGGGGGTTCGGGGGTGGTTATTGGTCTTATAATTTAGGAAATTTCACACCATCAAACAAACACAACTAAATATAATTATATCATTATATTCGATTACAAAAATGATCAACTATTGATCTTTCAACAAAACAAAACATGCATATATGGTACTACTTTAAAGTTACCAACGTCAAGTTCTCATGTTTTGAAAGCGATCGAGAATTGTATCGTTACTAATCTCTTTGAATATATCATTTTCAATGTATACAACACAACTATCATTCAACCATTCATCTCCCATTCGATTTCATAGGTCATTTTTCACTATATTCAATTTCGTAGGTCATTTTCGCATATCTAGTTTTTTTTAATTACAATCTATTTTTTCAATATTCAATTAAAGACATTGACACTATAAAATGGAGTAACAAACTAAAATCAAAGTTTCAGCAATTTAGTTCCAATACTCTTGTTAATTTAAGCACTGAAACTTTAAGTAACAATTATTTTTTCAGTACTCAATTTCAGTTTCTTGGCAATATAAAGTATTGAAACTTTAAGTAGCAATTATTTTTCCAATACTCAATTTCAGTTTCTTGCCAATTGAAGTAACAATTAAGTTTTAGGCTTTCAGCAATTTTAGCAAATTGAAATCAAAGTTTCTGCAGCAGATAATGCAATAAGCTCAACTCTAATAAACTCAATGAAATTCATTGAATGAAATCAAAGTTTCAGGCTTACCATCCATATTTGAATGAAATTAAAGTTTTCAGTCGTTGCCTTCGACAGTGGAGTAGAATCGGTTCACGGCAGCTGCAGGCTGCTTGCTAAAGACTGAAGCTGGATGCGGCTCGCTGGAGGTTAGAGGCACTGATCGCTGGAGGTTGCTTAGGGTTTTCCTTGTTCTTTTTTCCAAGATCGATTCCGCTTCTCCCTTTTTTTTTTTTTTTTGCTATGTAATTTGCTGGGAGGGTCACGTGCCCAACCCATCCCACACATGCCTCCGCCCCTGAAAAATACGACTTCAGCTTCATAAGTAGTTTTTGGTTGGCAGTAGTATCAATAAAAGCGACTATATGATAGCTTTTTTCCAAATTCAAGAATTATATTCTTTCACTTTAAGCAATTGGAAGAAGCAGATTACTATTATTAACCCTTGCTACGCACACGGTCTCGACATAAAAATGTAATAATTCATGGACTGTCCTTTTGAAATCTATTATAGTAGCACTTTCCTTAAATTTGTGTTAACATATTCTATTATCTAAAACAGGGACAAATATTGATGGCTTTAGACGAAAAATAATGTTAGAGCACCATTTTACAAATGCTTTGTAAATAATATGGATTTAGTTTGTGAAGAGAAAAAGGTGACGCTGATTTTTTATTTATTTTTTGGAAATAGGATTTAAATCAATGATAAATGCAAATAACCACATGTATATGTGCGTTTATGTTTATATATCTCATCATCGTCCAATCAGGTTTATTTGACTTTTTTCTAAAATAGTGCGACATGGTAGTAACATTATATTTTTACCGGTGGTTCCACCAAAATGTTGACACAATGATCCTAAAATATGTCATTTCTAACAGTTAAGCTAATTGCTAACTACGTATAATTTTGCTGAGGACATCAATATAATAACTGGTTCAAAAGACAATCAAACTAAAGTCTTAATTTTCGTAATATTTATTACTCAACATCAATATAATAACTAGTTCCATACACAACTAAATTTAAGTTAATTTTGATTACACACACACACATACATATACACATACATACATACATACATACATACATACATACATACATACATACATCATAACTGGTTTAAAAGACAATCAAACTAAAGTCATAATTTTCATAATATTTATTACTCAACATCAACATAATAACTTGTTCCATACACAACAAAATTTAAGTTAATTTTGATTTTATACACACACACACACATACATATACATCTTAAGGATAACAATGTACGAACTCATAATTGTTCAGTTGGGCGCCACAACATTGTTTATATATCTTAAGGATAACAATGTACGAACTCATAATTGTTCAGTTAACCACCACAACATTGTTTTTCATTAAATAATTTTTTTTCCCACTATTGATTATTTACACTTTTATTGTAGCAATTTGCTATTATCCGGTTCGTGGATTTGCGAACGCATTATATTCATACATAACATATGAAAATTGATTTTCTTAGTAAGAGCGATTATCCTAATCAGCCTCAAGTTCAACAACTTGTTTTTTTAAAGGCAGTGATTTATTGCAAATTATTTCATTTCTATTAAACTGGAATAATTCATGTAGTTTGTAGTTGTGTACATACTAAGAAGCCATCTGTTATTTACTTTCTTCAGGTAGATTTTTTTTATAAAGAAACTGGCAACTAAGTAGCTATATGTTCTTAGGTTGGATATTTACTGTAAACAATATTATATCTCTCTGACTGCTGCTTCTACTATGATCAATTTGGATCGAAGAACATAAGGGTTTCATTGTTATAAACCACTCACTACAAATTTTTGATGTTCTAGCTCACAAATGTGTCATCCTTGTATTCTCAAGCAGCACCGTCAACGGTATCAGCCTGCCAGCTTCTCCATATCTTACAACATTATCACAAAGACCGCAACTATGCCTCACTCAGTAATCAACAACAGTTAAGCTCGAAAATATTACTTACAACAATGATTTATGCCTGACTTGCTTCAGCTCTTATGTTCAAAACCCTCAGAGCAGTCAGTAAACGTTTGTTGTAGTCACGTGCTCAAAATATGATATGCATCAGCTCATCTCCAGCTCAATACTATGTTTGCATCACTGGTGAATTCACTGTGAATGTTTGATTAGAGTTTTACCCCATTAACATAAGAAAAAATGACATTGAAAACAGAAATAATGGGAGGATTATGAAGTCACAATTGCAGATGATAAGCTAGTATATAAGCAACAACAAAAGGAAGTAAAGGGAAACATCTACCTTCAAAACATTTGGTGTGGTCCCACATAATATCAATATCATTTAGGTGGGATGAAGGTAACCTGCAGGAAACATATAATCAAACAGAAACAATAAATCCTTTTCAGTTTAGGATTATATAAAGCTTGGTTTAATTTAGAAGAAAGAAAGCTTTAAAGATTTTCCAGTGCAAACTGAAAATGCTGGTGGACTAATAAAATGTGTAAGATGAAGGAAGAGATTGAAACCAAACATAAACAATAATCTTTTCGATTTAGACAAAAAAATGCAAAAGAAGATTGAGTTGTTGAAAATTTGTAATAAAAGATATATATTTTTAAAATTCAAACTATTAAAGCTAGAGATATATAGAAACAAATATAATGAAAAAAAATATAAAATGCTAATCTTAGGAATTTAAAAGTAATTACATATACTAACTTGTACTCAACTCAAGGAACAACATAATTACATATGTCGTGAAAAAAAGAAAAAAAAAGCATTTGTATTTACTTTAAGGAAGTGGAATGGAATGAAACTTAGTTCTAAATATATTAGAAATCTATATTGACTATGAAATATGATATTTCACAAATCGAAGGTCTAAAATGAGCATTTTTCTTCTACAGTTGAGAGAAAGTTCCAAGCGATGTAAGGCGAATAAGACAGCAACCAAGGTGGATAACAGTAATCAATATTCAAGCAACCTGCGAAGTTGTACAAAGGAAATGTTAAGGCATGGGGGGAAGGAAACTGAGAACGATGGCTAGTTCGAAGGTTTGAAGGAAATGGTGATGTACAAA
This sequence comes from Allium sativum, assembly GCA_030737875.1. NCBI lineage: Eukaryota > Viridiplantae > Streptophyta > Magnoliopsida > Asparagales > Amaryllidaceae > Allium > Allium sativum. The sequence goes on from CM060922.1 coordinate 610,028,798, forward strand.
GTTCAATAATATTTTTTTATCTAGGAGGAAAAGATAATGGAAATGTCAAACTTCCAGGAAAAATATTTTTTCAATTAAATAAACTCTAACTTATGTCGTAGATGCTGGAAAATAAAGAAAATATGAAATGATACGCGGCTATACAGCTAAAACTATATTTTCTTTTGTTCTCTTCCTCAATTTAAATCTTTTTTCCTACAAAAACATTAGTCTCTTGAGCATTTCATTAAGTTCATGTTCTTACAAATATATTATAGAGTTTCAAAATATGTTTTCTTAAATTTAAAATAAAGAAAATATGAAATGATACGCGGCATTACGGCTAAAACTATATTTTCTTTTGTTCTCTTCCGAAATTTAGATCTTTTTCCATACAAAAACATTAATCTCTTGAGCATTTCATTAAGTTCATGTTCTTACAAATATATTATAGATTTACAATGTATGTTTTCTTAAATTTAAAATAGTACATAATCAATGTTAATGATAGAACAATCTACAATAATTCTCCACATTTTCTTGTCGTAATAACCATCTATTTCCATGTTGTTTGTCACCTATTTATATCACTACAACTTGAAGAATATTATCATAAAAATTAAAGAAATAAAATAAGTGAAATTTATATAAAAGAAGAAAAACTTGATTATTTAATTAGTACATGCAGGCCATTTATATCACTATTATTAGTTATTAGCAAGGGTTACAAATAATAATAAGAAACCAAAATAGCAACGAAAGAATCATGGTCATCTTTTTTCTTTCAACTTCCCTTGATATGTTCTCTTTTGTTATATATAATTCAATTCTAAAATGTTGCATAATATATTTTGTTTCCTTTCTAATGAATCAGCTGAGAATACAAAATACCAAAAACAACCAAGTTAATTTTTGTAAACATATTATAGAGTTTGAATATAAATTTCTTTAAATTTAAAAATATTATGCAATCAATGTTTTTGATTGAAAAATCTGTAATAATTATCCACTTTTTTTTACTATTTTAACCCTCTATCTCAATGTTGTTTTTACCTTATTATATAATAATAATAACTACAACTTGGGGCAACAAAGAAGAGACTCACAAAGAATAATGGTGATGTATAAAGTTCAATTCCAAAAAATTAATTTCTGTCAAGGAGGAAAAGTTAATGGAAACGTCAAACTTTGGGCGAAAAAATAAATTTTTAATAAAATAAACTCTAACTTATGTTGTAGATGCTGGAAAATATTTAAAAAATGAAATAATACGCGACGTTATGGCTAAAACTATATTTTATTTCGTTGACTTCTTCAGTTTAAATCTTTTTTCGGCAAAAGTGTTAGCCTTTTGAGCATTTCATTTAGTTCATGTTCCTACAAATAAATTATCAATATATGTTTTTTTTTAATCTAAAAATAGTATATAATCGAACTTAATGATTGAACAATATGCAATTATTGTCCACATTTTCTTATTGTTTTAACCATCTATTTTCATGTTGTTTATCACCTAATTATATCACTACAACTTGAAGAAGATCATCATAAAAATTAATGAAATAAAATAAGTGAAATTTATATAAAGGAAGAAAATTTGGTTATTTGATTAATACATGCAGACCATGTTATCGCTATTATTAGTCGTTGGTAAGGATAAAAAATAACAGTAAGAAACAGAAATAGCAATGAAAGAATAATGGTCATCTTTATTTGATAGTTATATCATGTAGATTTTAATTAAAAATTTAACCAAGATAAAGTATTTAGTTTTAGCACTAACAACAATTACATGTAAACTATTATAGAATAGTAAGGGTATCGGGAATTTTTTTACCAAAAAGGTTGTCATCAACATACTGTAATCTTGGTTCTGTGCATTGAATGGAATAAAATAAGTTTTCCTTAAGTGAGATTTAATTCATTAGCAAAATTTTATCCATAAGTACATCCATACCAATAAAATTGTATACATATATGAATCATTAAGGTTTTCTAATTGATGCAAGTACCTATCAACAATTTTTGGGTTGCTTTTTCTTCACATATGGTGCATTGAATTTGCATTTCCTTTATTCTTCCACCAATGTATTCTTCATCCGATAGTAAGGCTGATACCAAAAACCAGTTGAATTAAAGGCAAGAAATTACATGCATAGATTAGGCAAAGGACAATAAACTTTCTTTAAAAGATGTGTAACAAAAAAAAAAGAACCACACAACACGGTAATTTATATTTTGAATCCAACATCCAGCTACCTTCTTTTCTCAATTTATGTTCTAAATGGAATTTACTATCTTGTAATTGCGGTTTCATCTGTTAAAGTTAGATGTTCGGCCTCCATTTCCCCATAGCATTGGTCTTTTTCAAGTTTCCTTGATATGTTCTCTACTGTTATTTATAATTCAATTCTTGAATACTACAAAATATACTTTGTTTCCTTTCTAATGAATCAGCCAAGAATACAAATACCTAAAACCAGCAAGTTAATTTGAAAATATATTATAGAGTTTCAACATATGTTTCTTTAAATTTTAAAAATATTATACAATCAAAGTTAACGATTGAAAAACCTGCAATAATCATCCATTGATTTTACCATTTTAACCATCTATGTCTATGTTGTTTGTCAGCGTTTACTATCTTGAAATTTACTATCTTGTAATTGTAGTTTCATCTGTTAAAGTTAGATGTTCGGCCTCCATTTCCCCAGAGCGTTGGTCTTTTTCAGGTTTCCTTGATATGTTCTCTGCTGGTATTTATAATTCAATTCTTAAATACTACATAATTTATTTTATTATATAACCAACAAAGAAGACTATCACAAAATATGAGTAGAAACGTAAAATTTATATAAAAGAAGAAAACCATGGTTATTTTATTAGTATATCCGTACCATTTTACCATTATTAGTTATTGGCAAGGATAGAAAGTGATAGTAAGAAATTGAAATAACAATGAAGGGATCATGGCCATCTTTGCTTGACGGTTGTACCATATAGATTTTAACTGAAAACTTAACAAAAGGAAAGTACTTAGGCTTATCATTAACAACTATTAAATGTAAATTATTTCAAAAAGAAAGAGAGTCTGGAAGTATATGCCAAAAAGGATGTGATCAACATACTGTATTCATGATTTCTGTTCATTCAGGTAAATTGAGTAATATAAATTAAAATGCAGTCTACCACAGAAGAAATAATAAATGTTAAAATAAATTAAAAAATAAATGTTAAAACCCATCAAAAAATCATGAGAAGAAAGAACCATCCTTAAGATTGTGATTGAAAATAATTGGTGCATAAATCGACCAGGAAGACCTATAGTAAGATTACTTCTAAAGCGAAGCTAAAATGAAGAAAAAAGAAAAAAAAATCTGAACAAAACTACACCTAATAATTATCTAATAATTAAATAGAATCAAACCCAAAGAAATCCCCTATGGCTCACGTCACAATACATGAAACTTTCATTGGAAACAGGATAACATTTATATATATAATCAGAAGGCAGACGTTATAGCTGCAACGACAAATTCAATGAATAATGAGGAAGAGTTGAAACTAAATTAACTAATCAGTATATATAAACCCAGCATAAGTAGTACGCTGATCAACCCGTAAGGTGTCCATAAGACGCGACATGAGGCATCGGAGAGGAACCGGTTAACGTCGGAGACGGCCGTTGACAACCGAGCAAAATTTCGAAGTTCGGTTGTAAACTAACGCACAATTTTCAAATTAGAGGATCAGCCGAATTCAGAAATTAGGGCTTTGATTAACGTAAATACTTACCTGAATTCGATGTCGAGGTCTTATCTGAATCGCGTGTGGGCTTTTTAAATTGGCCGCTCTAATCCTAAGAATTCCGCATCTTCAATTTCGGTAATGGCGGCGATGGAAGATGATGCAAGATGGAGAAAGGAAGCATTCTGCTTAAACTGAAGTATGCGTCATAACTAATTCTAGAATATACAGGGCGGCGGAAGGTATTTTGGTAGTAGGGATATGAGAATACATTTTAAAGGGTAAATGTGGGCACTGAAGAGATAAGGGGGTTACTTTGCTGTATGGCGAGGATTAAAATGTTGTACACGCGTCGATCTGTGAATTTTTTGAAGAATCTGGATCTGAAAGGTCTTTGAAGAAGGATTGTGCCTTCATATAATATAGTAGATGTTTATGGATTGATTAATGTTGATGTTTGGTTAATGTATTAAAGCAATTTCACTTTTCGTTAATTGTAAAATTGAAGTCTTCATAGAGTTAGAATTAATTTTTCAATTCAGGTTAACACTGTGTTTTTTAACCTTTACATGACACAACATCACACAATCGTAAATTGACTGCTGATGAAAGTAATTCTTTTATTTCATATTTAATACCGGTTTAAACCGGATCGAACCAAAACCGAATCGAACCAAAACCGAACCTTATTACATCAAAACCGAACCGAAACTGAACCGTTTTAACGGTTACTATAATGGTTTGATTTTTTTAATAAACCGTTTGATGTGGTGTGGAAGCGGTTTGGACTCCAAACCAAATCGTCCCCACCCCTAAAATATTGTGCGTTGACCGAAAACAATTATGCAATGCCAACGATGGGAACAGTAATTATGATTTCAGTTCACATGTGTGGAGTATTTTTTATGAATATTAAATAACGATGAAAATATTATTTATGACCACAAAACACTAATTGAGAAAACGAAATCAGTTGTAAAGACAGTAGCTCTTCCTGTTTTAGAGAAAGCGGTGAAAAATGAGTACACAGAGGTCATTTACTTCCTGCTATATTGTCAAAGTCACTGGACGCTATTGACTTTAACATATGCAAATATGCAGTGATCAGATTTTGACTCGAATTGGCCTAGAAGATCAAACACAAACAATAATGACAATTTGAAAGCTACAATGACATTGTTATGAAATAGTACTAAAAAAAGAAACTATATAATTTCTATAACTGCTATATTTATAAAAACGAAGTCAATACTCATATATCTATCTATTAATTTTACAGAAAGCTGAAGTCGAACAAATACTGGTGCAATTCTATGAAAAACTAATGTTAAAAATATGCAACTCAATATATGTGAAATGCGTCAAGAAGAGTGCGCACGAAAAGGCTGTGACACATAATTCTTTATCATATATTAATTTTGATAGCCAACATGCACGAGTATTAATAACATTAACAACTTAATTTCCTTCATGCAAGCTCGATTGCAGGATTTATGTTATGATATTTGTAATATCATTAAATAGGAAAGAGGTACCCCTGAAGGTTTCCAAGAATAACATGTTAAAATGCAGAGCGCATCTAGTCTATGACATTTTGGTAGAAGAAGAGTATTGCTGGGACTTAGGAGACTATATGTCAAATCTTCATATGGAGGGGAATTGATTATGTTTGGTAGTTGAAATTGTTGGGCTGTTGCAAATGTAAATATGATGATATTAGTTTGAAGACTACTTATTGTTAACTATTGTATATGATGTTAAATGTTGCAAATGTTCAGTATTTCTATGTGGTGTAAACAGTTTTTTATATTATGTTAAATGTGTTTTATGTTGTCAAAATGTATAGTATCATGTGTTGTGAACTGTTTTATGGTTCTGTCTGTCAAACCGATGTCTCATTTTTTTCAAAACATATGCTTGTCGCCATGAATACAAGCTTTTTTTTAAAAAGCTAACACCTATTTCGACACAAAACTGATATCCGCTTACTACAATTATAACAAAACATGAAAAATAGTGAAAAACTAATACCAGATTTGGTTCAAAACAGATACCCAATTGCTGTAAACAAAAAAAGAGTTCCAAAACCGATATCAGTGTGACTGTAAAACTGATACTATAAAACTGCTACTATATAGAAATAAAATCGAATGCACATCCATCACCAAATCTGACATCCATCACAAGATCAGACCACCACTTCCACCACCATGAGAGAGCAGTCTGATGGAGGAAGAATAGGTTGCAGAGGCAGATCTTGCTTTGTGTACAAAAAATTTATGAAAAAAAATGATATCAATTTTATTTCAAAACTTATACCTCAGTACCCGGTGATGGGCTTGGTTATGTGCCAAGTTATCGGCTCCATTATGCACTTGGTTAAGGGTTAGATTACGTGACTAATTTTGTGCCCAGTTATATGTCCGGTTATGGACTCGGTTATGTGCTTGGTTATATGCTCAGTTATGGGCTTGGTTATATGCACGGTTTTGGGCTTGGTTATGAACTCGGTTATGGGCTCAGTTATGGGTTCGGTTACAGTCTTGGTTATATGATCGGTTATGTAACTAGTTATGAGTTCGGTTATATGCTCGAATATGTGCTCGGTTATGTGCCCAATTATGGGCTTCTTTTTGAGCTTGGTTATATGCTCGTTATGGTCTCGGTTATATGATCGTTATGGTCTCGGTTACCGTCTTGGTTATATGATCGGTTATTGTAACATCCCGTATTTTCGGTAATCAGATATTTAATTTATTTTATTATATTAAATATTGGTTTGGAATTTTAAATGGGTTTAAAATACACAATTCGTTAATAAACGAAGTTTAAATGTTAAGTTTATATATAATTATAAATCGAGCCCGTAATGACGCAGTAGTTTGTAATTTCGATTTAAACTTAAATTGAATATACCGGATCCGATATAAGTCGAAATTCTGTGAAACAAGAAACGTTTGAATTGATTTGATTATAGTTTTCTAATGAAAGAGAAAAATCGATATTTCGTATTATAAATTGTTAGTTATCTCCAACTCAAATTTTAAAATAGCCGCTACGGAATTTGTTAATAAACGATAAAGTTTATTTATAATATAAAAGATTTTTGTTATATTTTAAATATCGTTTAACCTGGACTGTAAGTATTAAGTTTAATATATATATATATATATATATATGTTGGTTTATTCTAAAGCCGTGTAATATTTTATTTGGAGATATACAATTATAATAATTTAATATTATTTAAATGTAATTATTGTAGATTTAAATATATTTTATGGTTGTTATAAAGGGCTTAGAAATAGTTAACTATCCAAACAACCTCCGTTTTCGACAAAACGAATTTTATTGGAATGCGATTAACTAGTTATTGCTGGATTTTCGGTTTGGAGTCAATCGGAGTTATTTTATCTTTATGTGCAATTTAAAGGTGAACAGATAAATTAAAATAAAACCATTGTGCAAACGGAGTCGGTTTTCAGCGATATTAATTTCATTAAAACCGGAACGTTAAGACGTAGCGGTGTGTCCATTTGCATTATATGTAGAGCTCATGTGTGATGGTACGTGTATATTTCGGTTAGCGGTAACAGCGATATAAGCGGTAAAAATTTAATACCGTATTAAATTATATAAATTATAATAAATAAATATAAACAAAGCTTAATGCCTAAGTAACACACACTATGCTAAAAAGAAATCTTTCCCTCTCTGCGTTGAAAGGAAAGCACCGCCTACCCATTCTATTTTCCTTGTGCTTGAGCCTTACCCCATACAAGAAACACACCCGTACAAGCTTAAGCATGAAGTAATGTAATCTAGTGCAGAACGTGTAAAGTTGTCCTATATTCTAGCAAAAGAAGGAATACTGCAAGCCTAGGTTATCCCATGCAGGCTAATAGAGGATGAAATTACATGAGCTGATTAAGTGAACAATTCGAGCAGTCTAACTCACTTAAGCATATGTCTACAGAACATATGAATGGACATCGCACTTATCCCAATATTTGTTTACGCATATATATACACCCATTCACTGAACCCTTTTCGTTTTGTTTTCCAAATCTCTCCCAACAAAAACAAAAATCATGTCTGCCTCCACCATTAAAAGCAGACAACCGGAAAATAATCCCTTCTCCAAAATGATGGGCATGATGAAAAGTAAAGCCGACCTTTGTGTATGGGAATTAGAAATGTATGTGGCCGTTTGGAATGAAGTGCATTCGTGAACAGTAAAGGAATGTATGCAGGAGTTTAAAAGGAAGGAAGGGCACCTCGCATGAAGCAGTGGAAATGAGTATACATAAGGGGTTCACGCGAAACAAAGTTTTCTCTTGGGAATCACGATGGCATTGGCAAGTTAGTTTCGGATTTAAAGGAGCAGAAGAGAAACAAGTGGAAGGAGCAGCTTAAACAAACGAGATGGAAGCCTGTAAGTAATGTGAAAGAGAAATGAAAAGCCTGGGAATTTGTGAAGGGGCCAACCGACGTTAATGTAAGACATGGCCGAATTCTCTAAATCCAGTGATTTAAATTTACTTGATCTAATTACAAATAATAAAAGCGTTGAATATAACAGGTGTAAATAAAATGGGATGTTGACTGATAATGTTTCATGCGTGAAGGAGGTGCTAAAAGGAAACGTATGTAAAGTAAGGATTTGGGTCAACGCGCTGGTATGTTTTAAATCGAAGGGAAAAAAGCTGGATAATTAAAAGTGGACGATGGATTTATGTTGAAAGGTGAACACGTCATGCAGCTTTGACTATGTGGTCGGCAAACTTTTTCTACATAGCCGTGGGTGGTATTTTCTGTTAAAAGTTAATTTGTAATTTTATTAGGCAACAATTAAATGCATTGACAAATATGCTTTTGTATTAATGTAGGGAATAATTTATTCCTATATATGACATAATTAGATAAATCTAGATAAAGCACTATCTGGAATATTCCAGAGAACGCATTATATTATAAAAGACAAGTTGTATCTCATGTAATCAATCAAGCATCAAAGGAAAAAAAAAAAAATCTTTTGTCTATCTCTCCACATATTGCTCTGCTGTGCCTAACAAATTTGGTATCAGAGCCATATCAACAGCATTAATCCGTCACTCAAAAAACAATGGCAGTAGTCCCTACAATGTTCAAGTACTCTCCAAGTGAAGTGCCAATATTCGAAGGCGAGCATTATGATTATTGGAGCAGTGAGATGATGGACTTCTTCATCTCTCATGATTTATGGGATGTCACCGAAAAAGATTATCCGGAGCCACCTGAAGATGGAGATTCCACAAGATGGATGGCTGCACAAGAGAAGTTGTACAAAGAAAATCAAAAGAAAGATGCAACTGCACTTCGGTATATCAAACAAGGAGTGAGTAAATCTATCTATCCAAGAATTTTCAATAAAAGAAAAGCAAAAGATGCATGGGAAGTTTTGCAAAAAGAATTTCAAGGCAATGACAAAGTTATCTCCATTAAACTTCAATCTTTATGGAGAGATTTTGACAACCTGCAAATGAAGGAATCTGAAAATATCAGAGATTTCTTCTCCAGAGTCTCTGAAATTGTTAATCAAATTCAATGCCTTAGAGATAACATTCAAGAAAAGAAGGTGGTAGAGAAGATATTGAGATGTCTTCCTCCAAAGTTCGATCATTGCGTCGCTGCAATAGAGGAATCAAAGGACCTTGGCAAGATGTCAACACATGAGCTAATGAGTTCACTTCAAGCTCATGAACAAAGAATTAATAGAACATCAGCAAATTCATTGGAGCAAGCATTCCAATCCACCCTCAATTTTTCAGAAAAGAAACGAAGTTATTACAACTCAAAGAAGGGCTCATTTCAAAAGCAAAATCAAAATCAAAGAAAGGGCAACGAAAGAAATTATCAAGGCAAAGGAGAACAACGACGAGAACAACAGAAAATTCAAGGTAATTCTGCCATTTATTGCATTATTTGCAATAATTCAAATCATAATTCTGAAAATTGTCACTTCAAATGCACGAGATGTCGAATTCCTAATCATTCCCAAAGAGATTGTTGGTATCAAAATAAAAAAGAGAACGACAAAGCAAATTTTACAAGTGAAGAAAATGAAGAGCAGGTTTTCTACTCTTGTTTATCTTTTGAAAATGAATCACAAGATGCTTGGTATACTGACAGTGGTTGCAGCAACCACATGACCGACAACAAAGACATTTTTGTAGAACTTGATGCAAATTTTTCATCAGAGATAAAGCTTGGAGATGGAAAGGCACAAAAAGTTGAAGGAAAGGGGACCATTGCAGTCCACACTAAAAAAGGTAAGAAATTTATTCATGATGTGCTTTACGTGCCAAATTTAGCTCAAAATCTCTTAAGTGTTGGACAACTTGTTCAAAAAGGTTATGTGGTGAATTTTGATAATAATTCTTGCAAGATTATTGATAAGAAAAGTAATTTAACAGTGGCAAATATTCACACGACTCCAAATAAAATTTTCCGCCTATTTATGTTTCTAAATGAGAATTGTGCATTCAAATCTGAAAATTCTAATGTGTCTCATTTATGGCATTTGAGATATGGCCACTTAAGCAACAAGGGGTTGCATTTGCTGAAATCAAAGAATATGGTTATTGGTCTTCTTATCATCATGAAAGAAAATAAGGTGTGTGAAGGTTGTATTTTTGGCAAAATGCATAGATTTCCTTTTCCAAAAACTTCATGGCGAGCAAAATCTCCTTTGGAGTTGATACATGCTGATATTTTTGGTCCTACAAGGACTCCTTCACTAAATAACAAGAGATATTTCATTCTTTTTGTTGATGATTACACTCGTATGATGTGGATTTATTTTTTAAGTGAAAAATCAGAAGCTTTCTCAAGTTTCCTACGGTTTAAAGCTCTTGTAGAACGCCAAAGTGGACACTTAATAAAAACTCTTCGAACTGATCGTGGAGGAGAGTTTATTTACAGCGAGTTCATGAATCATTGCAAGAAAGAAGGGATTGCAAGGCAGCTTACTATGCGATATACACCGCAGCAAAACGGCGTTGCAGAAAGAAAAAATCGAACAATTGTTGAAATGGCTCGAAGTATGCTGGAAGGAAAATCCATGCCAAAGAAGTTATGGGCTGAAGCTGTTAACACGGCTGTCTATATATTGAATCGTTCGCCAACTAAAGCTGTTAGAAATATGACACCATTTGAAGCCTGGCATAAAAGAAAGCCCAAAGTAGATCACATGAAAGTATTTGGAAGTGTAGCGTATGCATTGAACCAGAGCCCAAACAAAGATAAATTTGTGAAGAAAGGAGAGAAATATGTCTTTGTTGGTTACAACGAAGAGTCGAAGGGATATCGGCTATTAAATCCCAAAAATGATCAACTCATTATCTCAAGAGATGTTGTCTTTGATGAAATGGCAGCATGGTAGTGGGATCATGATGGCTACCAAAAATCAAATTCTATGGAGCCTAAAAGATCTCAAAATAATGGCTCTGACGGTTCTCAGCGAAGTATCCATGTAGATAATGCTCCTAGTTACGGCTCAAATGATGAAAATGAATATGAAGACTTGGACTCTCCTATTCGAAAGGTGCGTTCTTTACAAGATATTTATGACTCAAGCAATGTTGTTCTTTTTCTTGTGAACCGCAGTTATTTGAAGAGGTAAGCAAAGAAGATGTGTGGATTGAAGCAATGAAAGAAGAAATAACAGCCATTGAGAAAAATAAAACATGACAGTTAGTTGACTTGCCAAATGATAAAGAAGTCATTGGCCTAAAATGGGTTTATAAGACAAAATATGGCGAAGATGGTTCTATAATAAGACACAAAGCACGGCTGGTTGCAAAGGGATATTCGCAGCAGCCCGGAATTGACTTTAATGAGACATTTGCTCCAGTAGTTCGAATGGAAACCATTAGAACAGCTCTTGCAGTGGCAGCGCAATTAGAGCTTAAAGTTTTCCAACTCGATGTGAAGTCTGCTTTTCTTAATGGCGAGCTTAAGGAAGAGGTATATGTTGAGCAGCCAGAAGGCTTTGTGATAAGAGGAAAAGAAAATAAAGTCTATAAGCTTCAAAAGGCGCTGTATGGGCTAAAGCAGGCACCCCGAGCATGGAATTGCAAGATAGATAACTACTTCATTCAAAATGGTTTCCAAAGAAGTAAGAACGAACCTGCCCTTTATGTGAAAAATCAAGGAGAAGAATTTCTAGTTGTATGTCTATATGTTGACGATCTAATCTATTTCGGTACAAGCAACAATCTTGTTAAGGAATTTAAGGAAAGAATGATGACGGACTTTGAGATGACGGACCTCGGTCTGATGAAGTATTTTCTAGGCATGCAAGTCAAACAAGCAAAGGGCAAAATCTTCATTTCACAAGAGAAATACATTGAAGACATTCTCAAAAAAATTTCACATGGCAGATTGCAAACCAGTTAACACACCAATGATGCTAAATGAAAAATTAAAGCAAGAAGATGGCGCAAAGAAGGCGGATGGAAAAATATTTAGGAGCTTTGTTGGTTCGCTAATTTTTCTCACTCATACAAGGCCTGATATTTGTCATGCAGTAAGTATACTTTCAAGATTCATGCAAAATCCAAGTAACAATCACTTGATTGCAGCAAAAAGAATTTTATGATATTTAAAAGGAACAAAAGAATGTGGGCTTCAATATGTCAAAGAGGACGAATGCAAGTTAGTCGGTTTCACTGATAGTGATTGGGCAGGAGCATTGGATGATCGGAAGAGCACATCAGGCTATGTATTTTGTCTCGGTTCCAACGTAACTTCATGGAGTTAAGGAAGCAAAAGACCGTAGCATTATCTTCTGCTGAAGCTGAGTACATGGCAGCTACAGAGGCAGCCTGTGAAGCGGTGTGGCTGCGGAGAATTCTAAATGATATGAAGCAAACTCAAGACAAGCCAACAAAAATCTACTGTGACAATATGTCGGCTGTGGCATGACAAAAAATCCAGTGTTTCATGCTCGCACAAAGCAAATTGAGATACGTTATCATTTTATACGAGAATTGATTAGCAAGGAGGAGAATATCATTGACTTCATCAGCACAAAAGACCAGCCAGCGGATTTCCTCACTAAAGCAGTCACATTGGAGAAGTTTGAAAAGTTCAAGAAGCAATTAAAAATTACAAATTAAGGAGGAGTGTTAAAAGTTAATTTGTAATTTTATTAGGCAACAATTAAATGCATTGACAAATATGCTTTGGTATTAATGTAGGGAATAATTTATTCCTATATATGACATAATTAGATAAATCAAGATAAGGCATTATCTGGAATATTCCAGAGAACGCATTATATTATAAAAGACAAGTTGTATCTCATGTAATCAATCAAGCATCAAAGGAAAAAAATTAAATCTTTTGTCTATCTCTCCACATATTGCTCTGCTGTGCCTAACATTTTCGAACTATGTGAATGTAGGATGTTGCATGGAAATAAAGGGAACAAAGCATGAACAGAAGGGAAGGAGAAACGCTTGTACGTGGGAAGAATTTTGTTGGGGAACTTTGTTACGAAGGGACTGAATTATAGAAATCAAGGGCGGCTCATTTTTGTTTTGAAGAGGAATCATAAAGATAATCGGGGAATTGAAGTACTGTAGAGAGTTGAACACAACTGTGAAGGAAGAAGACGGGATACTCTATGGGGAAAGTTTAAATAGGACGGATTAAATAAAGTAGTAGGGACCACGTGTTTTCTTTCATTTGGAATTATGTAGAGCGAACTGGAAAGCAAAAAAAAGGGGGCTTCGGCATTTTGGATTTTGAACCAGACAAGAAATCATATAAGCATGTGGTGAAGCTTTACATGAAGAAAACAAGTTATGGCCGTGTTCTTGAAAGAAAAAGGGTAATTACTGTAACTAGTATAAATTATGAACAAACTAATTAAATTTAGTAATTTATAATAAAAGAATTAGTTAGTTTAAATTTAGTTGAGGAATTAGTAATTAATTAAATAAGGATCATATACTAAAACCACATATAACTTTTTACTGTGTAACCAGAATTAAACCAGACAAGAGATACCGGGATCATGGCGATAAGATCAATATTCTGGAACTGTTTTTGACAAAGACGGAAATAGCTAGATTTCACAGTAAAATTAATCGCGGTTTAATTTAACTGTAACCAAATCGCTGCAGCGAATGAATGGGGTCAAAGTGAGTTTAACTCTCTCAGTTTACCCAACTTATATTTTACATAAGTTGGGTTCTTATTTTTGTGCGTTATGGTTGCCAATGGTTGATATTAAATTGTTGTTATTGGCCGATTACTAAATTTATATTGATATTTTGAATTGAATGATTAGGTTGAGGTAAAGTATTTGATGCAGGGAAAAATAAATTGGAGGGATCTAACTGGATTCCTCACAGTAGTTGTTAAATTTCATTATATTATAATATATGTTAAATGGTATGGAATTGTAATGCAGGGATTGACAGGTTGGAGAAATCCAACAGGATTTCTCAATAATATTGATAATGTTTATCAATATGATTCGTTGTGTTCATTTGGATGTGAAATGAGTTTATATTTCACGGTTCAATACTTTAGCAGATATTTACCACTTTAGTATCTCGATAAGGAAATGATTTGTGAAATCGATATTAAATTGATTTCAAATATTTTTCAAAGCTGTGTTCACATACGGTTTTGAAATATGATTTGTACAGCGAATAGTTGATGGTTCATACAGCGAATAGTTAATGGTTTATACAGTGAATAGTTAATAGCTTATACAGCGAATAGTATATGGTTTGTGAAGCGAATGATATATGGTTTATAAAGCGAATGGTTAATGTTTTATAAATGAATAGAAATGGATTTGTAAATGAAAGATAAAGGTTCGTAAATGAAAGGTAAATTATTTTGTAAAGAAAAGGTGAAGGGTTTTGAAATGGAATCTGTAAAATTATTTACAGAAATTAAGTTGAGATATTAAGTTTATGAAATAATATTTAAATAATTTTGAAAATGGTTTGTGAGATTATAATAATATAATCGCTTTTAAAATGTTAAAGGGGATATGATAGGGTTTTAAGAAATTGGATCTTGTTGTACGCTGGTTGAGTTGAGTAAATTTCCGAGGTATCAATCTGATGTTGTTTTCGGCCTTCGGGATTGATACTAAGAGATTTATTCACTTACCAATTTACAATGAGGGTCTAATGAGTAGAAGTGAATTAATAATGGAATTTTATTATTTCTTATAAGAAAAGGGAAATGTTTTCCGAATCAAAAGTTTTATTATTTAATTAACGACGGGCTAATTAAAGAGGCTAAATGATGCTGAGTATTGAATCAGTGAATTCATTTTATATTTTATGATTGAATGGTTGTTTATTTGATAGTTAAATAACCAACTATCAAATCTGGCTTATACGATTGTTGGTACGGAAAGACCGGGATCGAATTATGTTCGAAAACCATTCCGACCATCGAATTACGAAATGTTGAAGATATCAGATACTGATCGAGATGGAGAAATTGAAGAACGTGGGTATTTACAAAACGTTAGAATTACTTAAAATTTCGGGTTTAGCGGCTGGAGATATATTGTAATCCTATCGTGGTTGAAATCTACGGATTTGCAAGGACTACTCGTTACCGATCTATAGGGTGATACCTAGGATATTGTAGGAGAGTGCCTTCGGTTCATCCTGTTCCTGGATGACTGGTATAGACGAGTGTCTGACAGAGTATTTCTTAAGAGTCACGTACATTGACTTTTACAAACGTATTTCTGTTAGCTGTAGAGTATTTTTGGTGTCGTCAATTAGAGATTTGATGGATCTGACAATGTGGCATTCAAAGTGAATGGTGACATGATGTTCTAAAGGTAGTGTTAAACCTCAAGCCTCTTCAACTAGGAAATGACAAAATCGGGTAGGTAGCATGGCTAAGTGGGTAGCTCCCAAGTAGGGTGTATAATCACCTGTCTAGAGAAAATCCATTTTTTTCTTTAATCCATTTCGATGCTGTCCCTTATTGGGAAACGGTGGGTGGCCCCAACCGTTGGTGATATACATTCGAAACATTCAAGCGAAATGAGTTGTCGGTGATGTGTGGCCGGGTTGCAAGATGTTCTTGTTGAACCCAGTGTATTCGCCTCTAGACTATCGGAAGGTGGTTTCATACCTTGTCATAGTTGGAAATTCAATCTCCAATAAGAGCCCGCGGTTTTGATTGTATACTATATATATGGAATGTTAGATGCAAGCGTTCCGCTAGATATTATTTATTTGTGTTTAGACACTATTATAATATCATATAAGCTATGATTTCAAAAATAAATGATTTGACTTTAAAATAAAGTTGGGTGATGTTTTAAACATAGCGAGTTTTCTCACTCTTGTTCACCAGACTGATCCGACGTTTTGTAAATGCTCGGGTTAGACCGGGTTATGCATGTCAAGTTATCGGACGCTGTGAAGTCCGGAGACGAGCTGAAGGTGTTCAGATGTATGATATCTAGAATTTTTTCCACTGTGTGTTATACATGAGGACAGAGTAAAATAACTCTCCAGATGTATTGATGTATTGTAAGTTTTTATTTTAAAGCTCTCAATAAAGTTTCGTTCTATTATATTTTATTCCGCTTGATGTGAGACTATGATGTTGTTGTGTTCATCTTCTTCTTCTATTCTAAATTTTCTTTCTTTCTTATCTCACCCTCTATATTCTTTCATTAACTATCCGGTGTTTTCGATACTTGAGTTCAGGCAAGTATTACGGGTTTATGTACTATTATTGTAATTCGGGCGTCGAATCCCCTAGGTCGTTACAGCGGTATCAGGCCAAGTTTTAGTGATAACCTTAGCTCTGTGGCGCAAGTCGATAGAGATGGGGTTAGTAATACCCTAGTTTGAGTTTGAGTGTATATATACGAGGACGTATTTGTAAATTTTATATAAAAATGTTTTATATCGTGTTAATTGATTGGTTCAATTTTTGAACTAGAAATAGATATGATATTGTTTTATAAAGAGGGTAAAGGAAATAATTTTACCCGAAATATAATTTTATATAGAAAGGAATAATTTTATCAAATTATTTAGATATGGATTTGTTTGATTGATTTGATTGGAATTCAAACAGGGTTTTGAATTTGAAGGGTTTAATATAAACTGAAGAGATTTCACATATGGGATTTGTGAATGAGAATTTTAATTTGGAATTAAAATGGATCAGAATTTAACTTAAATATATATAAGTTAAATAAAATTTAAAGAGTAATCAAATGATATTTGAAAAAAAATCAGAATTTGGATTCTGAAATGGAAGTAAACTAATTTTGAAAATAAATTAGTTGATTGAATATTACGATTTAAACTTACTTGGTTAAGTAAGAGTTAATTTAAGAATGGATGTTGAGTTGGAATTAAATAAGATAAATTTGGAATTTGATTTAATAATGATTGAATGAAAATCAGTCGGATATTAATCGATCGATAATTATAGTCTGTAAAACCAAGTAATGGTAATATTAAATATAAATTGGATGATTGGTTAAACTGCTTTGACATTATTTGCTGATTTTTGTTTGATAGATTGGAAGTATAATTCATTAATGGACTAATGAGAAGTTAAATGAATTGAAATCTAAAGAGAATAAATTCCAATATAACTAAAGTGGAATGAAATTGAATATGATTTGAAATAAATGGTTTAGCCAGGTATTTACCAGTGAGTGATACCATATGTTTATGTTTAGAGAATTTGTGTAGTTATAATGGGTAATAATTGAAATGTTATTCAAAAATTCCATGAAATTTTTACTCACATAGTGGACTGAGTTGAGTATAGGTAACTGAAGTGTTTGAGGTTGATTTTGGTAGAGTATATCGCAATTAATTGAGCAAGTATGCTCAATAGCGCTTGCATAAGGTACGCTTACTTGAAATTATAATTTTTAGATTTTGAATTTTGTTTTCCGACTGCGTGAGTTGATGTATATATATTATTTGATCCTGCGATATCACATAAGTCACTCTGTACAGGGGAGACTCTGCCGAATTTTTCCGGGAATTTAATGTGTCAGAAAATTTTCGATATTTTTGAAAAATTTATCTACAATAGTGAATTGTTTTCGATTTGAAATGAATTGGAGTTTGACAAGTTAATGGGTTGTAACGTTTTTTCTACCTTAGTAATTTCGGGGACGAAATTCTTTTAAGGGGGGAAGAATGTAACGTCCCGTATTTTCGGTAATCAGATATTTAATTTATTTTATTATACTAAATATTGGTTTGTAATTTTAAATGGGTTTAAAACATACAATTCGTTAATAAACGAAGTTTGAACGTTAAGTTTATATATAATTATAAATCGAGCAAATAATGACGCAGTAGTTCGTAATTTACGATTTAAACTTAAATTGAATATACCGAATCCGATATAAGTCGGAATTCTGTGAAACAAGAAACGTTTGAATCGATTTGATTATAATTTTCTAATGAAAGAGAAAAATCGATATTTCGTGTTATAAATTGTTAGTTATCTCCAACTCAAATTTTAAAATAGTCGCTACGGAATTCATTAATAAACGAACGTTTATTTATAATATAAAAGATTTTTATTATATATTAAATATCGTTTAACCCGGACTGTAAATATTGAGTTTAATATATATATATATATATATGTTGGTTTATTCTAAAGCCGTGTAATATTTTATTTGGAAATATACGATTATAATAATTTAATATTATTTAAATATAATTATTGTAGATTTAAATATATTTTATCGTTGTTATAAAGGGCTTAGAAATAGATATCTATCCAAACGACCTCCGTTTTCGACGAAACGAATTTTATTGGAATGCGTGTAACTAGTTATTGCTAGATTTTTGGTTTGGAGTCAATCAAAGTTGTTTTATCCGTGTGTGCAATTTAAAGGTGAACCGATAAATTAGAATAAAACCATTGTGCAAACGGAGTCGGTTTTCAGCGAAATTAATTTCATTGAGACCGGAACGTTAAGACGTAGCGGTGTGTCCATTTGCATTATATGTAGAGCTCATGTATGATGGTACGTGTATATATCGGTTAGCGGTAACAGCGATTATTAGCGGTAATAATTTAATACCGTATTAAATTATATAAATTATAATAAATAAATATAAACAAAGCTTAATGCCTAAGTAACACACGCTATGCTAAAAAGAAAATTTTCCCTCTCTGCGTTGAAAGGAAAGCACCGCCTACCCATTCTATTTTCCTTGTGCATGAGCCTAACCCCATACAAGAAACACACCCGTACAAGCTTAAGCATGAATTAATGTAATCTATTGTCAGAACGTGCAAAGCTGTCCTATATTCTAGCAAAAGAAGGAATACTGCAAGCCTAGGCTATCCCATGCAGGCTAATAGAGGATGAAATTACATGAGCTGATTGAGTGAATAATTCGAGTAGTCTAACTCACCTAAGCACATGCCTACAGAACATATGAATGTACAGCGTTCTTATCCCAATATTTGTTTACGCATATATATACACCCATTCACTGAACCCTTTTCTTTCTGTTTTCCAAATCTCTCCCAGCAAAAACAATAATCATGTCTGCCTCCACCATTAAAAATAGACAACTAGAAAATAATCCCTTCTCAAAAATGATGGGCATAATGAAAAGTAAAGCCGACCTTTGTGTATGGGAATTAGAAGTGTATGTGGCCGTTTGGAACGAAGTGCATTCGTGAGCAGTAAAGGAACGTATGCAGGAGTTTAAAAGGAAGGAAGGGCACCTCGCATGAAGCAGTGGAAATGAGTATACATAAGGGGTTCACGCGAAACAAAGTTTTCTCTTGGGAATCACGATGGCATTGGCAAGTTAGTTTCAGATTTAAAGGAGCAGAAGAGAAACAAGTGGAAGGAGCAGCTTATACAAACGAGATGGAAGCCTGTACGTAATGTGGAAGAGAAATGAAAAGCCTGGGAATTTGGTGAAGGGGTCAGCCGACGTTATTGTAAGACATGGCCAAATTCTCTAAATCCAGTGATTTAAATTTACTTGATCTAATTACAAATAATAAACTAATGAAGCGTTAAATATAACAGGTGTAAATAAAATGGGATGTTGACTGATAATGTTTCATGCGTGAGGGAGGTGTTAAAAGGAAACGTATGTGAAGTAAGGAGTTGGGTCAACGCGCTGGTATGTTTTAAATCGAAGGGAACAAAGATGGATAATTAAAAGTGGATGATGGATTTATGTTGAAAGGTGAACACGTCATGCAGCTTTGACTATATGGTCGGCTAACTTTTTCTACATAGCCGTGGGTGGTATTTTCGAACCATGTGAATGGAGGATGTAGCATGGAAATAAAGGGAACAAAGCATGAACAGAAGGGAAGGAGAAACACTTGTAAGTGGGAAGAATTTTGTTGGGGAACTTTGTTACGAAGGGACTGAATTATAGAAATCAAGGGCGGCTCATTTTTGTTTTGAAGAGGAACCATAAAGATAATCGGGGAATTGAAGTACTGTAGAGAGTTGAACACAACTGTGAAGGAAGAAGACGGGATACTCCATGGGGAAAGTTTAAATAGGACGGATTAAATTTAGTTGAGGAATTAGTAATTAATTAAATACGGAGCATATACTAAAACCGCGTATAACTTTTTATTGTGTAACCAGAATTGAACCAGACAAGAGGTATCGGGATCATGGCGATAAAATCAATATTCTAGAACTGTTTTGGACAGAGACGGAAATAGCTGGATTTCACAGTTAAATTAAACGCTGTTTAATTTAACTGTAACCAAACCGCTGCAGCGAATGAATGGGATCAAAGTGAGTTTAACTCACTCAGTTTACCCACTTATATTTTACAAAAGTTGGGTTTTTATTTGTGTGCGCTATGGTTGCTAATGTTTGATATTAAATTGTTGTTATTGGCCGATTATTAAATTTATATAGATATATTGAATTGAATGATTAGGTTGAGGTAAAGTATTTGATGCAGGGAAAAACAGGTTGGAGGGATCTAACTGGATTCCTCACAGTAGTTGTTAAATTTCATTATATTATAATATATGTTAAATGGTATGGAATTTTAATGCAGGGATTGACAGGTTGGAGAAATCCAACAGGATTTCTCAATAATATTGATAATGTTTATCAATATGATTCGTTGTGTTCATTTGGATGTGAAATGAGTTTATATTTCACGGTTCAATACTTTAGCAGATATTTACCACTTTAGTATCTCGATAAGGAAATGATTTGTGAAATCGATATTACATTGATTTCAAATATTTTTCAAAGCTGTGTTCACATATGGTTTTGAAATATGATTTATACAGCGAATAGTAAATGGTTTATACAACGAATAGTTAATGGTTTATACAGTGAATAGTTAATGGCTTATACAACGGATAGTATATGGTTTGTGAAGCGAATGATATATGGTTTATAAAGAGAATGGTTAATGTTTTATAAATGAATTGAAATGGGTTTGTAAATGAAAGATAAAGGTTCGTAAATGAAAGGTATATTATTTTGTAAAGAAAAGGTGAAGAGTTTTGAAATGGAATCTGTAAAATTATTTACAGAAGTTAAGTTGAGATATTAATTTTATGAAATAATATTTAAATACTTTTGAAAATGGTTTGTGAGATTATAATAATATAATCGCTTTTAAAATGTTAAAGGGGATATGATAGGGTTTTAAGAAATTGGATCTTGTTGTACGCTGGATGAGTTGAGTAAATTTCCGAGGTATCAATCTGATGTTGTTTTCGGCCTTCGGGATTGATACTAAGAGATTTATTCACTTACCAATTTACAATGAGGGTCTAATGAGTAGAAGTGAATTAATAATGGAATTTTATTATTTCTTATAAGAAAAGGGAAATGTTTTCTGAACCAACAGTTTTAATATTTAATTAACGACGGGCTAACTAAAGAGGCTAAATGATGCTGAGTATTGAATCAGTGAATTCATTTTATATTTTATGATTGAATGGTTGTTTATTTGATAGTTAAATAACCGACTATCAAATCTGGCCTATACGATTTTTGGTACGGAAAGACCGGGATCGAATTATGTTCGAAAACCATTCCGACCATCAAATTACGAAATGTTGAAGATATTAGATACTGACCGAGATGGAGAAATTGAAGACCGTGGATATTTATAAAACGTTAGAATTACTTAAAATCTCGGGTTTAGTGGCCGGAGATATATTGTAATCCTATCGTGGTTGAAATCTACGGATTTGCAAGGACTACTCGTTACCGATCTATAGGGTGATACCTAGGATATGGTAGGAGAGTGCCTTCGGTTCATCCTGTTCCTGGATGACCGGTATAGACGAGTGTCTGACAGTGTATTTCTTAAGAGTCACGTACATTGACTTTTACAAACGTATTTCTGTTAGCTGTAGAGTATTTTTGGGGTCGTCAATTAGTGATTTGATGGATCTGACAATTGGCATTCAAAGTGAATGGTGATATGATGTTCTAAAGGTAGTGTTAAACCTCAAGCCTCTTCAACTAGGAAATGACAAAATCGGGCAGGTAGCATGGCTAAGTGTGTAGCTCCCAAGTAGGGTGTATAATCACTTATCTAGAGAAAATCCATTTTTTTCTTTAATCTATTTCGATGCTGTCCCTTATCGGGAAACGGTGGGTCACCCCCAACCGTTGGTGATATACATTCGATACACTCAAGCGAAACGAGTGGTCGGTTATGTGTGGCCGGGTTGCAAGATGTTCTTGTTGAACCCAGTGTATTCGCCTCTAGAGATACACTATCGGAAGGTGGTTCCATACCTTGACATAGTTGGAAATTCAATCTCCAATAAGAGCCCGCGGTTTTGATTGTATACTATATATATGGAATGTTAGATGCAAGTGTTCCGCTAGATTAATATTTATTTGATTTTAGACACTATTATAATATCAGATAAGCTATGATTTCAAAAAGAAATGATTTGACTTAAAAATCAAGTTGGGTGATGTTTTAAACTTAGCGAGTTTTCTCACTCTTGTTCACCAGACTGATCCGGCGTTTTGTAATTGCTCGGGTTAGACCGGGTTGTGCAGGTCAGGTTATCGGACGCTGTGAAGTTCGGAGACGAGCTGAAGGTGTTCAGACGTATGATATCTAGAATATTTTCCGCTGTGTGTTATACATGAGGACAGAGTAAAATAACTGTCCAGATGTATTGATGTATTATAAGTTTTTATTTCAAAGCTCTCAATAAAGTTTCGTTCTATTATATTTTATTCCGCTTGATGTGAGACTCTGATTTTGTTGTGTTCTTCTTCTTCTATTTTAATTTTTCTTTCTTTTTTATCTCACCCTCTATATTCTTTCATTAAGTATCTGGTGTTTTCGATACTTGAGTTTAGGCAAGTAATATGGGTTTATGTATTATTATTGGAATTCGGGCGTCGAATCCCCTAGGTCGTTACAGCGGTATCAGGGCAAGGTTTAGTGATAACCTTAGCTCTGTTGCGTAAGTCGATAGAGATGGGTTTAGTAATACCCTAGTTTGAGTTTGAATGTATATATACGAGAGCGTATTCGTAAATTTTATATAAAAATGTTTTATATCGTGTTAATTGATTGGTTCAATTTTTGAACTAGAAATTGGTATGATATTGTTTTACAAAGAGGGTAAAGGAAATAATTTTTCCCGAAATATATTTTTATATAGAAAGGAATAATTTTATCAAATTATTTAGATATGGATTTGTTTGATTGATTTGATTGGAATTCAAATCGGGTTTTGAATTTGAAGGGTTTAATATAAACCGAAGAGATTTCACATATGGGATATGTGAATGAGAATTTTAATTTGGAATTAAAATGGATCAGAATTTAACTTAAATATATATAAGTTAAATAAAATTTAAAGAGGAATCAAATGATATTTGGAATAAAAATCAGAATTTGGATTCTGAAATGGACGTAAACTAATTTTGAAAATAAATTAGTTGATTGAATATTGGGATTTAAACTTACTTGGTTAAGTAAGAGTTAATTTAAGAATGGATGTTGAGTTGGAATTAAATAAGATAAATTTGGAATTTGATTTAATAATGATTGAATGGAAATCAGTCTGATATTAATTGATCGATAATTATAGTCTGTAAAACCAAGTAATGGTAATATTAAATATAAATTGGATGATTGGTTAAACTGCTTTGACATTATTTGCGGATTTTTGTTTGATAGATTGGAAGTATAATTCATTTATGGACTAATGAGAAGTTAATTGAATTGAAATCTAAACAGAATAAATTCCAATATAACTAAGGTGGAATGAAATTGAATATGATTTGAAATAAATGGTTTAGCCCGGTATTTACCAATGAGTGATACCATATGTTTATGTTTAGAGAATTTGTATAGTTATAATGGGTAATAATTGAAATGTTATTCAAAAATTCCATGAAATTGTTACTCACATAGTGGACTGAATTGAGTATAGGTAACTAAGGGTTTGAGGTTGATTTTGGTAGAGTATATCGCAATTAATTGAGCAAGTATGCTCAATAGCGCTCGCATAAGGTACACTTACGTGAAAATATAATTTTTGGGTTTTGAATTTTTTTTTGACTGCGTGAGTCGGTGTATATATATTATTTGATCCTGCGATATCACAGAAGTCACTCTGTACAGGGGAGACTCTACCGAATTTTTCCCGGAATTTAATGTGTTAGAAAATTTTCAATATTTTTGAAAAAATTATCTACAATAGTGAATTGTTTTCGATTTGAAATGAATTGGAGTTTGACAAGTTAATGGGTTGTAACGTTTCTTCTACCTTAGTAATTTCGGGGACGAAATTCTTTTAAGGGGGAAGAACGTAACGTCCCGTATTTTTGGTAATCAGATATATAATTTATTTTATTATACTAAATATTGGTTTGGAATTTTAAATGGGTTTCAAATATACAATTCGTTAATAAACGAAGTTTGAATGTTAAGTTTATATATAATTATAAATCGAGCCCATAATGACGCAGTAGTTCGTAATTTACGATTTAAACTTAAATTGAATATACCGAATCCGATATAAGTCGGAATTCTGTGAAACAAGAAACGTTTGAATCCATTTGATTATAATTTTCTAATAAAAGAGAAAAATCGATATTTCGTGTTATAAATTGTTAGTTATCTCCAACTCAAATTTTAAAATAGTTGCTACGGAATTCATTAATAAACGAATGTTTATTTATAATATAAAAGATTTATATTATATATTAAATATCGTTTAACCCGAACTGTAAATATTGAGTTTAATATACAAATATATATATATATATATATGTTGGTTTATTTTAAATCCGTGTAATATTTTATTTGGAAATATACGATTATAATAATTTAATATTATTTAAATATAATTATTGTAGATTTAAATATATTTTATCGTTGTTATAAAGGGCTTAGAAATAGTTATCTATCCAAACGACCTCCGTTTTCGACGAAACGAATTTTATTGGAATGCGTGTAACTAGTTATTGCTAGATTTTCGGTTTGGAGTCAATCAGAGTTGTTTTATCCATGTGTGCAATTTAAAGGTGAACCGATAAATTAAAATAAAACCATTGTGCAAACAGAGTCGGTTTTCAGCGAAATTAATTTCATTGAGACCGAAACGTTAAGACGTAGCGGTGTGTCCATTTGCATTATATGTAGAGATCATGTGTGATGGTACGTGTATATATCGGTTAGCGGTAATAGCGATTATAAGCGGTAAAAATTTACTACCATATTAAATTATATAAATTATAATAAATAAATATAAACAAAGCTTAATGCCTAAGTAACACACGCTATGCTATAAAGAAAATTTTCCCTCTCTGCGTTGAAAGAAAGCACCGCCTACCCATTCTATTTTCCTTGTGCATGAGCCTAACCCCATACAAGAAACACACCCGTACAAGCTTAAGCATGAAGTAATGTAATCTAGTGTCAGAACGTGCAAAGCTGTCCTATATTCTAGCAAAAGAAGGAATACTGCAAGCCTAGGCTATCCTATGCAGGCTAATAGAGGATGAAATTACATGAGCTGATTGAGTTAACAATTCGAGCAGTCTAACTCACCTAAGCACATGTCTACAGAACGCACGAATGGACAACGTTCTTATCCCAATATTTGTTTACGCATATATATACACCCATTCACTGAACCCTTTTCTTTCTGTTTTCCAAATCTCTCCCAGCAAAAACAATAATCATGTCCGCCTCCACCATTAAAAATAGACGACCGAAAAATAATCCCTTCTCCAAAATGATGGGCATAATGAAAAGTAAAGTCGACCTTCGTGTATGGGAATTAGAAGTGTATGTGGCCATTTGGAATGAAGTGCATTCATGAGTAGTAAAGGAACGTATGCAGGAGTTTAAAAGGAAGGAAGGGCACCTCGCGTGAAGTAGTGGAAATGAGTATACATAAGGGGTTCACGCGAAACAAAGTTTTCTCTTGGGAATCACGATGGCATTGGCAAGTTGGTTTCGGATTTAAAGGAGCAGAAGAGAAACAAGTGGAAGGGGCAGCTTAAACAAACAAGATGGAAGCCTGTACCTAATGTGAAAGAGAAATGAAAAGCCTGGGAATTTGGTGAAGGGGTCAGCCGACGTTATTGTAAGACATGGCCAAATTCTCTAAATCCAGTGATTTAAATTTACTTGATCTAATTATAAATAATAAACTAATGAAGCATTAAATATAACAGGTGTAAATAAAATGGGATGTTGACTGATAATGTTTCATGCGTGAGGGAGGTGCTAAAAGGAAACGTATGTGAAGTGAGGAGTTGGGTCAACGCGCTGGTATGTTTTAAATCGAAGGGCACAAAGTTGGATAATTAAAAGTGGACGATGGATTTATGTTGAAAGGAGAACACGTCATGCAGCTTTGACTGTGCGGTCGGCAAACTTTTTCTACGTATCCATGGGTGGTATTTTCGAACCACGTGAATGGAGGATGTTGCATGGAAATAAAGGGAACAAAGCATGAACAGAAGGGAAGGAGAAACACTTGTACGTGGGAAGAATTTTGTTGGGGAACTTTGTTACGAAGGGACTGAATTATAGAAATCAAGGGCGGCTCATTATTGTTTTGAAGAGGAATATAAAGATAATTGGGCAATTGAAGTACTGTAGAGAGTTGAACACAACTGTGAAGGAAGAAGACGGGATACTCTATGGGGAAAGTTTAAATGTTATGAATTAAATTTAGTTGAGGAATTAGTAATTAATTAAATAAGGAGCATATACTAAAACCGCATATAACTTTTTACTGTGTAACTAGAATTGAACCAGACAAGAGATACCGGGATCATGGCGATAAGATCAATATTCTGGAACTGTTTTGGATAGATACAGAAATAGCTGGATTTCACAGTTAAATTAAACGTTGTTTAATTTAACTGTAACCAAACCGCTGCAATGAATGAATGGGATCAAAGTGAGTTTAACTCACTCAGTTTACCCACTTATATTTTACATAAGTTGGGTTTTTATTTGTGTGTGTTATGGTTGCTAATGTTTGATATTAAATTGTTGTTATTGGCTGATTATTTAATTTATATCGATATATTGAACCAAATGATTATATTGAGGTAACGTATTTGATGCAGGGAAAAACAGGTTGGAGGGATCCAACTGGATTCCTTACAGTAGTTGTTAAATTTCATTATATTATAATATATGTTGAATGGTATGGAATTGTAATTAAAGGATTGACAGGTTGGAGAAATCCAATAGGATTTCTCAACAATATTGATAATGTTTATCAATATGATTCGTTGTGTTCATTTGGATGTGAAATGAGTTTATATTTCACGGTTCAGTACTTTAGCAGATATTTATCACTTTAGTATCGTCGATAAAGAAATGATTTGTGAAATCGATATTAAATCGATTTCAAACATTTTTCAAAGATGTGTTCACATATGGTTTTGAAATATGATTTATACAGCGAATAGTTAATGGTTTGTACATCGAATAGTATATGGTTTATAAAGAGAATGATATATGGTTTATAAAGAGAATGATATATGGTTTATAAAGCAAATGGTTAATGTTTTATAAATGAAGAAATGGATTTGTAAATGAAAGATAAAGGAATTCGTAAATGAAAGGTAAATGATTTTCTAAAGAAAAGGTGAAGGGTTTTGAAATGGAATCGGTAATATTATTTACAGAAGTTAAGTTGAGATATTTTGATTAATTTTGTGAAATAATATTTAAATAATATTGAAAATGATTTGTGAGATTATAATAATACAATCGCTTTAAAAATGTTAAAGGGAATATGGTACGGTTTTAAGAAATTGGAACTTGTTGTATGCTGTTCCAGTTGAGTAAATTTCCGACGTATCAATCTGATGTTGGTTTCGGCCTTCAGGATTGATACTAAGAGATTTATTCACGTACCAATTTACAATGAGGGTCCAATGAGTAGAAGTGAATTAATAATGGAATTTTCTTATTTCTAATAAGAAAAGGGAAATGTTTTCCGAATCAATAGTTTTAATATTTAATTAACGACGGGCTAATTAAAGAGACTAAATAAATGATGCTGAGTATTGAATCAGTGAATTCATTTTATATTTTATGACTGAATGGTTGTTTATTTGATAGTTAAATAACCGACTATCAAATCTGGCCTATACGATTGTTGGTACGGAAAGACCGGGATCAAATTATGTTCGAAAACCATTCCAACCATCAAATTACGAAATGTTAAAGATATCAGATACTGATCAAGATGGAGAAATTGTAGACTGTGGATATTTATAAAACGTTAGAATTACTTAAAATCTCGAGTTTAGCGGTTGGAGATATACTGTAATCCTATCGTGGTTGAAATCTACGGATTTGCAAGGACTACTCATTATCGATCTATAGGGTGATACCTAGGATGTGGTAGGAGAGTGCCTTCGGTTTATCCTGTTCCTGGATGACTGGTATGGACGAGTGTCTGACAGAGTATTTCTTAAGAGTCACATACATTGACTTTTACAAACGTACTTCTGTTAGCTGTAGAGTATTTTTAGGGTTGTCAATTAGTGATTTGATGGATCTGACAATGTGGCATTCAAAGTGAATGGTGATATGATGTTCTAAGGGTTGTGTTAAACCTCAAGCCTCTTCAACAGCGAAATGACAAAAATCAGGCCGGTAGCATGGCTAAGTGGTTAGCTCCCGAGTAGGGTGTATAATCACCTATCTAGAGAAAATCCATTTCATTCTTTAATCTATTTCGATGTTGTCCCTTATCGGGAAACGGTGGGTCGCCCCCAACTGTTGGTGATATACATTTGAAACACTCAGGCGAAATGAGTGGTTCGTCATGTGTGGCCGGGTTGCAAGATGTTCTTGTTGAACCCAGTATACTCGCCTCTAGAGATACGCTATCGAAAGGTGGTTCCATACCTTGTCATAGTTGGAAATTCAATCTCCAATAAGAGCTCGCGGTTTTGATTGTACACTATATATGTGGAACGTTAGATGCAAGCGTTACGCTAGATTAATATTTATTTGTGTTTAGACACTATTATAATATCAGATAAGCTATGATTTCAAAAAGAAATGATTTGACTTTAAAATCAAGTTGGGTGATGTTTTAAACTTAGCGAGTTTTCTCACTCTGGTTCACCAGACTGATCCGGCGTTTTGTAAATGCTCGGGTTAGACCGGGTTGTGCTGGTTCAGGTTGTCGGACGCTGTGAAGTCCGGAGATGAGCTGAAGGTGTTCAGACATATGATATCTAGAAATTTTTCCGCTGTGTGTTATATATGAGGACAAATTAAAATAACTGTCCAGTTGTATTGAGGTATTGTAAGTTTTTATTTTAAAGCTCTCAATAAAGTTTCGTTCTATTATATTTTATTCCGCTGCGATGTGAGACTCTGATGTTGTTGTGTTCTTCTTCTTCTATTCTAAATTTTCTTTCTTTCTTATCTCACCCTCTATATTCTTTCATTAACTATCTGTGTTTTCAATACTTGAGTTCTAGCAAGTAATATGGGTTTATGTATTATTGTTGGAATTCGAGCGTCGAATCCCCTGGGTCGTTACAGTTATGTAACCAGTTATGGGTTTGGTTGTATTCTCGAATATGTGCCCGGTTATGGTTGTATCTAAAAATTCTATAATTTTTGTTTGATGATTACAAACATATATTTATTATTATAAATGTGTTTGTAATTGTACTGTTATACCACATCAGAGACAGAATATAATATTTATATTTAAATGTAATACTACTGCACAATAATTTAAATATTCAAACTGTAATAACCCGGAAATCCGAGCCAATTGAATTTTTTATTTTGGCAATTTTAGTGAAATTTGAATATTTAAAATGAATTAATTTAAATAAAAAGGACGAGAAATTTATGATGAATAGAATTAGAATGTATATATTTATATACGTCGTCGTTAGAATAAAAATATTTATTTATAATTATAAAAGGAATTGAAAATGGTGCGGTAGTTCGAAATTTCGACTTCAAAGTTCAATTGAATGTACAGGATTCAAAATAAACCGGTTTTTAGTGAAACCAAAAATATCTGAATCAATTTGAGAATATCTTTCCAACGAATCCGAAAAATTGAAATTTCATAGCGGGGATAAAAAGTTATGCCCAGTTGAAATTTCAGAATAGTCGCTATGGAATTTTGTTTTGCAAACGACCTCGGTTTTCGACGAAACCACTTTTGTTGGATACAGGATGTAGAAATATTGCTAGATTTCAAAATTCATAATTTTCTGAATCAATATGTTAGCGTGGCGAAGGAAAATGCGTTTGACTAGTTTAAGTCAATTTTGATCGACCAGAAAATGGCCATTTTTCAAAAGGTCTCAGAATTTGATGAAATTAGT
Source organism: Allium sativum (assembly GCA_030737875.1). Lineage (NCBI taxonomy): Eukaryota > Viridiplantae > Streptophyta > Magnoliopsida > Asparagales > Amaryllidaceae > Allium > Allium sativum. The sequence continues at coordinate 610,059,411 of CM060922.1, forward strand.
TTTGTTAGGATCGTATCATTAATACGAAGTTAGAAATATTTTTTCTGGAATTTTTGGGGTTCGTATGTGGCCCCGGTAAATTGAAATGTGCATTCAAATTCAATATATTGATTTATATTTTGATTTTGACGGAAACTGATCGAAATGATCGAATCAGCTTATAATACATATCCCATTGTGTTCGGAATGGGGGTAATTAGCTATGGACGACAAATTTTTATATACACCCTCCCTCCCCTCTTTTCAACGCCCCCTTCCCCCCTCCCTCCCCCCCCGTTTATTCTCATTCGAACGATAAAGGGAAAAGAAAAAAAAGGGAATTGAACCCTAAGTCGCCCCGCTCAAGCCACGACCACCGCCGCTAGTGGCGTGCGCGCCTCCCCTGGCCTCCGTCGCCGATGACCGGACCTCTCCCCCTTCCTCTCCTCTTCCCCGTAGCTTCTCTCCACCCTCCTCTTCTGATTTTTGTCGTAACCCCCAAACCCGTGTAGCCTGACTCCCTAGCCGCCATCTCAGCGCCCCACCATCGTCGTAGGCCCCTCCACAGCCCCCAAAACCCGCGAGCCCTAGCCTCCAACCCCCTTCTTCGATCGATGTGAGTTTCTTATCCTTTTTATTTCATATAGCGGATAAAAATAGGAATTTTATTTTATATAAAAGCATTGTTTAAAAGCTATGATTTTAATTTATATTGTTTGCGATAAAGATAGTATTTTTAATACACAAAGTTATGATTTTTATTTCAGAAGGAGCATTATAAAAATGAGATTTTTATATATATGTTATCATGACAAGAATATAATTTTATACATAGTGGTATTATAAATAAAAATATGATTTTTTGTAGAATAGGAATAATAAAAATATGATTTTTATAATATATAGATAATAAAAATTTGATCTTTGTTTATATAGCAAAGAGAAAGGATTAGATTTTTCTAATTGAAAATATTAGATTTTTGGAATTAAAAAGATCGTATTTTTGGAATTAAAAAGATCGTATTGTTGAAATTAAAATTTTTGTATTATTGATATTAAAAAGATTGTATTTTTGAAATTAAAAAGATGAGATTTTTAAATATGGAAAAATATAATTGTTTCTATATAAATAGCGTAGTAAAAATATATGAAGTAGAAATAAAAATGTGATTTTTATTTATTGGAATGAAGCGATAAAAAAATAATTTTTATTATGAACAGCGTGGTAAGGACTGCATTGGAATTTCAAACAAATCCAAACGGTTCAGAAGTTCAGAAATAGAGAATGACAGAGTGGATCCCTCGGTGAGAACTCCTCACCTTTAATTTATTTCTATTTTGAAATATATACTAGGATGCAGACGATGCTTAGTAGCACCCGACACCCGTCGTCCACAGACCATGGATGGCTTGTTTGTTTGGTTGATGTGTTGTGAAAATTGATTGTGTGATGTGGATTGAATAAATATTTTATAGTTAAAAATATAATTTTTAATGTGTATATAAAATAAATATATATAAACAAATCGGACGATTTGTTTATATACACTGATTTGACTGATATTGATTGGGACGATAAATTTTACACATTGCCCAACTGCACAAATAAAATCTGTGTCTGTTGATTTGAAACCCCATACGAGTATTGGGATGATATTTGACGTAAACTAATCCCGATTGTTTAGTTGTATGTCAATCGATGGGTTGACAGACTGTGTAAGCGTTAATTATTTATATTTAATGCTTATGCAGTTGTGTGGTGCACTCTGGATGATGGTTGATGATTTATCATTGCTATTATATACATGTGTTTTATGGAATCCATATAATTAATATTATATGGTAATTGATTGGGCCTCATTCTAATTTGGAAAATAAAGAATATTATAAAATAATATAAATTCATGTGTTGAATAGAATGAATATTCATGTGTTGAATAGAACGAAAATTCATGTGTTGAATAATATAAATTCATGTGTTGAATAGAATGAATATTCATGTGTTGAATAAAAATATAAATTCATGTGTTGAATAAAATATATATATTCATGTGTTGAATAAAAATATATATTCATGTGTTGAAGAAAATATTCATTTGTTGAATAGAATAACGAAGTTATTGAAATATATAAAGCCGTGTTGATTAGATATGCGCCATTTTGACGCGAACGATATTTATATCGATTATATTCGTTTTTAAAATGAATATAGAAAAGGAAGTAATTTCAAAATATAATGTTTTGAAAATATTATCATTTGTATATTGATGATGTGGAATATTCAATTTTGATTAGAAATTTAATATGAAGTTGAAATCGTTTCGAAAATGAATTTAAAACGATTTATAAAATACGTTTTAAAAGGAAATCGACGAAATATATATAATATATATATATAATGGCCTGAATAGAAGGCGTCGCGCCGCGGCAGTTCGCGAATTTCGACCATTGACTTCGAATGGATAGTACGGGAGATCCGACCGTCGGATTCTCCTAAAACCTGAACCGTTGGGTTCGTATCGAAAAGAGCTTTCTAACGAATATTAGAGATTTGAAATCTAACGGTTGGATTTGGAATCATGTCCAAATCAAATTTGGAAAAGGTCGTTGTAAGTGCAGTTCGATGGCCGTTGATGGAAATCAACTGTACGGGCCTTGATAAAATTATTAAAAATAGTAGTAATTTGTGTAGAATCATAAGAAATGATTTGGAAAGAATTGGGATGAAAAATTCCATATTTGAAAAGATAAAAATAGTTTTTTATCGAAATGAACTAGTTTTGAACTAGAATTATAATCCCATTTATTTTTACAATAAATAAAGTGGATTTGAAATGGTTTTGAAAATAATTTGAATTTCCAATAATTTAATTGGAATGGATTTGAATCGAAATTGTCTTTGGAATATTTCGATGTTGGATTTCATGATTATACAGATATTGTTATGGAAATTTGAAAGATATATTTATGTCGTTATTTCCAATACGATATTTGTTGGTCGTAGAATTTGATATTGAATATAAGCCGATATATTTTCTATTCAGAGCCTTATATTTAGTATCAAATGAGATTCGGGTTTGTCATGAATGGTGCCTTCACTAACACTGTTCTTAAACCCAGTTGAGAAAAAGATTAAATCTTTTTATTTCGATTTAATGAAGTGTACCAATTAAATGGTATTTAATTGGAATTGAATTGGAGTTGATTTTTGGGTTTATCGTGAACAGTGTTTTAAATAACACTTGTTCTTTAACCCGATAATTAATGGAATGTGATTTTGGATTTATCGTGAACCGTGTTTCAGATGACATTGGTTCTTTAACCCAGTTAAAGAAAGGATATTGATTTTTGGAAAGATTAAAACTAAGTGGAGTTTTAATGAATCTTTAATTAGATTGAAGTGATCGAGAATGGGGTATCACTAGTTTTGCTCCAGGCGATAGTTAAATCTTTAATTAGATTTGAACGTGAAATGGTAATTAAATTTACCGATAACACCGTAGTGTCAGATATGAAGTATGACCAGTTTTACTTCATGGGATGAATAGGTTGGGATTGGGAAATAAAATAAATGATTACTGCGGTGTGGTTCGCTAATCCCAACTAATTTGAATTGATATTCAAAGGAAGATTAAAGAATAAATTTAAAGAATTTATCTTTGATAAAATTAATGGGAACCTTTCCCAAAGTGTAAGAATATTTGAATAAAATAATATTCTGAATTGGAATGAGGCGTATGTTGTGCTTGTGTAACACTTGTTTATTATATACGCGAGTTATTCAGAAAGACCAGGTTTATCCCATTCTGAATAACTGATTCGACGTGGTGTCGAGGATGAAGACGGTGGTCGAAGACCAGAGGTCCTCACATCGTTTGGGTGATTACTGATGATCTTGATTGGGTTGTACACCCAAGAGGAGGGAATCAGTTGGTGATCGTCCAGACGTACTTGGAGATCGATTGATATGCGAGGTACAAGGTGCCTCCGGTTTCGTTCAGACCCAGAGCGAACTTGTAAATGGACTGTGTGTCTGACATTGGATTTTATTCTGTGTGATTGATTTCTATTAAATATATATCTGTTTGGCGGCAGAGAATTTATTCTCTTGCTTAACGCCCTTCTCTGAGACGTACGAGCTCAGAGGTTATATATTGATGGATATCAATTGCTTGGTGTGAATTGCCTGTGTGGCATGCCTAAGTGGCAATTGATCAAGGCTTCTGTTGAAAAGCAAAGTCTTGTGGTTGATGATCAAAGCACAACCTATGTGGCACAGCTTTGTGTAGCGTTGATTCGCGAGCCTCACACCCCGGTCGTGAACCAGAAACGGGAGAGGACGGCAGGGAGGGCATGCGTTTCTTTCTAGCTAGGGTGGTGTCAGTGACCTACCAACCCTGACATTTATATTATTTTCACCTATGTGGTTGTTGCTGTTGCGAGGCGCCTTGGATATATCGGTGACTATGTGAAGCCGATGGAGTCATTGGACTCGTTGACGCCCCAAAGGGCGGGGAAACGCAGTGTCCGTGGTTTAAGTTTAATCCACATCGGTGGACCGGCCCTGTTGCTCCAAGGGCCCACCTGAGTCTGGATCCTGAGACAAGGGCTAGAGTGTCTCGAATCGGTAGAGGACTATCTTTTGCCTCGATTCACGGATGGAAATCCAACTTCCAATACATGACTTTGCGGTTTTGATTGTAGAGCCTAGTATGGCGACATGATATATGGTACCCATGCCGTCTATGATTGATATTTATGATTGAAATTGTTTTGACACTATACACTTATAGTAATAATAAAAGATGAAATTTAGCGTATCAAGCATTCTTTGGCTATTATAAGGTAAAACCCTATCCTCCGGCTTGTGTTGCATTGTGTGATGGGACCTGGGTCTTATAATAGCTTCATTGTTCTTTATTTAGCATTGCGCTGTTTGTTTTATGCACTGGTATTCTTGGGAGGAAACCCATTTCGTGTTATACGGCGTGGTCCCTTGATTTACCTAACTTTAAAATAAAGATTAATAACTGTTTTAGTTCTCACACCAGTCACATGACTGACCTGGAGTTTATTGTTTTAACCTAAACTCTGGGTGCCCTCATTTTCCGCATGGGCAGCTAGTAGTTTCGGTTTTGCAGATTTATATTCATAGGATCCAGATTTACAACTAGAACGATATCCGGAAAGCTCTGTATCCGTATATTCTTTTCAGTTGTGTTTTATATTATTTTCCGTTGCTATGTAATGTATTGTAATCTCTGGTATTTCTCAAATGTATATTATTTGTTAATACTCTGTATATTCTTGTATTCTGATGAATTGTTGTAATAAGCAATGAAATGTTCTTCTGTTTGCGTTCTGGTTTGTCGTGTTCTCAAAACAATCAGGGGTTTCGAACGGTCTTGGTCGGTTTAGCGATCGATTCGGATCGAGCGAAATTCCTTTTCGTCACACAGTATTTTATTTAAATAAAATATTTCATTTCAATACTTCAAAAGTACAAATTTACAACTCCACTATTCGTATATCTCACTGTAATACAGTACATTTCATAATCGATTTTATATACAGTGCTCCTCACTACAATACAATCAGACACATTTCACTTATGTTGTACAAATTCTTTTATACACTCATATACTGTTTCATAGCTTTGTTTTCTTTCTTCTAGCTATTTCACTGTCAGTCCAGTCTTCATACTTCATCACTGTCCATCCAGTCTTTATACCTGTCACAATTAGAAACACACACAGTAGTCCAGAACAAAAATAATTTTATATTCTAGCAGATATATTTTTTATTTTAAAAATTTATTTGCCTCAGAATTTTGGTGTGTTTCTCATCATTTTTCATGACTTGATCTGATTTATCTGTATATCCATCTGTGTCTGGACAGCTTGTGATATTCACAGGGATACACTGTAAATACCACAAGGTAGACAAATTGTCTGTAGTGCTCACATATATAATCTTCCGTGCAGTATACATGTGTACACATACATATGTATGTATATGCATATTTACTATGCAGGGACAATATGGTCAAAAAGGGACAGTGACATAACTGGTGCAAGTGCATCATGGTCGAGGATTAAAAAAACACATTTCAAATACCAAAGGTCATGGCAAAAAGGGATATTACTGCATGATCAAGACAGGAAACAAGGTCGAGCAGGGATGAGTACAATACAGGTCAGTTGACTTGTATAAACATTGAAGCAAGACTGCTACTACACATGTATACCAACATAGCTGCTACAAAAGGCAATTTTAAGTGCATGGACTAGGGCTAGAGATCAAAAATACAAGTGAAGCATGGTTCAGAAAGCTCAAATGACCAAGCAACCAATACATGAAGATTTCAAGCTCATATAAACATGCATGTACAAGGGCATTTGCTTTGGAGACAACAATATGTAACATGGATTCAAAAGCAAACATTCACATGAGAATATGCATCGAAACCATAGTTCAACAAGTAAAACAATGGAACAACATGTCAAAACATATCATCAAAATGACATGGGGTGCTACATGCATAAGCTAGGTGTAGCTAAATGGGAGCATGAAACCAACATGAAATGGTGCAGCCCAAATAACAAAATGGTTCAAAAAAGGGTAAATATGAACAAATGTAGACTAATGGAGATGGCATGGACAAGAGTATGTAATTCAAGAACAAGTGTATAACAGTGGTGCAACATAAAACATAGGTTCAAGGCAGCATGAGTATGGCTACAACAATATGAACATCATCATGCATACAGATACATGCATGGAGTACAAGACTTCAAAATGTAATTCAAAGAACTCATGTTTAATTGGTTCAAGCAAGAGGAGAACACTGAACAAGTATGAACAAGAGACACACACATATGCTAAATATACAGTGATCGTCTGTGCACCACAGTGGGCATATAAGTGCAAGTGAAACAGTGCACAAAGCATGTTTAAGTGAACAAGTCTCAGAGTAGTGCACAAACAAATCCGGTGTGAAATATCTATTCATAATTAGAGGGGAAAGATAGTGCACTTCTCAATTTCGTAAACAGGAAAGGTTAAAAGGGTTTGGCAAGAAATAGGCAATCTGGTTTATAAGGGAGTGCACACGAAATTTCAATTAAATCAGAAAAAGTCTTGTTCAAATTTCCAGATTTAAAAACAATTTATTTCTGGCAAGAAAATATTCGGCAATTGAATTTTAAGCAAGAGATAATTTTGGCAACAAATTAATATGGGACAGAATCTCTCTTACATGTTTTCAATTCATAAATTCACAGCATTTCAGGGAGGCCATAAATCATATATTGATATTCCCAGAAATCATGAGAGCTAGTTTAGGCAAGAAATCTCCTAATTTAACCGTGTGAATATTTAGCAAAAGAAATATGCATGGGGCAGATAACACGAACAATTTGTAGTTAGAAACATTTTTGGGCAACAAACTTTTCCAGAAAATCAATTTTGGCATATACTAAATCACGGCCGCAATTAAAAAATTCACGGCAACAAAAGTTTTTCCAGAAATTCAATGATTCATTTTGGGCAACAGTTCAAGCCAAGTCGACTAAATCCAAATCAATTCAAAGCTAATATCACGCATACAAATCTTTCAAGTCATATGCGGAAATCAGAGTGAATATAGGATTATATAATCCTATTTAAACACCAATAACATCACAGGCAAGGATTATCGAAACTACAAGCAATGAATTGAAGAAAAGAACAAAAATCAAAGAGCTCACTTTTTAGGGTTTCGATCGAGAGAAATTCCCAATCAAGGGATATACAAGCATAAAGAGATCGAGTTTCAGAATTTCCCAAGCAATCTTATTCAAGCGTCGCGAATCTAGGAGAAAAGGAGAACCCTAATTTGGTTTTCTTAAGTCGGCCAATACTTTTTTCAACAAAGCCTTGCAAATGATAAAAGGGGGCCGACTTATTTTGTTGAAGGGAAAAGGGGTTTTTCAATTTATTTTTTATATTGTTTTGTTTTAATTTCATTTGTAAATCGATTATACATTTTTTAGTGTCTGTCAAACTAAGTGATCTAGTTAGTTTTTACTAGTAGTTTTCTAATGTTTGTAATAACTAGGTTTTACTGGCTACAGGTTTGTAGCTAGGGGGAAATATGATATGGGGGATATTAATCGGTCTTGGGTTTTGAGCATAGGATTAGAGCAGGAGCAGGGTTGCGAGTTTATAGGGTTTGTAAGCGAGATCTGTTTTATTACCTAGTAGAAACCTTAGTGAATGTAGCAGTAGGCAGGTTTGCCGAAGCTGGGTATACATGTGTGTTATTTATTTCCTGCATCTATTTTTATCTACTGCAATCTGTTCTATGATATTTTAATATCTCGAATTAAATTCAGTAAGCCCTATCCACCCTCTTCTATGGTTAAACTAGATCCAACAAGTGGTATCAGAGCTAGGTATTTTATTTGCTCTAGAGATGGTGCCCCCTAGTTGTTAGTATAGCGAGAGTCAGTCCAGTGATATTCCAATTATTTTCAATGGGACTGATTTTTTAATTTGGAAATCGAAATCGAAATCTATTTAAAATATATTAATTTTGAATATTGGGATATTATTGAAAATTTGAGAGATATTTTAGATAAGAAAAATAAACTTGGTAGTGCTCGTGTTATGCATATTCTGCATTCTTGTCTTAGTAATAATCAGCTTAAACTTATCTCTCATTGTTTGACTGCGCAGGATATTTGAAAAACTCTCGACAAGTTGTATGGAACGGACAACAACTGCTCAAAATCCCAGAATGTCAACTCACATTTAGATCTATGCTTGAAAGGAGAAACAGACGAAAATTCAAGTAGATCAGACGATGGAGATTCAACAGACAATGAGACTGAAAGTTTCTCAGATGAAGATTTAGTTTTTATGTGTGCCGACTTAACTAAATTTGTTGATAAACTCCAACTGAAAAACAAATCTCTGAAATCTAAAAATCATGAGTTGAGTAGCAAAATTAACTGTTTGGAATCAAAACTTTCAAATGTCATGAAATTTGGAAATTCTGATTGTGAAAATTGTTTGAAATTAAAAACCGATCTCGATCATCTAAATAAAAATATACAAAGGCTTGAAGAGGAAATTCTGATCTTAAAAGATAACGAGATTGTGTTAAAAGATATAGACAATTCTTTACGAAAGGAAGTTGAAAATTTTAAGACTACCAAAAACTCCAAACATGATTTTTGCTGAAAAACAAAATTTGTTGAAAACGAACTTGATCTTGAATGAACTTGAAAGTGATATTGAAAAATTCAAGAATTTTGAAAAACGTGAGTTTGAAAAGAAAAAACTTTATGAATTTGAAATCTCTGAGTCCAAGACCAAAATCAAACTTCTTGAAAACGAAAATTCGATTTTAAAACAAAAGGATACTAAAAGGAGAAAGATCCGCATTAATCGTTGTTCAAATTTGAAGAAAGAAAATAATGATCTTAAATCCAAAATCAAGAATTGAGTTTAAAATGTTTTTCAACTGTAGAAAAATCTTTCAATATGCTGTTGAAAAATCAAGTTTCTTCTAGTAATAAAAATGGTCTCGGTTTTAGGAAAACAAATGATTTTGAAAAACTAAATTCTTGTGACATTGAAAATCCTTTAAATTGCTTCAAGATGGGTTGTTTTGAAAATTTGAACTCTGAAAATTCCAAAAGGTTTCTGAATCACAAACAAGACAAGGATTTGTTTGATAGCAATCAATTTAACCCATTTTGGACCCCAAAAAGAAGTAAAGAGAATTCATTTAAATTCGAATAAGTTTGGGTCCCTAAGGGTACAAAAATAAATTTAGATGGATTGTTATATTAACATATTTGGGTACCTAAAGTCATGAATAAAAGTGTGAGTGGTTTTACAAATTTTGTTAGACCACTCGATCCCCTAAACTGTTAGGTACCGGAGGAGGCTGAGGAACTGTGGTGCAAAAAGAGATTTGAAATCAAGTTAGTATATATTTCTGTATCATTCACGGTTCCTCCGCCAAGATTGTTGAGTTAGAGATTCATTTGCTTACATCGAATTCAGGTATGATCTCTAAACTCATCTTTGTTAATATTCTTTATTTTTCCTTGTTTATCTCTCCTTCTACCCCTTCTGTTTTTTTTTGTTTTTTTTTCTTGATTTGAGTTGTCACTGCCATATTATTTTTCTTTTATTTTGAGCTTTCTTACTTCTAATTGTAGAATTCATGATTTTCTGGAAATTCGCTTCATTGGAATAAAACTCTCATGTTTTAATCATTTCAAGATTTTGAATTTAAACTTGTAAATATCTGCAATTATTTTGAAGTTTAATTCTTTTCTGATTTCTGAATTCCTAATAGTGTTGAAGCAATCTTGTTATATCTTGAACACCATTAATTTGAATTCTAAATTTTTGAAGATCTGAAAAATTAATAAAATTTTACACACCCCTGTTTTTTTGTGTTTCTTTTAATTCATTTTGGAAAGACTTGAAAATTTATACTCATTACAACACACTGCTAATTTTCAGTGGTGATAATTTCATTTATTTTTGTGGTTGGCTTGATTATTTCTGAATTGATTTTTTTGGCTTGAATCATTGTGATACATCATGAAATTTATCTTTATTCATGATCATCTTTATTAAGAACGTGTTTATTTGAAATCATCTGAAATTTATGATATTTTGAATCTCACACACTTCTCAGATTTGAAATTATTAATCTTGTGTGATTGATTCACTGTATCCCAAAATTTACATTTATTCGAGTGATTTCAAATAAATTATTTTTTAAATTTTGGATCATGAATATCTCTCATGCTTGATGTAAATATGTTGAAAATTTGTCTTGTGGTTGTCAGAAATAATTGTGGGAAATTTTTAAAGATCTAGTCTTGAAACTCACTGTTATTTCATGATCATTTGATTTGAATATTTGTTCGTTTGAAATCATTTGAAATTATTAATTCATGAATCTCACACAAATATGAGATTTGAAACTGATAACCTTGTGTGATCGATTCATAGAACCTTGAAGTTTTCACATTCCTTCAAGTGATTTCAAATAAACAATTTCCTTAAACCTTGGATCATGATTTGTCTTCTTGGACATGTTGAAAATTTTCTTAAAACCTTCTTGTGAAACATATTCTGAATCCGTCTTGCTGCTTTAATTGATGGAACGGAATTGTTTGATTGATTTACTTGGGTTTGGTGATCGGATATTGTTGTCTAAGATAATTTTTTTGGCCACTTGGGTGGCATTGAAAACCCGGTTATCGGAGACAACAAGTGGTATCAGATATGATTTGAAATTTTCTCCCTCATCTGTTTTGATTCTTTATATACTATTTTTTCATCTTGTACAGTTTCTTCATACCCCTCTCGCCTTGTATAGATTTTACAATTCCCTCCTGTAATTGATTTTTCAATTTTAAAATCATTTATTGACTATTTATTTAGAAATTGAAATCAATAACCAAAAAGATCTGTATTTATAACTCATCAAAATTATTATCAGATTATTGAAATTGTAATGAGTTGTGACTATGATATATTTCACAACAAGAGGAGATTTTATTTAAATTTTCATGATGATTGAACAATTGTTATAATTTTATTGAATTGTTGGTTATTTCACGAACATCTTCTTAGTTTATCATTATTCTGCCATTCATCATGATTTTTTATTAATGTGGAGAGTTAATATTTTTTAAAACATCTTGAATAAGTAGTGGAAATAATTGTGATGGAAATGTGACAATATTATTTTCCAGAATTAGCGATAATTGAAAATTTTTAAGAATCCCGGTACAGTTGAGCATATTTCATAATATAATTAATTTAGAAATTTATTTCACAACCATTTCTGTACCTACCACATTTCTATCATCATATTGGTTTTATATACTGAAGAATTTTTCTTTTGAAATAGAAAATAATAAAAATATAGTATTCATAAGTGTTTCTCTAACCTCATTTAAAAATCCAAGCACTGGTTATGCATGGTTATGAGATTACTTATATTTAAGATGCAACTGACCTCATTTAAAAATCCAAGATCTGGTTAGGCGTGGTCAGTGTGCTCTTGAATTAATAAAAAAGAAAAGAAAAGAAAAGAATTTGAATAAATAAAAATTTATGTGAAATTCTCCTTGGTGTGTAAAAACCAGCCTATCAATCCATTTTTCTAATCTGTGTAATGTGTTAATATTTTATGAAATATTATGATTTGTTGATTGATAGCTATTGGGATTTGAGATTATTTGATTGCGTCACTAAAATTGGATTTATAATTTTAGTCGCTGTGTTTGTGTTGATTTTTATAAAAATTCTTTTGAAAATAATTGGAATCAATATTTTTTAACTCTCCCCATTTTTATAAACTTCATCGTAAATCCATCATTCTACAATGTGAAATTTGCCGCTAGTTCTTAGAATATTAGGATTTTTGTTTGATTAGTTGAGATTTATGATGATCGTTCTTCTTCTTAAGCTGATATTATATTATTAGTCATTTTCTCATAACTATTTTAATTTCTGAATCCTTTTGATGATAACAAAAGGGGGAGAAAGATTTTGATCGATGAGTGGATATTCTTTGAATATTTTAATATTGAAGTTTCAATTATTGTTTTTTTCACTCATGCACATATTTAGGGGGAGTTTGTTGTAGGGGGAGCATTCAAATATGGGGAGTTCGATAAATCACCGACAAACACATTTATTATAATATTATATTCAAAATCTTATTTTATGTTTGTCATCATCAAAAGGGGAGATTGTTGTATCTAATAATTCTATGATTTTGTTTGATGATAATAAACATATATTTGTTATTATAAATGTGTTTGTAATTGTACTGTTATATCACATCATAGACAAAATATAATATTTATATTTATATATAATACTACTACACAAGAATTTAAATATTCAAACAATATTTTATTTAAATATAATAATTTATTTCAATACTTCAACAGTACAACTTTATAACTCCACTATTTGTATATCTCACTGTAATACAGTACATTTCATTTCATACTCAATTTTATATGCAATGCTCCTCACTACAGTACACTCAGTTACATTTCACTTACATTGTACAAATTCTTTTATACACTCATATACTGATTCATAGCTTTGTTTTCTATCTTCTGGCTATTTCACTGTCAGTCCATTCTTCATACTTCATCACTGTCAGTCCAATCTTCATAACTTTCACAAACAGAAACACACATGGCAGTCTGGAACAAAAATAATTTTATATTCTAGTAGATATATTTTTTATTTTAAAAATTTATTTGCCTCAGAATTTTGGTGTGTTTCTCATCATTTTTCATGACTTGATATGATTTATCTGTATATCCATCTATATCTAGGCAGTTTTAGATATTCACAGTGATACACTGTAAATACCACAAGGTAGACAAATCATCTATAGTGCTCATATACATAATCTTCCATGCACTATACATGTATACACATACATCCGTATGTATATACACATATTTACCATGCAGGGGCAATATGGTCAGAAAGGGACAATGACATAACTGGTGCAAGTGCTTCATGGTCGAGGATTTAAAAAACACATTTCAAATACCAAAGGTCATGGCAAAAAGGGATATTACTGCATGATCAAGACAAGAAACATGGTCAAGCAGGGCCGAGTACAATACAGGCCAGTGGACTTGTATAGTATAAAAATCCTATTTTTCTATCGAAGTTCAATATATAAAAATTCTATTTTTCTATCGAAGTTCAATATATAAAAATCCTATTTTTCTATCGAAGTTCAATATATAAAAATTCTATTTTTCTATCGAAGTTCAATATATAAAAATCCTATTTTTCTATCGAAGTTCAATATATAAAAATTCTATTTTTCTATCGAAGTTCAATATATAAAAATCACATTTTTAATATGACAAAATTCCTATCTTCTTCTAACTGAAAAAAAATCAAGTTTTAATCAAACAAAAATTATATTATATTTTCTATCAAACAAAGATCATTTTTTTTATTTTAAAGTTCTTAACTTTTATTTTTAAAAATCATTTCTTTCTTTACTAACTAAAAATCAAAACTTTGCTTACATGAAAATCAGCACTTTGTTTAAATAAAAAAAATAAAAAAAAAGAAATGAAAACTTTGCTTTAAATAAATAAAAGAAAACTGATTTAACTATATCATTGAAAAATAACAAAATCAGAAAAGAAAAAAGAAAAAAAGAAAAAAAAAATACTCACTTGTATTTGATTTTGTCGGAGGGAAGAGGGTTCACAACGGCTGAGGGGGGGGGGGGGGGGTCAGAGGAGGGGCTGGAAGGTCGCGGGGTCGGGTCTGAGGTCTGAGGTGGCGGCGATGCTTGCTGGTGGTGGTGGGCGTCGCGCTGGTCGGGGTGTGGAACTGTGGCGGCGCGTCTATGGAGTTTGAAGGGCCTAGGGCTTGCGAAAATCGAAGGAGAGAGAGGCGGAGGGGCCAGGGTAGGGGGTGCGGTGGCCCACCCGGGCGGCGGCGGGGTGAGCGTGGGGCCAGGCGGGGCGACGGGGCGTGGGGTCTCGATCTGGAACGCAATGGGTTTTTTTTATTGAATCGGAATTGATTGTAAACGTGGGGGGGCCTGAGCGGATATAAGGAGAGGGAGATATATATATATATATATATATATATTTTATAATTTATTTATTTACTTACAAGTTGACTTTTTCATACGACCTCGAAACGAGGCCCACCGCCTGTCGTCCATAGCGTTTTACCCCCATTCCGAACACAATGGGATATGTATCGCAGGCTAATTCGATCGTTTCGATCAGTTTCCGTTGAATTTACATTTAATTCATTATATTGAATTTTAAACGTACATTTCAAATTACCGGGGTCACATACTAACTAGAAAAATTCTAGAAAAATATTTTCTAGCTTCGTATTGACGATACGGTCCTAACAAAACTAATTTCGTCAAATTCTGAGACCGTTTGAAAAATGGCCAATTTCCAGTCGATTAAAATCAACTGAAACTGGTCAAACGCGTTTTCCTTTTCCACGCTCACATATTGATTCTAAAAATTATGAAATTTAAAACCTAGCAATAACTTTACATCACGGACCCAACAAAAGTGGTTTCGTCGAAATCCGAGGTCGTTTGCAAAATGTCCATTTTTAAGGGCCTGAATTCCATAGCGACTATTCAGAATTTTCAACTGGACATATCTTTTGATTCCCGCAATGAAATCTTGATTTGTCAGATTCGTTGGAAAGATATTCACAATTAGATCCTAATGTTTTTGGTTTCACTAAAATCCGGATTGTTTTGCACCCGGTACATTCAATTGAAGTTTGAAATCGAATTATCGAACTACCGCGCCATTTTCAATTCTATTTATAATTATATATAAATATTTATATTCTAACGACGGCGTATATAATATATACGTTCTAATTATATTCAAAATAAATTTTTCGTCGATATTATTTAAAATAATTCATTTTAAATAATCAAAATTCGCTAAAATTGCCAAAATAAAAATTTTAAACTGGCCCAGATTTTCGGGTTGTTACAATCTCCCCCACTTAAAACTTTTCGTCCCCGAAAAGGAACAAAGTCGAAAGTTGTTTAACAATTCAACTCAACTTCCATTGTTTTTGATTACGGCTTAAGTTCTTCAACTTTTCAGTTTCTAAGAACTTTTCAAAAATTTCAAAAATTTGGCTAACACCCTAAATTTTCGAAAAATTTCGCCATAACCTCCCCTGCACCGGGAGCATCGGGGAATTTCAAATAGCTTCCCCGGTCCTTCAGATCTCAAAAAGAAAAAGAAAAAGCCAAGCGGCTAGCCAATAGGCTCACAAAATCATCATCACCCAAACAAAACAGGAAGTTATGTAGTAAACATGTACCTATTTGTCGGGCAAACAAATTTTATTCTCTGCTCTAGCCTCCTTGCTATGACCTGTTCAATGATATATATGTATATGCAAACAAATGCGACCAATTTTCAATACAGTCAATATGTGATTCAATTAGGCTAAATGGTTCAAAATTAGCCAACAAATGAACAAACAACACAAACATCAATCAATTAGTGAATTAGAGTTTCAAATTCATAATTTGATACATATACAAAAAATCATGTTTTTGATACCAAATCACAACAATAGGCCCTATCTAATTTTGGTTCTCACACCAGTCAATAGGAAATATATAGAAAGCCCACTTTCGTCACTCGAACATAAATTCTAATGATGGAGCTCCATCATCAAAATCATCTCCGGGCGATTAGAGTGTAATTCTATATCTATCCAGTATATTAAAATTTCGAATACACGCGGATCAGACGTATACGCAAAATCTATATATACTGGATTGTCCACATCAATATAAATAAATAACCAAATACGAATAATTGATTTATATTTCAGAACAAGATTTGTTTTCATTTTTAAAAATATACTCTTCACACTCGTTCTAGGATACTACTGATCCCATCTCTAACGAGTCATTCTAATTGGATGTTACTAATCCAATATCTGATGAATTCTTTCGTATGGTTCTAATGTGTCTTGTTCTCGAGCTCTGTAAACCAAAGCTCTGATACCAACTGTGAAAACCCGTAACTTCCCCGTAAAGGAAAGCGACGGATAGTTCGAGAACAAACCACAACAGAACACATACAGAAGAACATTTCATTGTATATTACAACAATGCATCAGATTACAAGAATATACAGAGTATTAATGAATAAATATTACACAGAAATATCAGAGATTTAAATTACATTTAAATACATAGCAGCGGAAAATAATACAAACACAACTAGAAGAAGATATACGGATACAAAGCTTTCCGGATATCGTTCCAGCTGTAAACCAGGATCCTGTGAATATAAATCTGCAAAACCGAAACTACTAGCTGCCCATGTCAAAATAAGGGCACCCAGAGTTTAGGTTAAAACAATAAACTCCAGGTCAGTCATGTGACTGGTGTGAGAACTAAAACAGTTACTAATCTTTATTTTAAATCATTAGGTAAATCAAGGGACCACGCCGTATAACACGGAACGGGTTTCCTCCCAAGAATACCAGTGCATAAAACAAACTGCGCCATGCTAAATAAAGAAAAATGAAGCTGTTATAAGACCCAGGTCCCATCACACAATGCAACGCAGCCGAGGATAGGGTTTTCCCTTATAACAGCCAAAGAATGCTTGATACGTTTAAAACAAATCGTTTGATACTATTGTAAGTGCATAGTGTATAAAACAACTTCAAATCATAAGTATCAATCATAGGCGGCATGAATGCCCCATCCCACTATGTCGCCATACTAGGCTCTACAAATAAAACCGCAAATGTCACGTATTTGGAAGTTGGATTTCCATCTATGAACCGAGGCAAAAGATAGTCCTCAACCGATTCGTGACACTCTAGCCCGAGCCACAGGCAAGTGCGCAGGCAAGCCTTGGAGCGACAGGGCCGGTCCACCGATGTGGATTATTATGCCTGAACACTACGTTTC
Source organism: Allium sativum (assembly GCA_030737875.1). Lineage (NCBI taxonomy): Eukaryota > Viridiplantae > Streptophyta > Magnoliopsida > Asparagales > Amaryllidaceae > Allium > Allium sativum. Next base: position 610,076,908 of record CM060922.1, read on the forward strand.
CCCACCCTATGGGGTGTAAGTCTGGTCCGTCAGCCGACCAGAAGCATCGCCCGAAACCGATATAACCGAGGCGCCTCGCAACAGCAACAACCACATAAGTCAAACTCGTCAGGGCGTGTAAAACCACTGACGCCACTTCTAACTAGAAAGAAACGCAAGTCCTCCCTGAGGTCCGTCTCCCGTTTTTGGTTCATACCGGGTGTGAAACTCGCGAAGTAAACGTTACACAAAGCTATGGCACAAAGGCCGTGCTTTGATCATCACCACAAGACTTTGCTTTTCAACAGAAGCCTCGATCAATTGCCACTTAGGCATGCCACACAGGCAATTCACTCCATGCGTTTGATATCCATCAATATATAACCTCTGAGCTCGTACGTCTCAGAGAAGGGCGTTAAGCAAGAGAATAAATTCTCCGCCGCCAAACAGATATATATTTAATAGAAATCAATCACACAGACTAAATTCCAATGTCAGACACACAGTCCATTTACAAGTTCGTTCTGGGTCTGAACGAAACCGGAGGCACCTAGTACCCCGCATATCCATCGATCTCCAAGCACGTCTGGACGTTCACCAACTGTTTCCATCTTCTTGGGTGTACTGCCCAATCAAGATCATCAGTAATTACCCAAACGACGTGAAGACCTCTGGTCTTCAACCATCGTCTTCATCTTCGACTTATCGTCGTATCAGTTATTCAGAATGGGATAAACCCGGTCTTTCCGAATAACTCGCGTATATTTTAAATAAGTGTTACACAAACACAACATACGCCTCATTCCAATTCATCAGTCACTAACAGTAAATTAATCAAGAGAATAATTTCCCAAATATTAACCTCGAAGGCCGAAACCAACATCAGATTAGTATCCAGAAAACCATTCTGCTTAGCTAACCGACAGTTAGTTTCTAAATTTCACATTCATAGGGAAAGGTTCCCATTAATCTTATCAAAGATAAATTCTTGAATTTATTCTTTAATCTACTTTTGAATTTCGATTCAACTAGCCGGGATTAACGAAACTTACCGAAGTAATCATTTGTTTTAATTTCCCAATCCCAACCTATTTATCCCATGAAGTAAAACTGGTAATACTTCATATCTAACACCACAGTGTTATCGGTAAATTCAATTACCATTTCACGTTCAAATCTAATTAAAGATTTAACTATCGCCTGGAGCAAAACTGGTGATACTCCATTCTCGATTATTTCAATCTAATTAAAGATTCATTAAAACTCCACTTAGTTTTAATCGTTAACTGGGTTAAAGAATCAGTGTCATTTAAAACACGGTTCACGATAAACCCAAAGTCACATTCATTAATTATCGGGTTAAAGAACGAGTGTTATTTAAAACACTGTTCACGATAAACCCAAAAATCAATATCAATTCAATTCCAATTAAATATTATTTAATTGGTACACTTCATTAAATCTAAATAAAAAGATTTAACCTTTTCTCAACTGGGTTCAAGAATAGTGTTAGTGAAGACACCACTCACGACAAACCCAAATCACATTCGATATTCAATACAAGGCTCTGAATAGAAAATATATCGGCTTATATTCAATATCGAATTCTACGACTAACAAATGTCGTATTGGAAATAACGATATAAATATATATCTTTCAAATTTCCATAACAACATCTGTATAATCACGAATTCCAACATCGAAATATTCCGAAGACAATTTCGATTCAAATCCACTCCAATGCAATCATTGGATATTCTGGTTATTTTTAAAACCCTTTTTAAATTCAATTTATTTATTTAAAAATAAATAGAATTATAATTCTAGTTCAAAACCAGTTCATTTCGATAAAAATCTATTTTTATCTTTTCAAACATGAAGTTTTTTATCCCAAATCTTCACAAATCATTTCTTATGATTTTACACAAATTATTACTATTTTTAATAATTTTATCAAGGCCCGTACAGTCGATTTCCATTAATGGCCATCGAACTGCACTTACAGCGACCTTTTTCGAATTTGATTTGGACATAACTCCAAATCCAACCGTTAGATTTCAAATTTCTAATATTCGTTAGAAATCTCTTTTCGATACGAACCCAACGGTTCCGGTTTTAGGAGAATCCGACGGTCGGATCTCCCGCAATGTCCGTTTGAAATAAATGGTCGAAATTCACGAACTGCCGCGGCGCGGCGCGTTCTATTCAGGCCATTATATTACATATATAATATATATAATATATTTCGTCGATTTCTATTTAAAACGAATTATATAAATAGTTTTAAATTCGTTTCAAAAGCAATTTCAACTTCCATTTCAATTCAAATCAAAATTGAATTCTTCTCTATAAATTCGTTTTAAAATTCATTTCTATTCAATTCAAATTTCAATTCAATTTGAATTCATTTCAATTTGCTTTCAATTCAATTTGAATTCGTTTTCAATTCATTTCGAAATCGTTTTCAATTCCTTTCATTTTGAAATCGTTTTCAATTCATTTCATTTCGAAATCGTTTTCAATTCAATTCATTTCGAAATCGTTTTCAATTCAATTCATTTCGAAATCGTTTTCAATTCAATTCATTTCGAAATCGTTTTCAATTCAATTCATTTCGAAATCGTTTTCAATTCATTTCGAAATCGTTTTCAATTCAATTCATTTCGAAATCGTTTTCAATTCAATTCATTTCGAAATCGTTTTCAATTCATTTCATTTCGAAATCGTTATATATTCAATTCATTTCGAAATCGTTTTCAATTCAATTCATTTCGAAATCGTTTTCAATTCAATTCATTTCGAAATCGTTATATATTCAATTCATTTCAAAATCGTTATATATTCAATTCATTTCGAAATCGTTATATATTCAATTCATTTCGAAATCGATAAAATCGATATAAATATCGATCACGTCAAAATGACGTCAATCTAATCAACACGGCTTCATAAATTTCTATTTTCAAATGTTCTATTTCAAATATTTCTTTTTCAAAATAGTTGTTATTATCAAAATATTTCGTTAAACACATGACCAATCTCAATGGATGAGTACTGTCAACACATGAACCTTTATTTTATATTACAAAGATGTAAATTTTATTACTAAAGTATTTCGTTCAACACATGACCAATCTCAATGGATGAGTACTGTCAACACATGAACCTTTATTTTATATTACAAAGATGTAAATTTTATTACTAAAATATTTCGTTCAACACATGACCAATCTCAATGGATGAAACTGTCAACACATGAACCTTTATTTTATATTGTTCTTTATTTTCTAAATTGGAATGAGGCCCAATCAATCACCATATAAGGTTAATTATATGGATTTTCATACATCACATGTATAATAGCATTGAAAAATAATCAACCATCAACCAAAGTGTACTACACTGTATAAGCATCAAATATTGGTATCTAACGCTTGTAACAGCCTGGCAATCAATCGATCGACATGTTTAATCAATCAAGATGAGTGAAATTCATATTTCATCCTAACACCCGTGTGGGGTTTTCAAACAATCAAACACAGATTTTAGTTGTGCAGTTGGGTGATGTGTAAAATTTATCGACCCAATCAATGTCCTTCAAATAGGTGTACATAAACAAACCGTTCGATTTGTAAATGAATATTTTATTTATTCACATTCCCGTTAAAAATTATATTTTTAACGATAAAACATTTTATTTCAACCTATGAATTTCTATTCAATTCATTTATTCAATAAAATGATATCTTTATTTTTCTAACTTATTTTAGAAAATTTCAGCGGCATAACGGCACGATACTAGAAACGGGACGAGGCCTAGCCTTATCCCCGGTCTAGTGAAGGCCCACGCCATTCACACATCAATCAAATTCATTCAATTCACCCAAACAACTCAATTTCAATTCAAATATCCAACTAATCTATGCAACCAAAAAAACAAGTCCATGGTCTGTGGAAGATTGTGTCGGGTGCTACTAAACACCGTCTGCATCGTAGTATATATATATAACTAGAAAAATAAATTGAAATGTGAGAAATTCTCACCGAAAGCTATCCAAGCATCTTGACTTTTCTTTTATAGAAATCTTCTTCGTTCCCGCCTTTTTGTTACCTTCGTTGTCCGCTTTCACTACCTATGTAAAAATCGAATTTTTACTTCGCTATTCAATATATAAAAATCCTATTTTTCTATCGAAGTTCAATATATAAAAATCCTATTTTTCTAGCGAAGTTCAATATATAAAAATCCTATTTTTCTATCGAAGTTCAATATATAAAAATCCTATTTTTCTATCGAAGTTCAATATATAAAAATAGAAGTTCAATATATAAAAATCCTATTTTTCTATCGAAGTTCAATATATAAAAATCCTATTTTTCTATCGAAGTTCAATATATAAAAATCCTATTTTTCTATCGAAGTTCAATATATAAAAATCCTATTTTTCTATCGAAGTTCAATATATAAAAATCCTATTTTTCTATCGAAGTTCAATATATAAAAATCCTATTTTTCTATCGAAGTTCAATATATAAAAATTCTATTTTTCTATCGAAGTTCAATATATAAAAATCACATTTTTAATATGACAAAATTCCTATCTTCTTCTAACTGAAAAAAAATCAAGTTTTAATCAAACAAAAATTATATTATATTTTCTATCAAACAAAGATCATTTTTTTTTATTTTAAAGTTCTTAACTTTTATTTTTAAAAATCATTTCTTTCTTTACTAACTAAAAATCAAAACTTTGCTTACATGAAAATCAGCACTTTGTTTAAATAAAAAAAATAAAAAAAAGAAATGAAAACTTTGCTTTAAATAAATAAAAGAAAACTGATTTAACTATATCATTGAAAAATAACAAAATCAGAAAAGAAAAAAGAAAAAAGGAAAAAAAAATACTCACTTGTATTTGATTTTGTCGGAGGGAAGAGGGTTCACAACGGCTGAGGGGGGGGGGGGGTCAGAGGAGGGGCTGGAAGGTCGCGGGGTCGGGTCTGAGGTGGCGGCGATGCTTGCTGGTGGTGGTGGGCGTCGCGCTGGTCGGGGTGTGGAACTGTGGCGGCGCGTCTATGGAGTTTGAAGGGCCTAGGGCTTGCGAAAATCGAAGGAGAGAGAGGCGGAGGGGCCAGGGTAGGGGGTGCGGTAGCCCACCCGGGCGGCGGCGGGGTGAGCGTGGGGCCAGGCGGGGCGACGGGGCGTGGGGTCTCGATCTGGAACGCAATGGTTTTTTTTTTATTGAATCGGAATTGATTGTAAACGTGGGGGGGCCTGAGCGGATATAAGGAGAGGGAGATATATATATATATATATATATATATATTTTTATAATTTATTTATTTACTTACAAGTTGACTTTTTCATACGACCTCGAAACGAGGCCCACCGCCTGTCGTCCATAGCGTTTTACCCCCATTCTGAACACAATGGGATATGTATCGCAGGCTAATTCGATCGTTTCGATCAGTTTCCGTTGAATTTACATTTAATTCATTATATTGAATTTTAAACGTACATTTCAAATTACCGGGGTCACATACTAACTAGAAAAATTCTAGAAAAATATTTTCTAGCTTCGTATTGACGATACGGTCCTAACAAAACTAATTTCGTCAAATTCTGAGACCGTTTGAAAAATGGCTAATTTCCAGTCGATTAAAATCAACTGAAACTGGTCAAACGCGTTTTCCTTTGCCACGCTCACATATTGATTCTAAAAATTATGAAATTTAAAACCTAGCAATAACTTTACATCACGGACCCAACAAAAGTGGTTTCGTCGAAATCCGAGGTCGTTTGCAAAATATCCATTTTTAAGGGCTTGAATTCCATAGCGACTATTCAGAATTTTCAACTGGACATATCTTTTGATTCCCGCAATGAAATCTTGATTTGTCGGATTCGTTGGAAAGATATTCACAATTAGATCCTAATGTTTTTGGTTTCACTAAAATCCGGATTGTTTTGCACCCGGTACATTCAATTGAAGTTTGAAATCGAATTATCGAACTACCGCGCCATTTTCAATTCTATTTATAATTATATATAAATATTTATATTCTAACGACGGCGTATATAATATATACGTTCTAATTATATTCAAAATAAATATTTCGTCGATATTATTTAAAATAATTCATTTTAAATAATCAAAATTCGCTAAAATTGCCAAAATAAAAATTTTAAACTGGCCCAGATTTTCGGGTTGTTACATATAGACATTGAAGCAAGACTGCTGCTACACATGTATACCTAAACAACAGCCACAAAAGGCAAGTTTAAGTGAATGGACCAAGACTAGAGATCAAAAGTACAAGTGAAGCATGGTTCAGAAAGCTCCATTGACCAAGCAGCAAATACATGAAGATTTCAAGCTCATATAAACATGCATACACAAGGGCATTTGCTTTGGAGACAACAATATGCAACATGGATTCAAAAGCAAATATACACATGAGAATATGGATAGAGACCATAGTTCAGCAAGTAAAATAATGGAACAGCATGTCAAAACATATCATCGAAATGACATGGGTTGCTACATGCATAGGCTAGATGCAGCAAAATGGGAGCATGAAACCAACATGAAATGGTGCAGCCCAAATAACAAAATGGTTCAAAACAGGGTAAATATGAACAAATGCAGACCAATGGAGCTGGCATGGACAAGAGTATGTAATTCAAGAACAAGTGTATAACAGTGGTGCAACATAAAACAAAGGTTCAAGGCAGCATGAGTATGGCTACAACAATATGAACATCATCATGCATACAGATACATGCATGGAGTACAAGACTTCAAAATGTAATTCAAAGAACTCAAGTTTAATTGGTTCAAGCAAGAGGAGAACAGTGAACAAGTATGAACAAGAGACTCACACTTGTGCTAAATATACAGTGATCGTCTGTGCACCACAGTGGGCATATAAGTGCAAGTGAAACAGTGCACAAAGCATGTTTAAGTGAACAAGTCTCAGTGTAGTGCACAAACAAATCCGGTGTGCAATATCTATTCATAATCAGAGGGGAAAGACAGTGCACTTCTCAATTTCGTAAACAGGAAAGGTTAAAAGGGTTTGGCAAGAAATAGGCAATCTGGTTTATAAGGGAGTGGACATGAAATTTCAATTAAATCAGAAAAAGTCTTGTTCAAATTTCCAGATTTAAAAACAATTTATTTCTGGCAAGAAAATATTCGTCAATTGAATTTTAAGCAAGAGATAATTTTGGCAACAAATTAATATGGGGCAAAATCTCTTTCACATGTTTTCAATTCATAAATTCACAGCATTTCAGGAGGCCACAAATCATATATATTGATATTCCCAGGAAATCATGAGAGCTAGTTCATGTAAGAATTCCCCAAATTTAATCGTATGAATATTTGGCAAGAGAAATTCGCAAGGGGAAGATACACTTGAACAATTTGTAGTAAGAAACATTTTTGGGAAACAAACTTTTCCAGAAAATCAATTTTGGCATATACTAAATTAAGGCAGTAATTCAAAAATTCACGGCAACAAAAGATTTTTCAGAAATCCAGTTATTCCATTTTGGGCAACAGTTCAAGCCAAGTTGACTCAATCCAAATCAAGCCAATATCACGCATACAAATCTTTCAAGTCATATGTGGAAATCAGAGTGAATATAGGATTATATAATCCTATTTATACACCAGTAACATCATAGACAAAGATTATCGAAACTACAAGCAACGAATTGAAGAAAAGAACAAAAATCAAAGAGCTCACTTTTTAGGGTTTCGATCGAGGGCGATTCCAAATTCAAATGATAGACAAGCATAAAGAGATCGAGCTTCAAAATTTCTGAAGCAATCTTATTCAAGCGTCGCGAATTTGGGGGAAAAGGAAAACCCTAATTTGGTTTTCTTCAGTCGGCCGATATATTTTTCAACAAAGCCTTGCAAATGATAAAAGGGGGGCCGGCTTATTCTATTGAAGGGAAAAAGGGATTTTTCAATTTTACTTTTTATATTGTTTTGTTTTAATTTCATTCATAAATCATTCAAACAGTTTTCTAGTGTTTGTCAAACTAGGTGATCTGGTTAGTTTTTAACTAGCAGTTTTCTAGTGTTTGTAATAAGTAGGGTTTACTAGCTACGGGTTTGTAGCTAGGTGAAAACATGATGTAGGGGATATAGGTTAGTCTAAGGTTTTGAGCATAGGATTAGAGTAGGAGCAGGGTTACGAGTTTATAGGGTTTGTAAGTGGGATCTGTTTTATTACCTAGTAGAAACCTTAGTGAATGCAGTAGTAGCCAGGATTTACCAAAGCTGGGTATACCTATGTGTTATTTATTTCCTGCATCTATTTTTATCTGCTGCAATCTGTTCTGTGATATTTTAATATCTCGAATTAAATTCAATAAACCCTAATCACCCCCTTCTAAGGTTAATCAAGATCCAACAAGTGGTATCAGAGCTTGGTATTTTATTAACTTGGGCTTGGTTGTTATGTGCTTGATTATGGGCTCTATTATGGGCTCGGTAATAGTCTCTATTTTGTGCTCTTTTATGTACTCGGTTATATGTTCGGTTATGTGCTCACTTATGGTTTTGGTATATGCTTGGTTATGGGCTCGGTTATGCGCTCGTTAAGGACTTTGTTATATAAACATAATCTTGGTGGGAAAACTGATATTAGAATGCTTGTAAAACTAATACCATACTCATGTAAACAGAATTTTAGAAAGAAAACCGATACCATTTAGTTTGCAAAAACTGATACCCTATTCATAAAAACATAATCTCAGTATAAAAATTGATATCAGTGTGCTTCCAAGACTGATACCTTGACATTGTTATTACAAAACTAATACTATAATGCTTGTAAAACTAATACCATACTCATGTAAACAAAATTTCAGAAAGAAAACCGATACCATTACATTTGCAAAACTACGGCAATGAATCTGTACCCAATAACGATTATTTAACTGAGCGGGTATCTATGAAATGTAAAAGACATCCGCACATAAGACGTAATCGGTTACTTCTGCAACAAATCTGTACCTAGTAGGGATTAATTAACCGAGCTGGTACATATGGAACGTAAAAGACAATCGGACGCAAGGCCTAATCAGGTACTTATGACACGTAAAAGACATCCGCACGCAAGGCCTAATCGGGTACTTCAACTGCACCTAATAGGGATTGTTTACCTGAGTGAGTACCTATGGCATGTAAAAGACATCCGAACGCAAGGCCTAATCTGGTACTTATGACACGTAAAAGACATCCAGAAGTAATGCCTAATTAGGTACTTAAACAATTAATCTACATCCAACAGATATTGTTTTATCGAGCAAGCTTATGACATGTAAAAGGCACCCGGACACAAAGCCTAATCGGGTACTTATGACACATAAAAGACATCCACACGCAAGGCCCAATCAAGTACTTCAGCAACGAATTTGTACCCAATAGGGATTTTTTAACCGAGCGAGTACCTACGACACATAAAAAACATCCAGATAGAAGACATAATCAGGTACTTATGACACGTAAAAGATACCACAGCAAGGCTTAACCGTGTACTTCAACAATGAATCCATATCCAATAGGGATTGTTTAACTGAGCCGGTACCTATGACATAAAAGACAGTCAGACGGAAAGCCTAATCGGGTATTTATGACACGTAAAAGACCGCTGACGCAAGGCCTAATCGGGTACTTTAGCAACGAATTTGCACTTAATAGGGATTACTTAAATGAACGAGTACCTATGACACGTAAAATATATCCGGATGCAAAGCTTAATCGAATACTGATGACACCTAAAAGACATCCGCACACAAGGCCTAATCGGGTACTTCATCAACAAATTTGTACCCAGTATGGATTGTTCAACTGAGCCAGTACCTACGGCACGTAAAAGACATTCAGACGCAAGGCCTAATTGGTACTTATGACACATAAAAGGCATCCGGACGCAAGGCCTAATCGGGTACTTCAGCAACGAATCTGCACCTAGTAGGGATTGTTTAACCGAGCTAGTATCTATGACACATAAAAGACACCGGGACGCAAAGCCTAATTGGGTACTTATGACATGTAAAAGACATTTATTCACAAGGCCTAATCGGGTACTTCACCAAGGAATCTGTACCCAATAGGATTGTTTAACCGAGCAGGTACTTATGACACGTAAAAGACATCCGAATGCAAAGCCTAATCAGGTACTTATGATACGTAAAAGACATACTCACGCAAGACCTAATCGGGTACTTCAGCAACGAATCTATACCAAGTAGGGAATGTTTAACTGAGCCGGTACCTATGGCATGTAAAAGACAATCGGATGCAAGGCTAATCGGTTACTTACACGTAAAAGACAACCACACGCAAGGCCTAATCGGGTACTTCCACAATGACTCTGCACCCAATAGGGACTGTTTAACCAAGCGAGTACCTATGGCACGTAAAAGACATCTGGATGCAAGGACTAATCGAGTACTTATGACACGTAAAAGACATCTGGACAAAAGTCCTAATTGGGTACTTCAACAACGAATCTGCACCTAGTAGGAATTGTTTAACCGAGCGAGTACCTATGACACGTAAAATACATCCGGATGTAAAGCCTAATCGAGTACTTATGACATGTAAAAGACATCCTCACGCAAGACCTAATCGGGTACTTCAGCAACAAATCCGTACCCAGTAGGGATTGTAAAACTGAGCCAGTACCTACGACACGTAAAAGACATTTGGACGCAAGGCCCAATTGGGTACTTATGACACAAAAAAGACATCCGCAAGCATGGCCTAATCAGTACTTCATCAACGCATCCTTACCTAGTAGGGATTGTTTAACCGAGCTGGTACCTGTGACAAGTAAAAGACATTTGGACGCAAGCCCTTACCGGGTACTTATAACACGTAAAAGACATCTGGACACAAAGCCTAATCGGGTACTTCAGCAACGAATCTGCACCCGGTAGGGATTGTTTAACCGAGCGGGTACCTATGACACGTAAAAGACTTCCGGATGCTAAGCCTAATCGGGCACATAAAAGTAATTCGAAGTCAAAGCCTGATCGGGTACTTATGGTATTTAAAAGACATCTGAACGCAAGACCTAATCGGTTACTTTAGCGACGAATCTGTACCCAGTTTGGATTATTTAACTGAGCGGGTGCCAAGGCCTCGTAAAAGACATTCGAACGTAAATCCTAATCTGGTACTTATGACACGTAAAATACATCCGCACGCAAAACCTGATCGTGTAATTATGGCACTTAAAAGACATCCGGACGCAAAACCCAATCAGGTCCTTATGTTGTTGGTTAAGGATTAGATTACATAACCATTTTTGTGCCCGGTTATGTGTCCGGTTATGGGCTCGGTTATGTGCTCGGTTAGGGGCTCAGTTATATAACCGGTTATGGGCTTGGTTATGAGCTCGTTTATATGCTCGGTTATGGGCTCAGTTATGTGCTTGGCTATAGGATCGGTTACGTAACTGGTTATTGGTTCGGTTGTAGTCTCGGGTGTGTGCCTGGTTAGGGACTTGGCTATGTTCTTAGTTAAATTCTCGGTTAGTGGATCCGTTATGTGCTCTATTGTATACTCGATTATAGGCTCTGTTATGTTCCCGGTTATGGCCTTGTTTATGTGCTAGGTTATGGTCTTGGTTATATGCTCGGTTATGGGCTCGGTTACAGGCTCGGTTATGAGCTTGGTTATGGACTCGTTAAGGTCCCTGTTATATGAACATAATCTCAATAAGAAAACTGATACTAGAATGCTTGTAAAATTGATATCATATTCATATAAACAAAATTCCAGAAAGAAAACTGATACCATTACGTTTGCATAACTGATAAGCTATTTATAAAAATATATTCTTCTAGTGTGCTTCCAAGACTGATACCTTGACATTGTTATTACAACATATAATTGTGCATATTTGGTAATTAATCTGTATCAAAATTGATGCCAATTAACTTGCAAAACTGGTAGCGTATTCATATAATTAGAATCTCAGTATCAAAACTGATACCAGTTACCTTGGAAATTGATACCACATTCATACAAACAGAATCTAAGTGTCAAAACTAATACCAGTGTTCTTCCAAAACTGATACCAAGACACTGTATATTACAACATTTAAGCTACAAATGGTACCAATACAATCAAAAACTGATATCACAAATCAAGCACCATAAAACACACACCTGTTACACATATATATACACACATACACACAAAAACATACATATATATAACAAAAGCATCAATTAAAACATGACATTAAACCAAAAATTCAAAGAACATTTTCACAACTAATGTCAAATTTATTACATTTCCAAATCTGAATGCGTAAAGTGAAAAAAAATGTAAAATCTATAATACATATGTAAGGAAATATCAATTCTTTGAAGCTTACAGTTGTGCTTATTGTGGCCATAGTGCTTACACACACCACACCGATTCTGTTTACTTTGAAAAAAATGCAAATTCGCCTTTTCGTTTGGTAGATGGTCTACCAGCACCGCATTTGTCTTTAGGAGGCTTAATGACATCTCCAATGCAAGGATTAACAATCGTAGTTTGGAAATGGATTCACAACATTTGCATAAGAAAACCGATAAGCGTTTACGGTGAAATAAAGTTCAACAAAATCATGTACATACGGTTTTGATCTAGTAATGCACTTGATATCATGAGCACAAGGAAATCTGGTAACTTTCCATTGATTGCATGTACAACTTCGATTTTGAAGATCAACGCGATAAGAAAATGGGGACTTGACTTCAAAAATGAATTCCGAAGATTTGTAAACAACCCAATAAAAATCTTCATTAGTTAACCCTTTTAACCTACACTCCATGGATGGGCAAAGAATGGTAGTCCACAAATAACACTCCTCTCTGCTTTTAGCCATTTGTTCCATAATTTTAATTCTAATTCCATCTAAGCATGATGTAATTAGCAATGCTCTTTCCTCTATAATCCAACTATTAAAACTTTTGGCCACATTAGAATAATACTCTCCATATCGTTTACCCTTAAAAAATCAATTCATCCCACTTATCAAACAGTTTGTCCTTCAAAAAGTTCACGGTTGTGCAACCTCCAATGTCCAAAAATTTAGAACGTGCAGCTTCAAATTCATGTAAATTTGAAGCTCTAGAGCACAACTTAAACAACTCAATAGCTGAAATATTTGTATTCTTCGACTTAACAGATGAAAACAACTTTTGTTCCATATGTATATAACAAAAACTATGAAATGCCTTAGGGAAAACTTCACGAATACCCAAAACTAACTCTTGATGACGATCTGATATAATAACCAAATCATGTGTTTCTTCAAAAATTTGCTTCAAATGACATAAAAATCATCTCCAATTATCCATATTTTCAATGGAGACTGCACCCATAGCTAAAGGGAAAATAACCTACAAATAAAAAAAGTAAATAGACAATCAAATTAAAATATCGATAACTATAAACAATAATTGATACCAGCAGGTTCTTAAAAATGATATCACAAAACTAGAAATAATTAATGAGAACTAGAAATAATTAATGAAAACCAAAAATCTTAAAAATTGATATTACCAAGCACATAAAACTGATATATGAAAACTGGAAAAATAAATTTTAATAAGAAATCATAGAAACTAATACTAACAAGAGCCTAAAACTGATATATGAAAATTATATAAAAAAAACTGCATATAACATAAGATGATACTACAAGTCACCTAACACCAATATCTAAGTACTAGAAAAATACCTAAATACGAAAAACAATAAAATTATATCTTGATTAACATTCTTTGCAGTAACTCCCACTAAAACACCCAGTCGTCCCATTAAGTGAGTAGCGTTAAAAAAATCATGACTCAGCAATACTCAAACCCATGTATACAAGCACCAAGAGCAATAAACACTCTTTCAAACTGGTTAGTACTGTCATTAACCTCTAAGGCAACGTAACTACTTGGGTTATGATTTTGTAGTGCCTCCAAATGCCATATCAAGTCATCGTAAGACATAGCGTAATTACCATATAATTCATTCAAAGCAAGTTATTTTGCAGAATAAGCAAACAGATAATTCAATATTATATTCTCTACGAAATCAGCTATGATCTCCTTAGGCTTCTTACTTGGATGATCACAAATTTTATCTATAATCAACGATTTAATAAATGAGCTAGAAAGATAGGGATTGCTCAAATTTCTAAGTCTGCCACCACAAGAATGCTCACTTACTAAATTATGAATGATAAACCTATTAATTTGTTCATAATTGCAAGTACCATGAACTTTAAAATGACATCTAGTAGATGAGGAAGAAGAGCCAACTATTGTTATTCTAGAAGAACTATTCTTTTAAGAAAAGTAGTTCATATCCTGTTTGAATTTGATATACCATCAATAATTACCTAAACTCAATTGCACCCCCTAAACATAACCCAATAACATCAGAAATGGAAAGATTAGATCCTCTCTTCATCATGTCTTTTAAGTAACATTTTCCATGTACAACAATACTAGAACACAAAGATGCAGTAGATGGAACATTGGATGCGGTTGAAAAAGAATAGTCATCAATATTTTGCAGCTGACAATCCTTCTGCTTAATTGTGAAAGAAAAGAAAGAAAAGCACTCTTTTTATGTAGTTGAAAGAAGACAATACTTTTTAGATCAGAATCGGTATCAATATATATTATTTTGTTCTTAAAAAAATAACTAATATCAATTGAAAGACGAGTTAGTTGAGACCAATGATGACAATTCATTCTTCAAATCGTAAAATGAACAATCTATGGCCAACCGAGTATTGTAGGTAGTATTGCTAAACAAAAACAAAACCAAAAGACCACTGCAAAAGAGATTATATAAAAGAAATGCAATCAGAAAATGATTACTTTTAAAAAAATATACCTACATTACATAACAAATAAACATATATATAATTCTGATATCTTAAAAAATACAAAACAGATACCCAAAAAAAATGTACTATAGTAATTAGAAAAGATACTGCAACACATATGAACTGATACTACATATTTGTTCTTAGTTTTTTTAACATAAAAAAGATACTGGAAAATCGATAAAAATGATACCACAATCCTGAACTGAATAAAATGTAGAATTACTCCAGTAAAACAAATACTACAGTACAGTAAAAAATGATACCAGATACAAAAAGATATTTCAATACTTTACTGGATAATTAAAAACAGCATCATAACAGTGAAAAAACAGATTCCATATAGAATTACACATTAACTTGTTTTAGTATACATGATAGAGTAGTATGAATTACATACCAAAAAAAGCTGCAAAAATGAATCAAAAAAATAAGATAACAATTACTCAAAAAAAGAATAAAACATATAACCTGCTGCTAATGTCTAATGGATTCATTAAACATCCAGTATGAATCAAGAGGAAAAAATCTAAACGAAATTAATCACATAAAATTAAAATGATTTTCAAAACAAAGCAAAAAAAAAAATTAAAGAAAGAAAGAAAATCGAACCTGAAAATATTAAGATTAGACAATGAGCAAACGATTCCACGCACAATGAAATCAAATCGAAGAAGATGAAGATCGAACATAAAAGGAGAGGAAGAGAGATCAATTCCGTACACGATAAACTTAATCCACACACGATTTAACTTTCCGCAAAATATTATGGCCCGATTAAACTTTCCGCGTTGTGGAAGACGTTGAACGCACAAGAACGAAAGAAGTTTAAATATTGTCCTTAAGAAAAAAAATCGGTGGGATGGTCTTCATGTTAAAAAGCGCGGTATTATTGTCCTTCTAAACATTTTCCAGTTATCTAAATAGATTTAATTAACTAATTTTTTTTAAATACCATGTTAAATTTTGGTGGTACAAACTCATAAATAGATGGAAACAAATAGGCAAAAGGGAAAGTAATCTCATATATTTTGCATAAATTATCGGATTGCATTTGCATGAGATGACAAGGAAATAAATGTAGGATTATTTCTTCCATCTTTGTTAAGGAAGGGAATGAGTGATTTGCTTTCTATGTTTACTCCATTTGTTACCTATGTTATTTGCCTCCATTATTTCTTACTATTTCTTGATAATTTGATTGATGGCTCATATAGAATTCACTAACTATATATTATGGGTATACTTCATTGTAAACCCATACTGGCATTCAGCCAACAATCCCTAAATAGAATGTCTCTTCTTATCAACCCTAATTTTGGGTTTTGGCTATGTAAACTCTTATCTTATAGTCTCTTTTAACTCTCTTATGTGGAATAAAATCTCTCTCCTTTGGACTGGAGGTATACTATCTTCTTTATAGTAGTGGAACTAGTATAAATATTGTGTGTCTCTCTTCTTCTTTATAGTTATTTGTTATTTTTTATTTATTTGGAGCAATAGAATAACTGATGTTAAATTGATTCATGGTAAATCTAGATCTTGTTCATTGTTTTTTCGCATTTGTGCAACCTTTTTGCATAATAGATTGGTATCAGAGCAGGGCGATTTATTAAATTGTGAATCAATGGTTTCAAGAAAGGACAACAAATCTGATGGCAATTATGTTATTACTATTTTGGAGAAAGGGAGACTCTGGTGGAGAAGAATATGTTGAGAGATAAGAGTGTTTCAATCTTGGAATTTTGACGTGATAAGGAGTTTAATGTGTTTAAGGTACCATTAGCTTTGGGAACTATATTTTCTCCATAATTCAAGGTAGATGTGTGAGTCTTATGTTAATTTTCCAAGGGAAATTTGGAAGATTGCAAAAGGAGATTATGTTTTCTTTTGGTACACAATATTTGTATTCTACTTGGTTCTTCGAGTATTGTGGGTGATGCTGATCATACTAAAGAGTTCAGCTGATCTTGGTGATGGATTTCGACGCCGTTGAGGCTTGTTGACTTGTGAAGTCGTCTTGGGGAGTTTAGTTTATAGAGCTGATTTTAGAGGATTTGATGCCATTGTGGTACATCGTCGATTCTATGATGTTGTCTTTTAGGAATTATATAGATCAAGTGTGGAATTTGGGAACATCATGAAATTACAAGCTAGATTTGAATTTGTTGGTTTGCATATTAGTGTGTTCGATGGTGCCTCAGATTTGATTGGTTTCACAACAACTTGTGGTGCCACATGATGATAAGTGGTTGGATAGAGACTGTTTTTATATATAGTGTTTGGATTAGCCTTTTTTGATGTCAATTGGCATTAATTTATGGCTCTGTATTTAGATCGGTAATTGAGATGATTTATTGGCCTTAGTGGTATTGAGATTACATTGGAATCTACCTTCTTTGGATTTTGGATATTTGCAACATTTTGTTGGTGGACGAGGACATAGTTTGAGTTTGTTAACATGCTATAATGGGGGGTAGCTTTGCTGGAACTGATTATGTAAATATTCATTTTTGGTTTCTATCTCGCTAAGAGATTTTGGCTTAAGGTGGAGTTCTTTCGAAGAGTTTTATATTGAAAAGAGAATTTGATTCGAAATGAGGTGTTGTAGATATGTGATTTGCATCAAGGTGGAGTGTTAAATTTTGGTGATACAAAATCACAAATAGATGGAAACACATATACAAAAGGGAAAGTAATCTCTTATATTTTGCATAAATTAGTGGATTGCATTTGTATGAAATGACAAGGAAATAAATGCATGATGATTTTCTTTCATCTTTCCTAAGGAAGGGAATGGGTATTTGCCTCCATTATTTCTCATCATATCTTGGTACTCTGATTAATGACTCACAATGATTTCACTGGCTATATATTATGGGTAGACTTCACTGTAACTCATATTGACATTCTGCCATCGATCCCCAAATAGAGTGTCTCTTCTTGTTAACCCTAACTTTGGGTGTTGGTTATGTAATATCTTATCTTATAGTCTCTTGTAAACTCTCTTATATGGACTAAAATCTCTCTTCTTTGGACTGGACGTACACTATCTACTTGATGGTAGTGGAACCAGTATAAATATTGTGCATATCTCTCCTTCTTTATGGTAGCTGACACGACCCGAACTTCCCCGTGAAGGAAAGCATGGATTGAGTTGAGACAAAGCCACATCGGGACACAAACAGAAGAACATTTAATTGCTTATTACAACAATTTCATCAGAATACAAGAATATACAAAGTATGAATAAATATTACACATCATAAAAATATCAGAGATCTAAATTACATTACATAGCAGTGGAAAAATAATACGATACACAACTGAAGGTGATAAAAAGATACAGAGCTTTCCGGATATCGTTCCAGCTGTAAATCAGGATCCTGTGAATATAAATCTGCAAAACCAAAACTATTACCTGCCCGTGTGGAAAATAGGGGCACCCAGAGTTTAGGTTAAAACAATAAACTCCAGGTCAGTCATGTGACTAGTGTGAGAACTAAAACAGTTATTTCAAACTTTACTTTAAAAGTGGGTAATTCAAGGGACCACGTTGTATAACACGGAACGGGTTTCCTCCCAAGAATACTAGTGCATAGAATAAATAGCGTAATGCTTTTTGAAAAAATGAAGCTATTATAAGACTCAGGTCCCATCACACAATGCAACGCGAGCTGGAGGATAGAGTTTTACCTTATAATAGCCAAATAATGCTTGATACGTTTAAAACAAATTATTTTATACTATTATAGTATAAAGTGTATGAAAACAACTTCAAATAAAAATGTATTAATCATAGACGGCATAGTGCCCCATCCCACTATGTCGCCATACTAGGCTCTACAAATAAAACCGAAATATCACGTATTGGAAATTGGATTTCCGTCATGAGTCGGGGCCAAGGATGGCACATCACCGATTCGAGACACCCTAGCAAATGCCTCAGGATCTCCCGCAGAAGGCCCCTGGATCTTCAGGGCCGGTCCTCTCTTACATTTGAGGATTTGTTATTCCTAACCACACGTTTCCTGGTCCTATCGGACCTATATTCGAGGCGCCTCGCAATCCAACAGCCGCATAGGTAAAATAACAACGATGTCAGGGCGAGTAAAACGCTAACACCTGTAATGGCGCGTTTTGTTAGCTGTCGAATAATTTATTTATTTAATGATTTATATATCGATTTGGCGATATCGATAACTTAAAGTAAAACGTTCGAACTTATAATTTATAATTATAATTAAAACGAACCTGAAACGTCACGGTAGTTCGCAATTTGGTGATTTGAACTTCAACTGAATATACAGGATTCGTTTTAAACCGGATTTCTGTGAAACAAGAAACGTGTGGAGCTGGTGGAGTATATCTTCCTAGTGGAAGAGAAAAATCGGGATTTCGTCGTGTAGATATTGAGATATGTCCAAATCAAATTTCAGAAAAAGTCGCTGTGAAATTCCTTTATAATTCGTAACGCCTTATATACGTTATAAAAGGATTTTTTTTAATGTAAATTGAATATCGAATCAATCTGGACTCGGAATAGCGAGTATATAATTACCCTGGAGCTGTATGATATTCCTCAGAGAATATAGACGATAATATTAATTTATTAATATTTAATTTAATTATATTTAAATATATTTATATATTTAAATGGGTCATTCAGAGCTTTAAAAATAGCCAGTTTTTCATACGACCTCAGAATTCGACGAAACCAGTTTTGTTGAATCCGCAATGTCAAATAGTTGTCAGATTCCAAGTTTGGTGATTTTTAGAGTCACTGTGTGATCGTACGGATTTTTAGAGTGAAGAACAGTTAGTATTTCGACAGTTAAAAATACATTGTGTGAGCATACGAAGTCGGAATTCGACAAAACCAGTTTCGTTGGGACCGTAATGTCAAACTCTAGTGACATGTCAATTTTCGTGATTTTAGAAGATCGTATGTGGTCGTAGGGATTTTTAAGGACGAGAGACAAGCATATAATCGATAAAATAAAATAGAAAATCAAATTTAAAATTATCTCCCCCATTTTTCTCTTATCACAAACAGGCCACGTGACCTCTCTCCTCAGCCACAAACTTCACCAACCACAAAACAGCCTATAAGTAACAAACCAACCAAATACAGAAAGAGTTCGATCAAAAGAAAATCAAATACAAACCAAAGAAAATGCCTAAATTAGTAAAACTTGTTTCTTTGAGTTCCTCTTGCGAGTGGCTTCGCTCAAGCACGATTTTTGGTACACTCGGTGCTGTCTTTTTGGTGAAGCCGTAGGTACGATGAAGCTAGGGCTTTCGATTGTCGGAGACTGAGGCACTGATGGGTCGTTTCAGAGGCGTCGTTGGGATTAGAGGATCGAACTGAACTGGTTGGCAAAGTTTGGGGTTATGCGACGGATATTTCGTTCGATGGTTGTATGGGTTGGCACGCCAGAACTGGAAAACGCGAGGCCTAGGGTGCCGTCGAGTTGAACATTTAGGGGAGGAGAGGGAAGCTGGTACGAAGAGGAGCATCATGGTGTTGTTCGTTTGGATTTCCGATGAGTAAAGGAGGAGCAGTTGGGGCGTAAACGTCAGCTATGGCGAAAGGTTGAGGAGCGATCTGCGTTTTAATTTGGGGAAGAAAGGAGAGTTCGGGTCTGGTTTTGTATAGGTAGTTGGGCCGGGCTGATGAAAGGGGTGAGACCCATCATTTAATTTAATTTAAGTTTTTAAATTCAATTTGGTATATAAACTTTATAAATTCGTAACTTGCTCGTAGAAGGTCAGATTGACAAACCGTAAGTTGCGTTGGGATCGTATGGACGGACACTACACAATGAGACTGACCGCAAGTCCATCAGAGCTCGTTACAATTTATGACGAAATAAATTGTCCGTCGCAGTCAAATGAACGTAAACCGTTATTCAACGATTAACGCGCAACTGTGAGTAAATCTCACTAACTTTGAACAGTTTATATTTCATGTTGTATTGTTAGAACTGTTAAAATTGTCTGTTTGACTGTGTGTTGATTGTTTGATTGAACTGCTAGTCAGTTAGTTAAATTTCTATATTGATTCTGTTTAACAGAATATATCATATGGAACTGAAAGTGATGTTATCTATATTGTCTAACATCTGTGATGCAGGGAAACAGGTTGGAGGAATCCGACTGGATTCCTCAACAGTTATTTTATTATTTTCCATATATTGTTATATGATGTAATATAAAATCTGTGGGCGATTATATGTGCTTGGACGATATTGAATATCGTGATTTGATATGATTGAATACCATAACATACCGAAATGTTGATAAGGGGATTTTCAATGTTTATATTGAAAATGAATCTTATTTATAAAATCGATAGGATTTTATAAAAGGAAAACATTTATTTAATTTGAAAATAAATAAATGAAAAAGGAAACATTTATTTAGAAAATAAATGAAATAAAATAGAAACATTTATTTAGAAAATAAATGAATTAGAATATAAAGGAATATTTATTTTAGGAAATAAATAAAGGAACATTTATTTAGATTATAAATAAATGGAATAAAGGAATATTTATTTAGGGAATAAATAAAGGAACACTTGTTCGGAAAATAAATAGAATTATACAAGGATAGATTTAAACACGTGCTGCGCACATGGTATAACACGATATGGATTTAAATTAGATATTTAATAGGAAATCTGTTTCAAACAGATAAATTGAAGTAGATTAATTTATAAATAATGTTTTATAAATTAAATAAATTATTTATCGTTGATAAATGGAATATATATAAGTCTGGACTTATATAGAGAAGTAGAAACGTTATTAAAAGGACATTTATAAAGTGAAGAACCGTTACTGAAAGTAAATCTTTATAAATGGATAAACGTTGTAAAAAGTAAATCTTTATCAATGGATAAACATTGTAAAAAGGAAATCTTTTGAAATGAATAAATGTTAATAAAAGGAGTTAATCGAATTTAGTTATTCGAAATGAGTAATTCGAATTAGATATTTGAATAGAGTTAAACCCATTAGAGTGATTCGAATTACTCATTTGAATAGAGTTAAACAAAGTAATTTGTTAGGTTAACCAAAGCAAGTTAGTCGAGTTAATCAAAGTAATTGGTTAGGTTAACCAAAGCGAGTTAGTCGAGTTAATCAAAGTAATTGGTTAAGTTAACCAAAGTAAATTAGTTAAGATAAACTAAGCGGTTAATCGAAGTGAATTAGTTAAGTTAAACTAATTGGTAAATCAAAGTGAATTAGTTGCGTCAAACTAAGTGACTTAGTTAAGTTAAACTAATTTGTAAATCAAAGTGAATTAGTTGCGTCAAACTAAGTGAATTAGTCAAGTTAAACTAATTGGTTAATCGAAGTAAATTAGTTGGGTTAATCAAAGTGAATTAGCTGAGTTAAACTAAGTAAATCGGTTAGAGTTAATCAAAGTGAATTAACTAAGTTAAACTAAGTGGATTTGTTCAGTTCATCGAGACAAGTAAATCAAGTTAGGTTAAACCATTTGAGTTAACCAGTTAAAGTTTATCAGTTAAAGATAAACAATTAGAGTTGACCAGTTAAAGTTGACCAGTTAAAGTTGACTAGTTAGAGTTGATCAGTTAGAGTTACTCAGTTAGAGTTGACTAGTTAGAGTTGACCAGTTAGAGTTATCCAAGTGGAGTTAATCGAGTAGAGTTGCCGAATATCACTTATTCGAAGTAGAGTTATCGAATATAGTGTATTCGAGGGAAGAGTAATCGAATATAGTTTATTCGAGTGGAGAAATCAAATGTTATTCATTTGAGAAGAGTTACCGAATATTATTTATTCGAAGAGTAGTTATCGAATATTGGTTATTCGAAGTTAGTTAATCCAAAGGAGTTATTCGAAGTTACTTAATCCAAAGGAGTTATTCGAAGTTAGTTAATCCAAAGGAGTTATTCGAAGTTAGTTAATCCAAAGGAGTTATTCGAAGTTAGCTAATCCAAAGGAGTTATTCGAAGTTAGCTAATCCAAAGGAGTTATTCGAAGTTAGTTAATCCAAAGGAGTTATTCGAAGTTAGTTAATCCAAAGGAGTTATTCGAAGTTAGCTAATCCAAAGGAGTTATTCGAAGTTAGATAATCCAAAGGAGTTATTCGAAGTTAGTTAATCCAAATGAGTTAGTCGAAGAGTTAATTGAATATTAGTTATTCAATTTGAGTTAATCGAATTTAGTTATTCGATAAGAATTGACACATTTAAGAAAATCGAATATTTGTTATTCAATAAGAGTTAATGAAATAGAGCCAACCAAGAAGAGTTATTCGAATATTTGTTATTCGATAGAAGTTAATCGAAATAGAGTTTATCGAATATAAGTTATTAAAAAGGGAGAGTTAATCGAATAGAGATTTCTCGAAAGAGAGTTATACGTTGAATTCGATTATAGCGAATTCGGGAAAGTACTATTTACTTTCCAGGGTTTAAATCAAGATTTAGTTATTGATTTAGAAATTAGGTGTCTGTTAAATTATTCGAGTTAGGAAATAAATTTATAATTTAGGTTAGATATTTTAGGGGTAGGAATTATAACGTTATAGTTATAATCAAACGTTGTCATATAAGAAGTGGATTAGTAACCTGAATCCGAGAATTTGCGTAAACAGATGATTGTAAAAAGTGAGTGATGAGCTTCATCTATTTCACAGTAAAGGACGTTGTTCAATTAAGGTCTGCGAGGTAATTATACCCCAACTTGATTGACTTCAGAATTGACAAAGGAATAGTTGTGGTTCAATCTAAAAGGTTGATTAGGAATAAAGTTAAGGAATAAGCGATAAATGGATTAAGCAAAACGATGTTTTATACAACGTTCATTGGAAATCCGTAAATGAGTTTTGGAAACGTTTTCCAAATATAGTCAGATATGTTTTCTAAACATAGAAAATGAAATGTTTTCATGATAAGAATTTAAGAAATAGAGTTAAGCAAATTCAGAAACTGACTGGAGAGGGTAAGTTGAACGGTTTTCTAAGTGACGATCTGATGTTGGTTTCGACCTTCCGGATTGATACTTAGAGAATTGTTCTCATACTAGTTACAGTTAGGGACTGATAGTTGCGAAATAATGGTGATGTGAAAATAAGCTATGGAAATGTTTTCCAATGATTAATAACATATATTTTCTAAATATATGAAATAAGGAAATATGAACATATATATGTATATGATGATTGATCGATCGAATTTCCTTTTGGAAATAAGATCGTTGTTTGTACACCGACATGTTTTCATTTGATAGTTGAATCACAGACTATCAAAGTTTTGACCCTATTTACGTTGTAAATATGGAGAGACCGGTTGGATTATTATCCGAAGAACCACTCCGTATTAGCATAAGCGTTGCGAATCAAGTATGCTGAAGATAATTGAAGACGGAGTGAAGTGCAAGGGCTATTGTGAAAAGCCTAGGTAGGATGGATTCACTGAATAGTGCCTTCGGTTTATTCAGTCCCAGAACAACGTATATGGACGAGTGTTTGACAAAGTATTCTTAACGAATCATATGTTGATCTCTTTAAATGTATTACGTTGGTGGCGGAGAAATTCGTTTCTCTTACCTTTTATACCCGTGATGCCTTGAGAAATCGTTATTGATTTGGCGGGTATGACGATGTGGCATTCAAAGTAATTGAAGCAATAATCTGTCAACGTGATAAACGTGACCTCAAACCTCACCACCGGGAAATAACAGAAGTTGGGCTAGGCAGCATGGCTAGTTGGGCCATACCCAAGCAGGGTGTATTATCACCATCTAGAGAGTATTCAATTGTACTTCTTTATAATCTATTTCAATGCTGTCCCTTATCGGGAAGGATGGTTGCTGATCCCAACCATCGGTGATAATATATTCGTTACACTCAAGCTAAATGAGTGAACGGTCATGTGTGGCCGGGTTGCAAGACGTTCTTGTTGAACCCTAGTGTATCTCCTCTAGAGTACACTGATCGGAAGGTGCTCCCATACCTTGTCTGTTGGAATCCAATCTCCAATAAGCGCTCACAGTTTTATTTGTATACTATGTATGTGGAACGTGAGATGCAAGCGTTCTACTAGATTGATATCTATTTGTATTTAGACATTATTATAATATCATAAGATATCCTTTATTTGACCAAGTGTTTTATTCACACCAGTCCCATGACTGACCCGGAGTTTATTTTGTTTTGTTTCCCCTAAACTCTTGGGTGCCTAAATTTGTACGGGCAGTCAAGTAGTCGGGATTTTATAGATACACTTGGAGAGCTTGGAGCAGGAGGCTTCAGGATTATAGCTATTATTATTCCGCTGTGTTGTTAAGTGTTGTACTTTGAAATGGTATGTATATACGAGTACAGTTGTATTTCAAAGTTATGTTATATTTTATTCGTTCCGCTGTGAGATTCGTGTTTACTCTGATGATGTAAGTTCTTCTTCTTCTTCTATTCTATTAGTTCTATCTTTTCTTCCTCACCCTCTACTTTCTTTCACTAACGTTCTCGGAATTTTCGACTCTCGAGGAGTCGAAAATTTCCAGCCGTTACAACACCACCCATAGCTTGAAAGAAACGTCGTGCACTCCCTGCAGTCACGATCCCGTTTTTGACTCATACCGAGGTGTAAGGCTCGCAAATTAACGCTATACACAAAGCTACGCTGTATTAAAACCGTGCTTTGATCATCAACCACAAGACTCTGCTTTTCAACAAGAGCCTTGATCACTGCATCTCAGCATGCCAAACAGGAAGTTCATGCCATGCGACTAATATCTATCGATATATAACCTCTGAGCTCGTACGTCTCAGAGAAGGGCGTTAAGAAAGAGAATAAATTCTCCGCCGCCAAATAGATATATATTTATTAGAAATCAATCAACACATAATAAAATCCAATGTCATACACACAATCCATTTATAAGTCCGTTCCGGGTCTGAACGAAACCGGAGGCACCAAATACCTCGCATATCCATTGATCTCCAAATTTGTCTGGACGATCACCAACTATTTCCCTCCTCTTGGGTATGCAACCCAATCAAGATCATCAGTAATTATCCAAACAATGTGAAGACCTCCGGTCTTCAACAACCGTCGACATATCGTCGAATCAGTTATTCAGAATGGGCATAAACCCGGCCTTTTCGAATAACTCGCATATATAATAAACAAGTGATATAAACCACAACATGTTAAGACACGAGAATTTCGATTGATAACAACAAAATAAAGATCAATGGAAATCATGACATGGAGCTAAGATTATGGATATATAGATGTTTAAAAGGAGACAGAGCTTATATATAGGGGGAGATAGCAATAAAGATTAAAATATCAAGCTATATTGTCATCAATCAAAAAGGGGAGAATGTTGAGTCAACGGTTTCAATGCTTATTTTGATTAATGACAAGTAGGAGCTTCATGATCGACAAAAAGAAGACTCAATGTTTTATAGGTTAGAAGATGGTTATTTAGAGTTATTTATGTTAAAATCTATCCTCAAATAATCATACTTCTTATTCTCTTCAAAAATATACATGAAAACTCATTTTTTATGTATGTTGACAAAAACCTGTCAACCTGTTAAATTTAACAGATCAACAAATTTAACAGGTCAACAGCTTTTTAAACTTAACAGGTCAACCTGTTAAAATTAACAGGTCAACATCTTTTTAAACTTAACAGGTCAACCTGTTAAAATTAACAGGTCAACAGTTTTTTGAAATAACGGTCAAAAACCTGTCAACCTATTAATTTTTCATGTCGACCTATTTTTGAATTTCATGAAGAATCATCTTCTTTCTTGAAAAGTTGCATCCATTTCTCTTCATTTAAATCATTTCTTTTGATTGTAACTTTTCACCAATAATTGCAACTTCTCAATTACTATAAATACATCAGTTTTCAATCAATCAAATTACCCGAATTTTCTCTCCATTCTCTGATCTATATTGTATTATTCTTAGCATTCTAAAAGCACTCAAAAGCATTCAATTATCGTTTGAATCTCCAAGCATATGTAACACACTTGTGATTCAACTCAATAATCCGCTTCCAAATCTTTGCAAACATCAATATATATTTGAGGATAAGATTATAGGAAGGTTGTACACAATCATTGACTAATCAGTGTTGAAGAAAGAACAAATTCAAGGCCAAACTCTTGTAATCGTCTTGTGGGTAAGCTTGTAGCCCATGAAATCATGTGGGTAAGCTTGTAGCCCGTGAAATCAAGTGGGTAAACTTGTAGCCCGCAAATCAAGTAGTGTTGTGAACCTGTTCCTCCGGGTGAAGCGAGGGTGTTGTTTAGTGAAAAGCCGAAGAGGAGCTTCGGGACTGGACGTAGGATGGGAGGTCCGAACTAGTATAAAAATCCTGGTGTCGTTACTCTACTTTACTTTATCTACAGCATTTATATTTGTTAGTGATATATTTCTTGTTTGCGAATTTTTACCTACGTAACTATTGAATAGCTTAAGTTATCACATACATTCCGCATAACCATATTATAGATCCTGCACAAGTCATACACACTCGGACTTTTCAATTGGTATCAGAGCCTGGTGTTCTATAGATCGTACAACATCTTAGAACAAATGGCGATAAAGGAATCTAGTCAAGGTATTAGAAAATGGAAGAGAAACAAAGCAGAATCAAGAGAGCAAGGAAACGAATGTTTCATGGCAGCAGATGATGAGGTACGAATTCCTACATTTGATGAAGTACTAGATATTAATGCTGAATTGAAAGTTAGATTTAAAAACATGAAACAAAAATTAAAAGAAGCCAAAAATGATTTGAGTAGAGCAGAGTTTGAACGAGATATGTTAAAAGACGAGAAGAAAATATTAGAAGAAGAACTTGAAAAACTTCAAGAATCATCATCTAATACTAATTCTCAATTATCTCTTTTGAGTCAAGAAATTAAAACTCAAAAAGAGAAAAATGATACTCTCTCTACTGAAAATCATGAGCTTAAAGCAACGATCAAAATTATGGACCTAGAAAAAGTTAGTTTACAAAATAAGTTAGAAAATATTACTCAAAATGTTTCTAACTTTAACAAAGGTCGAGAAAATTTGACATAGATCATTGAGAATTCACAATCTACTTCAAATAAGCAAGGTTTGGGATATAAAAACCAAGAAATTAAGAAGCATCTTGGTTATGGAAAGAAGAAAATAGTGCAAAAGAACAAAGCTAAGAAAAATCTTAGTTTATCTTTCAAACCAAAATCGGTTGTGAAATCTCAAAAGAAAAATGTCAATAGCGACTTTGGAAATAAATTTAATAATATTAATCCTAGAAATAGTACTAGATATGCTTTCATGTACAATAAGAATATCACTTCTAGTACTAATACGCATCCAAGACCCAATTATTATAGAAATTCGAATACTTCTATGACTAGCAAATTTTATAATAAATCTAGAAGTACAAAAAGGAATATCAGTAGAGATTGCATAAGTATTTGGGTTCCTATAAGTTGGAAGAACAGAGAAAAATATATCAATGATTATTTTGATTCTGTAGTTAATAATGAAAATTATATTTTTAAAGGTTCCATTAGACCCTCTTGGGTATGGTTACCTTTCATCTAACCTCTGGACCCTAATGAAGTAAGTGGGTACCAAAAGTATACATATCATATTTTTTTTGCAGGTACACCACAACAAAGAGAAGGTTATTCGATATCTCTAAATATATTTGAAAACAAAATTCAGTTTATCAAATTGCACACGATACAATATCTCCCGAAGGTACTTTATTTTTATGTTCTATCATGATAATTATTCTTTTTAATCGATTACACAACGTTCATGAGCCTACAAATATGCCATCATCATCAAGAACACCAAACTCATGGGTTAGGAATTAAAACAAAAATGAAGGCGCTAGCGGAAAATACTCTCCTTGGAAACCAAGAAAATGATCTATATATATATCGGATCTACGGAGATGTTTTTTTTAATGTTGTTTTTTTATTTCCTTCTAAATATATTTGATATATATATTTATAATAAAATGTTGTATAAGGTTAAATTCTTTCAAAAAAGGCTGGAAAACAGTTTTGTCAACAAATAGGTCAACCTGTTAAAATTCTTAGGTCGACCAGTCCTACAATAACCATATAG
The DNA here is from genome assembly GCA_030737875.1 of Allium sativum. NCBI lineage: Eukaryota > Viridiplantae > Streptophyta > Magnoliopsida > Asparagales > Amaryllidaceae > Allium > Allium sativum. The sequence goes on from CM060922.1 coordinate 610,105,945, forward strand.
GTCGACCGGACAAAAAGAACAGGTCGATCGGATTTGAATTATTTATTTTCCAGAGACTTTTTAGGTCGACCGGTCCAATAATATAGGTCGACCAGTTATTGTTTTTCAATCCAGAGAAGTTTTAGGTCGACCGGTCATAAAAATTAGGTCGACCGGTATTATATATTTTTGAAACAGAGAAATTTTAGGTCGACCTGTATACATTTTTAGGTTGACCGGTTTTTGTTTTAGCAAGAAAACGGTTGACCGATTGAACATTTCGGTCGACCGCTTTGTACTATTTCTTTCATTTTCTCCAACCCGAAACTTTTTAGGTCGACCGCCTTGATTTTATAGGTCGACCGGTCTCTCTGAAAACTTTTTTTATAAAGACACGTCGTTTCAAATTCCAAACTCAAACACCATTTCTTATACTATTTTAAAATTATACTACTCTCGATTATTGAGGTTATTATGATATTTATTCTTTTTAATCGATGACAAAGGGGGGGAATATTTTACATATACTATTTAAAATATATGTGCTTAATATGGTAAAAGTATATGTGTGCTAACATTTGTTAATGCAGGAATCATAAGGTAAGATTATTTACTAACAAATGTTGCAGAAATTCAGGGGGAGCTTTATATTCAAAGGGAGAAAATCCAAGGTGTTGTCATCAATCAAAAAGGGGGAGAATGTTGAGACACGAGAATTTCGATTGATAACAACAAAATAAAGATCAATGGAAATCATGACATGGAGCTAAGATTATGGATATATAGATGTTTAAAGGGAGACAGAGCTTATATACAGGGGGAGATAGCAATAAAGATTAAAATATCAAGCTATATTGTCATCAATCAAAAAGGGGGAGAATGTTGAGTCAACGGTTTCAATGCTTATTTTGATTAATGACAAGAAGGAGCTTCATGATCGACAAAAAGAAGACTCAATGTTTTATAGGTTAGAAGATGGTTATTTATTGTTATTTATGTTAAAATCTATCCTCAAATAATCATACTTCTTATTCTCTTCAAAAATATACATGAAAACTCATTTTTTATGTATGTTGACAAAAACCTGTCAACCTGTTAAATTTAGCAGGTCAACAGCTTTTTAAACTTAATAGGTCAACCTGTTAAAATTAACAGGTCAACAGCTTAACAGGTCAACCTGTTAAAATTAACAGGTCAACAGCTTTTTAAACTTAACAGGTCAACCTGTTAAAATTAACAGGTCAACAGTTTTTTGAAATAACGGTCAAAAACCTGTCAACCTATTAATTTTTCCTGTCGACCTATTTTTGAATTTCATGAAGAGTCATCTTCTTTCTTGAAAAGTTGCATCCATTTCTCTTTATTTAAATCATTTCTTTTGATTGTAACTTTTCACCAACAATTGCAACTTCTCAATTACTATAAATACATCAGTTTTCAATCAATCAAATTACCCGAATTTTCTCTCCATTCTCTGATCTATATTGTATTATTCTTAGCATTCTAAAAGCACTCAAAAGCATTCAATTATCGTTTGAATCTCCAAGCATATTTAACACACTTGTGATTCAACTCGATAATCCACTTCCAAATCTTTGCAAACATCAATATATATTTGAGGATAAGATTATAGGAAGGTTGTACTCAATCATTGACTAATCAGTGTTGAAGAAAGAACACATTCAAGGTCAAACTCTTGTAATCGTCTTGTGGGTAAGCTTGTAGCCCGTGAAATCAAGTGGGTAAGCTTGTAGCCCGTGAAATCAAGTGGGTAAACTTGTAGCCCGCAAATCAAGTAGTGTTGTGAACCTGTTCCTCCGGGTGAAGTGAGGGTGTTGTTTAGTGAAAAGCCGAAGAGGAGCTTCGGGACTGGACGTAGGACGGGAGGTCCGAACCAGTATAAAAATCCTGGTGTCGTTACTCTACTTTACTTTATCTACAGCATTTATATTTGTTAGTGATATATTTCTTGTTTGCGAATTTTTACCAGCGTAACTATTGAATAGCTTAAGTTATCACATACATTCCGCATAGCCATATTATAGATCCTGCACAAGTCGTACACATTCGGACTTTTCACAACATACGCCTCATTCCAATTCTGAATATTCTTTTATTCAAATATTCAAGTACTTTGGGAAAGGTTCTCATTAATTTTATCAAAGATAAATTCTTTAAAATTAATTCTTTAATCTTCCTTTGGATTTCAATTCAAACCATATTCTGTCTTTAACTGGGTTAAAGAACAAATGTCATTTAAAACACGGTTCACGATAAACCCAAAATCACACTCTATTCCATCATCCTCTAACCGTAAATTAGCAAATGAATAATCCCCCAGGTATTAACCCCGAAGGCTGAAACCAACAACAGATCAATACCCAAGAAACCATTCAACTTAACTAATCTCCAGTTAGTTTCTGATTTTCTTAACTCCATTGTTAATCGGGTTAAAGAACCAGTGTTATTTAAAACACCGTTCATGATAAACCCAAAGACCAATTTCAATTCAATTCCAATTAAATATATTAAATTGGAAAACTTTACTTTGGAAAATTCCCGTTAAATCTTAATAAAAAGATTTATAAATTCCAAATCTTATTTCACTATAAATCGGGTTAAAGAACGAATGTCGTTAAAAATACAGTTCACAACAAACCCAAAATCCAATCAGTCTCTAACTGTAAATTAGTAAGAGAACAATTCCCTAAGTATTAACCCCGAAGGCCGAAACCAACATCAGATCAATACCAAGGAAACCATTCAACTTAACTAATCTCCAGTCAGATTCTAATTTTCTTAACTACATTTGGTTCAAGAACAGTATTATTAAAGATACCATTCAAGACAAACCCAAAATCCAATTTGATATTAAATACAAGGCTCTGAATAGAAAATATATCGGCTTATATTCAATATCAAATTCCGAAACCAACAAATATTGTATTGGAATAACGATATATATATATATATATATATATCTTCCAAATTCCTCCACAATATTTGTATAATCACGAAATCCAATATCGAAATATTCTGAAGATAATTTCGATTCAAATCCTTCCAATTCATATATTGGAAATCCCGGTTATTTTTAAAACCATTTCAAATCCAATTTATTTATTTTAAAAGTATTGGATTTTTTATTCTATTTCAGAACTAGTTCATTTCGATAAAAATATATTTTTATCTTTCCAAATATGGAATTTTTCATCCTAATTCTTTCCAAATCGTTTATTTTGATTTTACACAAATTATTGATATTTTTAATAATTGTATCAAGGCCCGTATAGTCGATTTCCATAAACGGCCATCGAACTGCACTTACAGCGACCTTTTCCAAATTTGATTTGGACATAATTCCAAATCCAATTGTTATATTTCAAATTTCTCATATTCATTGGAAAGCTCTTTTCGATACGAACCCAACGGTTCCGGTATTAGGAGAATCCGACGGCCGGATCTCCCGTAATGTCCGTTTGAAGTCAATGGTCGAAATTCGCGAACTGCCGCAGCGCGGCGCGTTCTATTCAAGCCATTATATTATATGTATAATATATATTTCGTCGATTTCCATTTAAAACATATTTTATAAATCGTTTTAAATTCGTTTTCAAAACGATTTCAACTTCATATTCAATTTCAAATCACAATTGAATATTCCATATCATCGATATATAAATGATAATATTTTCAAAACATTATATTTTGAAATCAATTCCTTTTCGATATTCATTATAAAAACGAATAAAACGATATAAATATCGTTCACGTCAAAATGGCGTCAATCTAATCAACACGGCTTTATATATTTAAATATATTCGTGTCCATCCCAAATCGGACATCAAAATCATATTTTGATCTTTTACTGAATATTATTTAAAAATATTCGTTATTTTAAAATATTTTTTCTTTTCTAAACTGGAATCTGACACAGTCAATCACCATATAATTTGATTTATATGGATTTCATACAACACACGTACACAACAACAATCACACACAGTCAACCATCATCCAAAGTGCATTCTACACTGCATAAGTATCTAATATAAATATTCAACGCTTATAACAGTCTGTCAACCAATCGATTGACATACAACTAATTATTGGGATTAGTGTATGTCATATATCACCCCAATACCCGTGTGGGGTTTCAATCAACAAATAATGAATTTTATTTGTGCTGTTGGGCGATGTGTAAAATTTATCGTTCCAATCAATATCAGTCAAATGTGTGTACATAAACAAATCATTAGATTTGTTTATAAATATTTATTTCATTTTATATACACCTTAAAAATTATATTTTTAACTATAAAATATTTATTTTCATTCCACATCACACAATCAACTTTCACAACAGATCAATTAAACATACAAGTCATCCATGGTCTACGGACGACGGGTGTCGGGTGAAACACCCCACCTCCGTTAAGATCACTCACAGAGGGAATGCCTTAACTTCGGTGGAGCATTATAGGTAAAAGATGCAGATAAATTACAAGACTGACAAATAAAGCAGTGGAAAATAAAGTCATTTTATAAACAACTTAATTCAATCAAGCTTTTACTACAATTTCCTCAATCATACTTAAATGTAAGACATAGAACTACTGTCTTGATTTAAAAACCTCCAAGAATAAAAGAAGCATAAAAATAATTATATTCCCCGATAAGGCATGAACCAGCCATAGCAGTGGAAGAGAGAGAGTCCAAAGCGATACACCAACTAATATTCAAGCTTGGAAAGAGAAGAGGTCCAAGTTAGGCTGAGTTGTTCCCTCCCTGACTACCTGGAGGGGGGGGGGGACGGATCATGACATGAATAAACAAGATAAGTCTGGTAAGTCCAGTGATCTTTCAGCATTCAAACAAGATAAAGGATCATGACATGAATAAACCGAAAATAGGACAATACCATAAAAACAAGGTAACTAAAGACAAGATAAGTGCAAGGTGAACTGAATGCGCTTCTACTTTTTCTCTGCTTCGCTACTACTCTGTTAATCTGATTTCTATATTTATCTCTGCACCACCTAACTAGTGTCCCAACTAGTAATCTGTATAAAATGATAATCGTGATCCCAACCCCCCCGTAATTGTGGTAACCTTCAGGTGTACATCTATCATGTGGATTCCACCTCAATCAGCCTAATTGCCATGAACATGTTAGATGTACCCTTACTACCCTATCGATCGGCTCCCTACTTGTATTCAAGTTCCATGTGTCTGTGTCAATCGGCCCTCTCTTGCGTGTAGATACCCTGTGCTGGTCCCACCATAAGGTGTATCAATCCTTATGATAGCAACCCGACATGATTCAAGATGCACAGTGTATAACTACTGGTACCCAGTGCCTGCTTTTTCCCACTTCGGAGTATGTGCACGCCCGTAAACCGTCGGAACCTACACTGACGTACCTCTTGCCGCTGCTTTGACTGCTTATAATCAGCCCAGTAATCGTGCCCCACCCTGCCTAGTTCAGGGTACCGTGATACATCCATGTGGGTTACTGCTGAAATGGGTCCCCGTTACTAGGGTTTCCTATTGGTTAAGTTTGTGGGCCTATATTTACTAATATTACCCACCAACCCGATATGTACTTAATCCTCCCATCGATTCAGGCATTTTTCATAAACGGTTAAGTTTTGTGGGCCTATATGTACTAATATTAACCACCTACACGAGATGTACTTAACCCTCCGATTGATTCAAGCATGTTTGTTTAATAGTTAAGTTTTGTGGGCCTATATTTACTAATATTACCCACCAACCTGATATGTACTTAACCCTTCCACTGATTCAAGCATGTTTATTTAATGGTTAAATTTTGTGGGCCTATATTTACTAATCTTACCCACCAACCCAATATGTACTTAACCCTCCCACACATTACGCCATATTAGTTAAGTGTTGTCTGCTCATGTTAACTTAACCCACTCATTCATCATGTCATGTTGGTTAAGCATTTCTTATTAACTTGACCCTCCTTACTTATCATGTTGGATCGGTTAAGTGTTTCCTAGTAACTTAACCCCGTTCGTTCATCAAGTTATATTGGTCAAGTGTTTCTTGTTAACTTAACTCCACGTATTCATCTTGTTGTATTGCTTAAGTGTCATCAATCAATTCAAGTTAACTTAACCCACCTACGTGTCATGTTACTTTGGTTAAGTGTTGCCTTCTTGTTTTAACTTAACCCTACTACAAATCAAGTTATATTGGTTAAGTGTTGCCCTCTTATTTTAACTTAACCTTTCCATAAATCAAGTTATATTGGTTAAGTGTTTCTACATTTACTTAACCTCACCCACTTGTCTAATTAAGATGTTATAAAGGTTAAGTGTTCTAAATTTACTTAACCTCACCCACTTGTCTAATTTACATGTTATAACAGTTAAGTGTTCTAAATTTACTTTACCTCACCCACTTGTCTAATTAACATGTTATAACGGTTAAGTGTTCTAAATTTACTTAACCTCACCCACTTGTCCAATTAACATGTTATAACGGTTAAGTGTTCTAAATTTACCTAACCTCATCCACTTGTCTAATTAACATGTTATAACGGTTAAGTGTTTTAAATTTACTTAACCTCACCCACTTGTCTAATTAACATGTTATAACGGTTAAGTGTTCTAAATTTACTTAACCTCACCCATCAATTTAGTTAACATGTTGAATTGGTTAAGTGTTTCCTTAATTGACTTAACCCTACCAATCTTGACTTAGCTTTATTAAAGCACCAACCACTCACTTTAGACAGGTATTGTTGTGGTCACTGGATGTGCCGGTCGGTTCCGGGCAGTTTTACACTACAACTCAGTCTAACCTCGGGTCCTTTTTGATCTCAATGCACTAACCACCCACATTAGACAGGTATTGTTGTGGTCACTGGATGTGCCGGTCGGTTCCGGATAGTTTTACATCACAACTCAGTCTAACCTCGGGTTAGGCATATTCGTCTTTTCTAAATTTACATATTTCTTATTTATGACAAATTACATATGTAAATTATTCCCAATTTAATTATGCCATAATTATCCTTTTAATTATGCTCATAATTAATGGTAAACTAAATATACCATTTCATGAACCAATCTATGCCATGTAATTTTTCATGTTTATCCTACATATTTATATGTAAATTATAAATCAATTATTGTCATGACCCACTTTCCTTCTAAATCACATTCAAAATTTTAGGTATATAGATTATACCATTTTCATGCCACTTATCATGCTTATGTGTCAAACATGCCAATTACATGTAATTTCATGTTTTCTCCAACGTTACCCCCGTTGTACGTTCGCAAAATTACATAGAATGTTAGGCTCGATATTTTAGCCTAACCTATAAAACAAAAAGGGGAAAAGAGGAACTTTTCAACATTCCAACATCATACAAAAGTATGGATCTAATTACACATATGTCACACGGATTTGGCATAGAACAATATACTTTTAACTATGAACTTGCAAATTTGATCTATGAAACATGAACCACAAGCATATGAATTTACATAAAACTATACAAGTTAGACTTGGCATATAGTGGTGAACTTGCAAATTTGATCTATCATAAAGGCATATGGATCTAACATATAAAGTTGTAGATCTAAACATATAAGGTCGTAGATCTAAACATGTATGCATAATGACTCTAAACAATTAGGCATAAACGACATGACTTAGCCTAAAACTTGTATGTATCATAATATCACCAAACTTACATATGATAATTTCATTCCCAAATTCCTATACAACATCATAGGTTTACTCAACAATTTCCACATAACATGATACATTCGATAGACCAAAATAGTTCATAGGCATATATGATAGAATAGACATGAATAAACAAGATTCAACATCACATACAACTTGATACAATTCTATTTTACAATTCATTACAAATCATGTCTTTAATTTATTCACATCTGAAAGATAACTACACTTACAATCAAAAGGAAAAACTTGATTTCAGGGATCTGTATCCTGAAACTGAATTGCTCGCCTTTGATGTAGATCATTGAATTCTCTTAGTTGAATTAGATTAGATTCAATTTGATTTTGGTTTTAGTGGCCGCTAGGTTTAGATGAGAGTAAATAATAGTATTAGATTTTAGGTTTAGGGTCCTTATATAGTTGTAGAGAGTGTTTTAGGACCATTAGATTAACCCTGAACCATGAGAACCAATCAGATGCCACATCTGCCTTAGAGCGAATCGGCCCACGGGTTGACAGCCAAACACCCTGAATCAACCCCTAGTCGACCCAATGGGGCTTGGGTCGACCTCAAAAATGGGCCAGTTTGGTTATTCCCCCTCCCGATTCGCTGCTTTGAACTTTTTTGCATATTTATTTATTTAATTTTTATATATATCTGTTTATATTTTTCTCATATGCATACAAACTTCAAGGCTTAATAACTTCTTCACAAGGTAGTGCCCCATCCCACTATGTCGCCATACTAGGCTCTACAAATAAAACCAAAATATCACGTATTGGAAATTTGATTTCCGTCATGAGTCGAGGCCAGGGATGGCTCCTCACCGATTCGAGACACCCTAGCAAATGCCTCAGGATCTCCCGCAGAAGACCCCTGGATCTTCAGGGCCGATCCTCTCTTACGTTTGAGGATTAGTTATTGCTGAACACACGTTTCCCGATCCTATCGGACCAATATTCGAGGCGCCTCGCAATCCAATAGCCACATAGGTGAAATAACAATGATGTCAGGGCGAGTAAAACGCTGACACCACCCATAGCTAGAAAGAAACGTCGTGCACTCCCTGCAGTCACGATCCCGTTTTTGACTCATACCGAGGTGTGAGGCTCGCGAATTAACGCTATACACAAAGCTACGCTGTATTAAAACCGTGCTTTGATCATCAACCACAAGACTCTGCTTTTCAACAAAAGCCTTGATCACTACATTTCAGCATGCCACACAGGCAGTTCATGCCATGCGAATGATATCTATCGATATATAACCTCTGAGCTTGTACGTCTCAGAGAGGGGCGTTAAGCAAGAGAATAAATTCTCCGCCGCCAAACAGATATATATTTAATTAAAATCAATCAACACCGAATAAATTCCAATGTCGTACACACAATCCATTTATAAGTCTGTTCCGGGTTTGAACGAAATCAGAGGCACCTAATACATCGCATATCCATTGATCTCCAAATACGTCTAGACGATCACCAACTATTTCCCTCCTCTTGGGTGTATAGCCAATCAAGATCATCAGTAATTATCCAAATAATGTGAAGACCTCCGGTCTTCAACCACCGTCTTCATGTTCGACATATCATCGAATCAGTTATTCAGAATGGGCATAAACCCGTCCTTTCCTAATAACTCACATATATAATAAACAAGTGCTGTAAACCACAACATACGCCACATTCCAATTTTGAATTTTCTTTTATTCAAGTGTTCACATACTTTGGGAAAATTTCCCATTAATTTTATCAAAGATAAATTCTTTAAAATTTATTCTTTAATCTTCATTTGGATTTCAATTCAAACTGTATTCTATCTTTAATTGGGTTAAAGAACCATTGTCATTTAAAACACGGTTCACGATAAACTCAAAATCAAACTTCATTCCATCAGCCTCTAACCGTAAATTAGCAATGAATAATCCCCTAAGTATTAACCCCGAAGGCCGAAACCAACATCAGATTAATACCCAAGAAACCATTCAACTTAACTAATCTCTAGTTAGTTTCTGATTTTCTTAACTCCATTGTTAATCGGGTTAAAGAACTAGTGTTATTTAAAGCACCGTTCATGATAAACCCAAAGACCAATTTCAATTCAATTCCAATTAAATATATTAAATTGGAAAACTTTACTTTGGGAAATTCCCGTTAAATCTTAATAAAAAGATTTATATATTCCAAATCTTATTTCACTATAAATCGGGTTAAGGAACGAATGTTGTTGAAAACACAGTTCACAACAAACCCAAAATCCAATCAGTCTCTAACCGTAAATTAGTAAGATAACAATTCCCTAATATTAACCCCAAATGCTGAAACCAACATCAGATCAATACCCAGGAAACCATTCAACTTAACTAATCTCGAGTCAGATTCTAATTTTCTTAACAACATTTGGTTCAAGAACAGTATTATTAAACATACCATTCACGACAAACCCAAAATCCAATTTGATATTAAATACAAGGCTCTGAATAGAAAATATATCGGCTTATATTCAATATCAAATTCTGAAACCAACAAATATTGTATTGGAATAACGATATATATATATCTTACAAATTCCTCCACAATATCTGTATAATCACAAAATCCAATATCGAAATATTCTAAAGATAATTTCGATTCAAATCCATTCCAATTCATATATTGGAAATCCCTGTTATTTTTAAAACCATTTCAAATCCAACTTATTTATTTTAAAAATATTGGATTTATTATTCTATTTCAAAACTAGTTCATTTTGATAAAAATATATTTTTATCTTTTAAAATATGGAATTTTTCATCCCAATTTTTTCCAAATCATTTATTTTGATTTTACATAAATTATTGATATTTTTAATAATTTTATCAAGGCCCGCATAGTCGATTTCCATAAACGACCATCGAACTGCACTTACAACGACCTTTTCCAAATTTGATTTGGACATAATTCCAAATCCAACTGTTAGATTTCAAATCTCTCATATTCATTGGAAAGCTCTTTTCGATACGAACCCAACGGTTCCGGTTTTAGGAGAATCCGACGGCCGGATCTCCCTTAATGTCCATTTGAAGTCAATGGTCGAAATTCACGAACTGCCACAGCGCGGCGCGTTTATTCGGGCCATTATATATATATATATATATATATATATATATATATATAGTATATATATTTTGTTGTTTTCCATTTAAAACGTATTTTATAAATCGTTTTAAATTCGTTTTCAAAACGATTTCAACTTCATATTCAATTTCAAATCACAATTGAATATTCCATATCATCGATATATAAATGATAATATTTCCAAAACATTATATTTTGAAATCAATTCCTTTTCGATATTCATTATAAAAATGAATAAAATCGATATAAATATCGTTCACGTCAAAATGGCGTCAATCTAATCAACACGGCTTTATATATTTAAATATATTTATGTCCATCCCAAATCGGACGTCAAAATCATATTTTGATCTTTTTCTGAATATTATTTGAAAATATTCGTTATTTTAAAATATTTATTCTTTTATGAACTGGAATCAGACACAGTCAATCACCATATAATTTGATTTATATGGATTTCATACAACGCACGTACACAACAACAATCACACACAGTCAACCATCATCCAAAGTGCATTATACACTACATAAGCATCAAATATAAATATTCAATGCTTATGTAACGACCCAAGGATTTTCGGTCCTGAAAATCAACATAAATACCATTAACGTAACTCATGCCGACCTTCCGGTACGTCATTAGAAAGAAATTAGAGGATGAGATAAGAAAGAAAGAAATATTAGAATAGAAGAAGAAGGAGAACCAAAACAAAGTCTCACATCGCAGCGGAACAAAGTATAATATGAAAATAAATCTTTACTGAGAGTTTTAAATAAAGCTTACAATTAGAGTACAACTTGCAGTCAGCACATCTGGACAGTTTTAATAATATGTCCTCATAACACACAGCGGAATAAATATATAATATCATACGTATGAACTCTCCCGCACGTCTCTGGACTTTGCAGCATCTGATAAACTGGACCTGCACAACCCAGTCTAACCCGTGCTTTTACAAAACACCGGGTCAGTCTAGTGAACCAGAGTGAGAAAAATACACTAAGTTTAATGATAATCATCCAACTTGCTTTTAAAGTTCAAAATCTTTTCGAATGAAAGGATAATCGTAAGACCGAATCCACACATAAATACAAATGGTTTTTACCTTACGATAACCCAAAACATTTTTGAAATCTATATCTTTTCTGATATTATAATAGTGTCTAAATACAAGTAAATAACAATCTAGTGGAACGCTTGCATCTCACGCTCCACATATATAGTATACAATCAAACCCGCGGCCGCTTATTGGAGATTGGATTCCGACTATGACAAGGTATGGAACCACCTGCCGATTGTGTATCTCTAGAGGGGAATACACTGGGTTCAACAAGAACGTCTTGCAATCAGGCCCACACATGACCGACCACTCATTTCTCTTGAGTGTATCGAATGTATATCACCAACGGTTTGGCTCAAACCACTGTTTCCCGAAAAAAGGGATAACACCGAAATAGATTAAAGAATGAAATGGATTTTCTAGGTGATTATACATCCTAATGAGAGCGACCCACATAGCCATGCTGCCTCCCCGATTTTTGTCATTTCCTGATTGATGAGGCTTGAGGCTATGCTTTATCTTTATAATCATCACATCATATTCACTTCGAATGTCACATCGTCAGATCCATCGAAATCACTAATTGACGTCCACAACAATACATTATGTGTTAGCTAAAAGAAGTTTCCTTCTCCGCTTCCACTCTTGGTACGGTTGAAGAAATCGATGTACGTGACTTTTCTGGAAATACTCTGTCAGACATCCATCCATACAAGTCACCCAGGAATAGGATGAACCGAAGGCACCCTCCTACTGCATTCTGGGAATCACCCTGAGAAGCAGTAACGAGAAGTCCTTGCAATCCGTAGATTTCAACCACGACAGAATCACAGTTTACCTCTTCTTGAAAGTCAGAGATTTTAAGTAATCCTTCCACTTATGAAGATCAACGGTCTTCAATGGCCCCATCTTGAATCAGCATCTTCAACGTATTCGTATTTGCTGGACGGAATGGTTTTCGGATATAAATTCGATCCAGGTCTTTCCGTACCAAAAACCGTATAGGCCAAATTTCATAGTTGGTTATTTAACTATCAAATAAAACAACCATTCATCCATATAAAAATGTATTAACTGATTCACTACTCAGTATCGTTAGCCTCTTTAAATGAACCGTCTTTAAACTTTCCAATATTTGAAACATCGTTTTTACTTCTTATTGTAAAATAAGAATATTCCCCAAATTCATCTTATCCAACTTATAAGCTTTTCACAAATCATATATAATATCATTTTATGGAAAGCATAATTTATATTTCCTCAAATACTATCGTTTATAATCTAATTCCACCCTTTTGAAAACCTATTTAAATCTCGACCTCATTTAATTAATTATTAAGTAAATTCTTATTACTCTTTATATTGACGTTAATAGTTCTTTACAATATTTATATATGAGCTTTGATTCTATTATATATAGAACCCTTAAGAAAATTCCTTAATATCTCTTTATTATTATATTACAATTCATTTCAACAATTCAAATTCATTTGTTTAAAACCACATAAACAAAACTTTTATAAATCTCATACTAATACCTTATACAATTGTTATATTGATATACTTTTCAAATCCTTGTATTGATCGAAACAATTTAACTTATCATCTGTAACAACGTTACAGATTTCATTTCAAAGCCATTTTTACTTCCGTTTAACACATTCTCTTTAAATCAAATCCGAGTACTTATTCTTTGTTTAAACCTATAATAATCCTTTTAAAACTTATATCTAAACATAGTCCATCTCCTTTGTTACAATGTTACAAAACATACTCGCAAACCACCAACTTTATTTACTAACTCGATTCCATTTCCAAAACTCTAAAAATTCTATTTACAAAATCTTTTGTAATTTAATTACAACAACTTGCCATTCGTTTCCATTTCCTTATCTTTAAATTTATTGAAAAATCCCATTTTCAATTCATTATCAACAACTAATATTCATCATCGTTATCCAAAATTTTAACTTCATTTAAAATCCTGCCTTCAGTTAACATTCCGACCTTCGGAATATCACATTCCGGACCTCGGAATAAACTCACTTCCATTTATTTAACTAAATCTCATTTATAAATTTCATTTATAAATTCATATTGGTATTTTCAACTTTGATTCCATTTAAAATATGAAATCCCATTTCCAAATCACCACTCATTTCAAATCTATCGATTTGCTAATCACATTCACGAAATGATATTAAATCATATTTCGTATTTATTTGAAACACCGTTTGTTAAAAACGATCATTTATTACAAAACATTTCTCTTTGAACTGTTTTACACATTCTTGTATATTCATGATTTAATTTTCCATTTCGATATTCTCGAATCCATTTAAACTTTCATCACGACCGTTAAAGCCTTTACAAAACCATTTTATCATTTTATTTATCAATACAATAATGTTTATCTTGTTTAACTATTTATTTGATAATATTGTAACTCTTTATTAGTTATACTTTCAAATAATCGTAAAAACTGTAAACACAGCTACGATGTTTATTTTACGATAAAAATCGTATTTCAAAACTTTTTATAAATCTTTAACTTTTTAAACCATTCGAAATTAACTAATATCGATTTCAAAAATTCATTTTTTTTAACCGACAGTACTAAAGAGGCGAATGGCTACTATAGTACCAAATCTTGAAATATAAACCAATTTCACATTTCATAACAAACAATTTTATCATATTGATAAATGTTATCAATATTATCCAATCCGTTATTCCCTGCAAAACAATGGTTACCACAGTTTCAATCATTCAGTTCTATATGGCCAATCAAGATTCGTTTTCCATCTAAACAGATGCAATAAACAGTTTAAAAATACGGTCGATAATAATGTAACATTCTATACTGCGCTAATAACAGAAATGCAAGAATTAAATTATTTATTTATAACGTTTATAGTGTTATAAACGTAACTACTGAGGTAAGTTACCTCAATTGGATTTAATCGTTAAAAATAACGATTTGTTTCAATTTAAACAAACGTTTAAATTAACGGTTTCAGTCAAGTTATGGATAAAACAATGAACAATCAAGGAACCATTATTAACCACAGCATACAATTATAAAACTCGATTTATATAAAATATAAATGGGGAGAACGTTAAATGTGCATTCAACTTCACAATCTAAATATGTATATACCAGGCACCTCGTTTACTCATGTCCAACTTGTAAAAGTACTCCCAGGCACCACGTTAAATGTGTATGTACCATTCCCTTAATTCTCACTAACCCTTACCAACTATGATTAGGATATTTCAATATAGATTAGGTCTTCTCAAACATGGTTAAACTGGACAAGGCGCAAGCATATTGGGCAAGCCACGTTTTTATATATACCAGACATTAATAAGGCATGATTACGCGGTTATACAATCTTTCCACCAGTTATTTTGAATCACGTTATTCTATTATTCTATATATAGGTTACGTTTTAAATAATTAAAGTTTTTAGTTAAACCTTAATTTACTACTAATTATGCTTTAATCATGTGTTAATATATACCATTAGGCAAGTTTTAAACTGAGTTAGCATGGAAAAAACGTAACTGGGAAATATGATAAATTCTTAGCACTTTTGGTTCTTTATCCCAAGCACTTTATTACTATTTATATTTAATATAAATGTAACTTTATCCTTACTGTTCATCTTCTGTCTTCAGTTGCAAATGCTGAACCAAACTCCACCATTTTAGTACCCACTGCACCTCACCCTTCGTGATCCACGCTCCGCCGAGAACTCCATCCCTTGCGTCATCGCAGTTCCGACACCCTACCCTTCCTCTTTCTGCCTGAACCCTGCGTGCCACCAGACCTTGCTATGCCACAGCTTGGTCACCGTCTTCCTTTTGCTCCTACTGTTACCGTGCCCTTCTTTTTTCTTTTGTTTTTCTTTCATTCGTTTTTCATATATAGGCTGAGGCCCATTCCCATATGCTACTGATTAAATTCCCAGAACCGCAAACTTCAAGTGGTTCTCCTTCTGACTGTCCACCACCCATTATCAACAGAACACGCACCACCAAAAACCGCACCCACTTCGAAATCGTACTTCGTTCCTCCCTCATTCACCGCGCCTTCTGATGCCTGAACCACCACCTCAACTAGAACACAACGTCCCTCACTTCCACGCCTACATCCAAAAACTGCTGTACTACCAGAATAAAGCCATCCGAATGCTGCCATACATCGGAGAACGACCATGTTGACCTCCTATGTCCATTCTGATCTGAACACATCTAGATCCATTCAGGCCGAACCCAAGCTATCGTCCATTTCTGCTCCATCCACCTTCCATTAAAACCGCATCCTCTTGCTATGTATTAAAATTTTCAAACCGTTAAACCTTGTTTTGCCGAAGTGTTGAACAACAGTTGATGGAGTGGAGTTTCTGGTGCAGGGCGCGGTGATATGGAGTTGCGAAAATAGGAGAATGGAGCTTGACTTATATATATAAGGGAAAACTGTGGTTTTACTTTGAGTAGAAAGATCTTGGGTGTTTCGCCATCACTGGGGAAGAGAGGATTGAATGGAGCGAGATATTTATACAGGAGTGAACGTGGTCGCCAAGTCGTTTGAAGCATAGGGGTGCAGAAAAACGTAGGTAGGTGTTTTCATAGGTGTGATTTTCCAAAACGTGGGATGCACGGTATTGAGGTAGATTCATGCGCAAGCAACTGAGAGGTGTGGCATTCAAGGAAGGATAGAATGGGAATAACTTTTATTAGAGGGATTGATGCACAAGGAACTGAAAAGTTTTGGCATGACAAATTTTCATACATTGAATTTATATTTAAATTAATGATAAAAGCATAAAGCTTGGTATTACAACCCGCAGTCGATCAGTTCAAATTGATAGGTGAGGCAAATGAAAAAAAACCGGGAAGATTAGGTTAAATATATGATTTATTATGCCCATTTATCACCGTATCGATGTTTAAATTTCGTATGGTCACACATGATCTGTAAAAATAACGAGACTTCTACATCTACCATAGAAAAATATTCTAGACCCAATGGGACATGTTTCGTCGAATTTCGAGACTGTTTCCTGGTATGCTATTTTGAACACCAAATTACCCGGTCTTCAAAATTAACAAACTATATACCTATCCTGGCTCTAAATGTCGATACAAACTCAATAGAATTGGTTTCGTGGTTTAATTTGATCATTTGCTCAAGTTATACTCAAATATCTATTATTTAAATTATTAAATAACGTTATTGTATATTAACGATTTCCATAACGAACATTTTAATTTTTGAATCGGACGTAACTTACAATCTATAACACGAAATCTGAAATTTTCTCCTTCATATGAAAATCATAATCAAGACGTTTCCAACGTTTCTTGTTTCATAGAAATCCGACTTATATCGGATCCTGTATATCAAATTGAAGTTCAAAACTCCATATTACAAACTGCCGCGTGATTTCGAGCTCGTTTTATAATTATATAAATATATGACGTTCAAACTTCGTTTTATTAACGAATTAAATATTAAAGTCCTTTAATATTCCAAATAAAATATTTAAAATAATAAATTAAATAAAATATTTGACCACCAAAAAT
Organism: Allium sativum; assembly: GCA_030737875.1. Lineage (NCBI taxonomy): Eukaryota > Viridiplantae > Streptophyta > Magnoliopsida > Asparagales > Amaryllidaceae > Allium > Allium sativum. The sequence goes on from CM060922.1 coordinate 610,123,427, forward strand.
ACGGGACGTTACGGCTTATAACAGTTTGTCAACCAATCGATTGACATACAGCTAATTATTGGGATTAGTGTATGTCATATATCACCCCAATAATGAATTTTATTTGTGCAGTTGGGCGATGTGTAAAATTTATCGTCCCAATCAATATCAGTCAAATATGTGTACATAAACAAATCATCCAATTTGTTTATAAATATTTATTTCATTTTATATACACGTTAAAAATTATATTTTGAACTATAAAATATTTATTTTCATTCCATATCACACAATCAACTTTCACAACAGATCAATCAAACATACAAGTCATCCATGGTCTGTGGACGACGGGTGTCGGGTGCTGCTAAGCACCGTCTGCATCCTAATATATATTTCAACTAGAAAATAAAATTTAAAGTGAGGAGTTCTCACCGAGGGTTCCACTACTCCAGTTCTACTTCTGAACTTCTGAACTATTTGGATTTGTTTGAAATTCCAATGCAGTCCTTACCACGCTGTTCATAATAAAAATTATATTTTTACAATGGCATTTCATATATAAAAATCATATATTTTTACCACGCTTCTTTGAATATAGAAATTATATTTTTATATTCCTACTTCCTGTATAAAGATCGAATTTTTATTTCGATGCAATAAAAATCACATTTTTATCTCAACATATATATAATAAAAATCAGATTTTTATTTCACTACATATGCAAAAATTATATTTTTATATTCTCTATTATATAGAAATTCTATTTTCAATCCGCTACTCATATAAAAATCGAATTTTTATTTCGCTACAACATATATAAAAATCATATTTTTATTATCTCTATAATATAAAAATCATATTTTTATTATCTCAATAATATAAAAATCATATTTTTATCCTCTCTTTAATATAAAAATCATATTTTTATTATCTTTATAATATAAAAATCATATTTTTATTCTATGATGTCTACATAAAACTCACTCCTTTTCTTCTAACGAAAATTCAAATCTTTTTATAATTAAAAATCCAACCTTTACCTCTTTTTTACTCAAAATAATATGTTTTCATACTCATAACTCCTAACTTCTCTTATGATAAAAATCATCATTCTTCCTTTTCAGTTTTATATAAAATAAATAATTAAAGAAACTAAAATAAATAAAATGAAATAAATAAACTTTTACCTGTTTTTGAAAGGAGGGGGAGGCGGTTCCGGGCGCACGCAGGGGACGGGAGGTGGCGTTCGACGGCCAGAGGGAGGGGGGGACTCGGCGCTGGCGGCGCCGCTGAAGGAGAGGGGCAACGGAAAAGGGAGGGGTCGGGTTTTTTCTCGATTGGGGGTTTAAGGGGGGTGCGGTAAGGAGTAGAGGAGGGGAAGAAGGAGAATTGGAGGGGGGCGTCGTTGGTGGCGCCTCCGCTGGAGGCGTGCGGCGGCGGTTTCCTTCCCCCTCATCGCTTTTTTTTATTTTTATTTTAAAATGAACGGGGGAGGGGGGTTGACTGTAAATAGAGGGAGAGAGAGGGAATGGAAATATATATAATTAATTAATTTTATTTTCAAAAAGCAACTTTTTATTTCAAACTCGAAATCGAACCCACCGACTGTCGTCCCTAGCTAAATTCCCTCATTCCGAACACAATGGGATATGTCACATAGGCCAATTTGATTGTTTCGATCTGTTTCCATCAAAATCAAAATACAAATCTATATATTGAATTTGAACGCACATTTCAATTTAGTGGGGCCACATACGGACTTTAAAAATTCCCGAAAAATATTTTCCAGCTTCGTATTGACGATACGGTTCTAACAAAACTAATTTCGTCAAATTCTGAGACCATTTGAAAAATGGTTATTTTCTGATCGATCGAAATTGACTGAAACTGTCAAAACACGTTTTACTTCGCTACGCTCACATATTGATTTGAAAAATTATGAATTTTGGAATCTAGCTATAACTCGACATCCCGGATCCAACAAAAGTGGTTTCGTCGAAAACAGAAGTCGTTTGCAAAATAGCTATTTTTAAGGGCCAATATTCCATAGCGACTATTCTTAATTTTCAACTGGACGTAACTTTTTATTCCCGCTATGAAATTTCAATTTTTCGGATTCGTTGGAAAAATATTCTCAAATAGATTCAAATATTTTTGGTTTCGCTAAAATCCGGTTTATTTTGAATCCTGTACATTCATTTGAAATTTGAAATCGAATTTTCAAACTACCAAGCCATTTTCAATTCCTTTTTTAATTTAAAATAAATATTTATATTCTAACATTGATTCAAATAAATATGTATGTTCTAATTCTATTCAAAATAAATTTTTCGTCATTATTATTTAAAATAAATCATTTTAAATATTCAAAATTCATTAAAATTGCCGAAATAAAATTTTAAATTGGTTCGGATTTCCAGGTTATTACAGTTATCTACTATTTATTTAGAGTAATAGAATAACTAATGTTAGATTGATTGTTCAATTAGCAAATCTAGGTTCTGTTTATTGTTTTTTTTGTCATTTATGCAACCTTTTCGCACAACATACCAAATAATGACAAATTAATGTTCTTTTAACTTCATATACCTACACTTTAAAATTTATATAATCATTTACAAAGTCTTTCTTGATTATTTTCTAATATTTTACATTTAAGGTTATATATTACAATTAATTACATGACACCAAAGCTATTTAAATAATTTTAGCAAACTGTTATTTATTATTTCGCCTAATAAATTACATCAATATTGACCTTATATTAATGAGAAAAAATAAATCATTTAAATATATAAATACATCAACCACATAACATAAATTATATACATAAATAATAATCACATATTCAAATTTAAGTTGTTTATATCAATATATTTACCCTGTAATGCATTGTAATATTAACATAAAGTGTTCATTTAAATTTTATTTAGTTATTTAGGAAACACCCCGCATTATTTCTTCACACTGTACATTTAAGTTAATATATTTAAATTAATTATATGATCTTGAATTTAATAAAATAAATTCAATTGATAAATAGTTGTTAATTCATCAAATTAATGTTAAATATGACATTATAAATGAATACCTTGTCATATTAATAAAGGCAATAAGATTATTTTTTTCATTCAA